>SJYA01000939.1:681542-767970 GCA_006410615.1 Neotragus moschatus | reverse complement strand
CTCCTTATCTCCATCTCTCTACCTCTCTGGCTGGCTGGCTGGCTAGTTAGCTAGCTGCACCAGGTCATATTTGTGGCACATAGAATCTTTAGCTACAGCATATGACCTCTTAGTTGCAGCATGTCGGATCTGGTTCCCTGACCAGGGATCAAACCCGGGCCCCCTCCATTGGGAGTGTGGAGTCTTAGCTGCTGGGCCACAGGGAAGTCGCTGGGAGGGAGTTCTTACCTGCAGGTCTCTTCTAGCAGCCTGTACTAGGATTAATATGATGTGTTAGTCTCTACGGACTGTGGTGACAGCATACCATAGACTACGGGACTTAGAAACAACACCCATTCATCCTCAGGGTTCTGGAGGCTGGGANTGGAGTCTTAGCTGCTGGGCCACAGGGAAGTCGCTGGGAGGGAGTTCTTACCTGCAGGTCTCTTCTAGCAGCCTGTACTAGGATTAATATGATGTGTTAGTCTCTACGGACTGTGGTGACAGCATACCATAGACTACGGGACTTAGAAACAACACCCATTCATCCTCAGGGTTCTGGAGGCTGGGAAGTTCAAGATCAAGTCAGATTCGCAGTCTGGTAAGAACCTGCATCCTGATTCATGAACGGCCATCTCGCTGTGTCCTCAAGTGGAGAAAGGGGCAGGGGATCTCTCTGGGGATCCTTTCTAAGAACACTTATCTCTTTTAGGAGAGCTTTACCTTTATGACATAATAATCTGTGAAAGGCCCCTCCTCCACATAGCACATTTGGGGTGAGATTTTGACATGTGAATTTTGGAATACATAAATAGTCTGTATGTGTGCTCAGTTGCATCTGACTCTTGTGACCCCATGGACTGTAGCCCTCCAGGCTCCTCTGTCCATGTAATTTTCCAGGCAAGAATACTGGAGTGGATTGCCAAGCCCTCCTCCAAGGGATCTTCCCGACCCAGGGACTGAACCTGCATCTCTTGTGTCTCCTGCATTGACAGGTGGATTCTTTACCACTGACACCAGCTGGGAAGCCCATTCAGTCTGTAGCGTATGGTAAACAAAGCTAATCAGTGGATTTATGGGACAGGGCTCCACGGACAATGGCACATAAACGGTGTAACTGTTGGAATATAAAATAAGGATGTTTCATGGCTGACATGCTCCTTTTAGTGTNGATTCTTTACCACTGACACCAGCTGGGAAGCCCATTCAGTCTGTAGCGTATGGTAAACAAAGCTAATCAGTGGATTTATGGGACAGGGCTCCACGGACAATGGCACATAAACGGTGTAACTGTTGGAATATAAAATAAGGATGTTTCATGGCTGACATGCTCCCTTTAGTGTAAGTGATGGCAGGATACATAACACAGCTCAGAGACCTCATATGTTTCATCTGGGCCAGAGCACTTGCCATGAGGAGAGGAATCAGGGTGTGACACTGGCCATCCTGGCTTCTCTCTGCCTGGCTCATGCCTCGGGATTACTTGATTTTAGGAAGGAGCTCCGACCATTGTAGATCTGACCCTCGATGTCATTTCAGTTGCTTCATCCAGTACCTAGATTAAATGTGCTTCAGTGAAGATGACCTCTGATGTATGTTCAAAATGTTCTGGGTAAAGGATAAAAGGAGGGGTTTTCCCATTTTTCAGTTTTCTGAGAAAACTTAGAGAGAACCCAGGCAAGTAGTAGAAACCACAGGAAATAAAACAGTCATAGGAACTGGAGATCAGGGCAGAGTTACTACTGTGTGAATTTAGCCAGAACCAATTATATATATAAAAACAAAACAAAAAAAGACAGGATCCAGGAGAGAGAGGGAGAGGAGACAGAATGAGGAGGAACTGGCCCCAGGCAACTGTTGGCTGTGCTCCAGGTCAAGGTTTGTGTTCAGGGCCAGGGCCCTTGGTGACATGGGTGAGCCTTTCTCTCCTTGACTGTAACTGACTCTCTNTGCCCAGCCATGGCTGTGACTTTACCAGACAAAAATGTTCCACCCTGGACTTGGAAGCTGGCACTTAGCTTCTATCAGAAAGGATATCAGAACTATGAAGGGCAAGGTCCTGCTCCTTGTTATTGTTGGTGATTTGGTGCCATTCCAGGGGAAGGCCAGTAGCTGACTCTTCTGGGCATGTTGCCCTTGGCTTGCTAAGAGAGGACTCTCTCCCAGAAGGTTCAGGCTTATAGAGGGTGCCTTCTCTAGCTGAATCCCTAGGGGGTCATGTGGCATGTTTGCTGCTCAGCATTCAGGGATGTTGGGTGGGAATGATCTGTGTCAGGGCCTGAAGGAAGCTGTGCTTCGTCTACGCACCCTGTTCTAGCTGTTCATTTCAGCAGCCTTCATTTCCAAGTTGATATGGAGTGGCTGAGAGGCTCAGTTTTGCTAAGAAACAAGGGTTCTGGTCCCTACTCAGCTGTGTGATCTTGAAAACATCATTTCCCCTGGCTACAACTCAATTTCATCTGGTATGCTGTGGAAAAAGTTAGACTACATGATTAGTAAGGTTTTTTGCCAGATGTGATGTTTTAAATTATATTAAAATCTCCTATCTGTATGGTGCTCAATTTTCCTGTTAAAGTCTGCCTGTTGTTAGCATATCTCCATAACACAGATTAATAGTTCAGTCTGTCTGGGCATGCGTGCTTTGCCCCACCACCTTTCCAAGGTGGGGAACCCCATCTTACCTATAGACTTGGCACCCAGAGACTGACACAATGCCCCAGCAGTCATGCATTCAGTGAATAGTGCAACCCACCTCTTCCTTCTGCATTTGCACACTCATTGGTTGAGTTATAAATGTGCAGTGAAGCATCCCCAAAGACAGGTAACTTGTGCAGAATTTATAAATCATCCATGCATAGGTCCTCAGAATCTTATCACCCATGCATGTCCTCTCTGACACCTCTTGGATACAGAAACTTCTTTTTAATCCTTCTCCTAACTTCATCCCAGTGAAACAATACCAAGGCTTTGGGATCCCACTCAGATCCCAGCTCCATCACTGACTACCTAGTTGTGTGAAACTGTGCTGGTTACTCTGCATCTTTGAGCTTCAGGTTTCTTCATTGTAAATGAGAATACTACTACTAACCTGGCAGGGTTGGCTGCAGGACCAAAGTAGCCTAGCACGGTACCTAAGAGGTTCTCAGTGATTTCAGTTGTTCCCTCCTGGGTTTAGTTCAAGACACCCTTTCCCCTCAGAGCTTTCCCAGCCAACCCTTGGCAGTTGTTCTCTAGGTGTCTCAGTCTATGACACCTTTACTGTTATCTGTCTTGAAAATCTGAACTGACTTCTGAAAAAGGACTGTAGGATGCTGAGTCAGGACCTACGGAAGTGTGTCCTCCTTTCATAGCCCAGCGTCCTGAAAATAACGGGTGCTCAGCTCATGTTGCTCGATGGCAAAGGCGAGTGTGCAGGAGCAGAGCGTCTTCACCACGTGGCCTTGCTTAGGTCACGGGCCCTCTTTCTGCTTTAGTTCTTATCATTCACATGAAAAATTTGGATCGAAATATTCCCCAGGCCCTTGCAGTTTTGATATCCTGTGCTGTGATGCTGTATCGGGTTTTAACGAAAGTACAAAAACCTCCTCTTGTATGCAGGAGTTTCNAATGGCAAAGGCGAGTGTGCAGGAGCAGAGCGTCTTCACCACGTGGCCTTGCTTAGGTCACGGGCCCTCTTTCTGCTTTAGTTCTTATCATTCACATGAAAAATTTGGATCGAAATATTCCCCAGGCCCTTGCAGTTTTGATATCCTGTGCTGTGATGCTGTATCGGGTTTTAACGAAAGTACAAAAACCTCCTCTTGTATGCAGGAGTTTCCCTAGACACAGAGAGGCCTCGCTGCACATGGGAGGCACAGTCTTCTTGCCTGAGCGCTGCCCTCAGGTCGTTGACAAAGATGAATGTGTTTAGGGCTCAGCTTTCCTTCAGAAGTAGGCTGGCTTGGCCATCCTGTTGTTCTAGGGGGAAGGACCAGCACTGGTTTCTCTCCTGGAAGAATGTGCATCATGACACATGAGTACCAGGTGTTTCCAGCTGAAGCGGAAGACGGGAAGAGACCTTGATTTTTCACTGAGGCTGCTGAGGAAGTCTATATAGATCTCAGGATCTCATAGAGCATCTTGTGAAGGAAAGGTGGGAGCAGCTATAATTAAATGGTGGTAAATATGAGCTTTGGGGTCAAGACTGCTTGTCGGCAGATTTCAGATCTAGGAAGATCTAACACAGGGACCGTCTAGAATCTCGACCCTTAGATCCCCATTGGCTCCTCTAGACACAGCACCTCGTGGAGGCCTTCTGCTGTTTATTGGGGGAGGAGGGGGACCTGCACAACCTCTTTTAGTAAGACTTCTTTTCTGGCTTGTCTTCCTCTTTTGCTCAACAGCAGCTAAGCGTTGAGGGGGAGGGGTAGCCCTCCACCTTGGTCTTCTTTTCCGCTAACCTCTCCTATACATGAGCTTATGTTTTTAAATATCATTTAAGGTCAAAATCTGCAGTTTGGATCTCAGGCATAACTTAGGAAAAACAGAACTCCTGATTCCACCCAAATGGTTCTGTCACCATACTTTGGAAGACCACTCAGCAATGAAAAGGGATGTGATAATAATACAAGTGACAACTTGGGTGAATTTCGAAAACATTATGCTGAATATAGGGAGTCAATCACACAAAGCTGCACACTCTGTGATTTTGTGATTCTTTTTTTGTGCAATTCTAGGAAAGGTTAAACTGTGGTAACAGGAAGGAGATCAGGGGTTACCTGGAGCTGAGTTTCAGGGAAGTGGATTAATTGCAAAAGGGCCATAAAAATACTTAGGCTGCTAGAATAGTTCTGTATCCTGATGGTGATGATGGTTATGTGACAGTACACAACTGCCACAGTTTGTCAAAGCTCCACTTACTTAACATGGATGAATTTATTGAGCTTTGTTGTACTTCAGTAAAGCTTAGGGGAAAAAAATGACTCCATAGTTTCTGGCCTAAGCAACTGGGCAGCTGGGGAGAGAGTGAGCAACTCTTTCCTGACCTGGGTGACACTGGTTAGAGCAGGTGCAGAGGAGAAAAGTCAAGATTTCAATTTGGGATTTTAAATCTGAGATGCCTTTTAGCTGTCCAGAGTAGCAGTGTCAGGTAGACAGTTGAATTTATGATTCTGGAACTCAGTTATAGAGGTCAGACTAGAGACATAAATTTTGAAGTTATTGACATATAGGTGGTATTTGAAGCAGTGGCCTGGAGGAGATGACCGAGGATGCAGGGCAGGAAAGGAAAAGAGAAGAGCTTGGGGACATGGGGGCTGGGGTCAGGAGTGGGGGCGTCCCAGGCACACCAGCCTTTATAGTGAAGATTCAACAGGATAAACTGTGTAAAAGTACTATTGGCCTACTGCAGTCGTTCCTGCCATGCTAGCTGTATCATCCTCATTTTTTTTATTAAGTTGAAATTCACATGATTTCATATAAATCGCCATTTTTTAAATGTGCAATTCAGTGGTGCTTAGTTACTTACAGCATTATGAGGTGATCTCCTCTGTCTCGTTTCAGGACTTTTCATCACCCCAGATAAGCACCGTGTACTCATCAAATAATCACTCCACATCCCCTCTCCCCTATCCTCTGCCAACCACTGATCTGGTTTCTGTCTTTATGGATCTGCCTCTTCTGGATACATCCTATAAGAGGAATCATAGACTATACGGCCTTTTGTGTCTGGCTGCTTTCACTGAGTGTAATGTGTCTGAGGTTCGTCCAGGTTGCAGCATGTATCAGTACTTTGTTCCTTTTTATGGCCGAATACATTGTTTTATTTTATTATTATTCTACTTCTATCCCCACACTGACTCCTGAGGATGCATGCATGATGGAGTGTTCTTGCCTGAAAACTTTTCTCCAGTTCTCCAAAAACTTAAGTGGGTGTCCTACAGTTCATTTCAATTCCGGTAGTGGTGTTAGCAACAGACCCCACGGGTTTAGGGCTCAGACCCACAAGACTGCCTATACTTCAGATACCAGTCCTAAGTATCGAGTCCCTAGGTTACTCCCATGTCTGTCAAATTTGGCTCCGAAGTCAAGGGCTTTCCAAACCCGCCTCTCTTCAGTGAGGTTTGCTAATTTGCTAGAATGACTCACAGAACTCAGGAACGAGTTTTATATACACTGTGGCATGTGTGCTCAGTTGTGTCTCACTCTTTGTGGCCCCATAGACCGTAGCCTGCAGACTCCTCTGTCCATGGATTTCTCAGACAAGAACACTAGGGTGGGTTGACATTTCCTTCTCCAGGGGATCTTCCCGACCCAGGGATTGAACCCCCATCTCCTGCATGGGCAGGCAGATTCTTTACCACTAGTGCGCCTGGAGAAGGCAATGGCACCCCACTCCAGTACTCTTGCCTGGAAAATCCTATGGACGGAGGAGCCTGGTAGGCTGCAGTCCATGGGGTCACGAAGAGTCGGACATGACTGAGCGACTTCACTTTCACTTTTCATTTTCATGCATTGAAGAAGCAAATGGCAGCCCACTCCAGTGTTCTAGCCTGGAGAATCCCAGGGATGGGGGAGCCTGGTGGGCTGCCATCTATGGGGTCGCACAGAGTCGGACATGACTGAAGTGACTTAGCAGCAGCAGCAGCAGTGCACCTGGGAAACAGTGTTCCTATTATTTACTGTTACTGGTTAACTATAAAGGATGCAACTCAAGAGACAGCCACGTGGAAGAGACGCACAAGGCAAGGTATGGGGGGCAGGGCGCATCCCCTCCCTCTGTGGGCCCACTACCCTCCCAGAACCTTCATGTGTTCACCAACTCAGAAGCTCTCTGCAGCCTGTCATTTAGGGGCATGTATGAAGGTTCCATCCAGCAAGCATGAGTGATGATCACTGACCATCAGTGATTTTTTAAATTAATTAATTTACTTATTTGGCTACACTTGGTCTTAGTTGTGGCAAGGGGGATCTAGCTCCTTGAGCAGAATGGAACTCAAGCCCCCTGCATTGGGAGTGCAGAGTCTGAGCCACAGGACCAGCAGGGAAGTCCTTGGCCATCGGTGACTAACTCACTCTCTACCCTACCTGCCTTTCACCCAGACATGGGAGAGTGGAGCTGAATGTTCTAAGCTCCTAATCAAGGCATGGCTTCTCTTGCAAGCAGCCCCCATTCCAAAGGTGCTGAGGGTTTCTTAATTAGAACGAAAGATGTTCTTATCACTCAGGAAATTCCAAGGATTGTAGGCGCTGTGTGCCAGGAGCCAGGGACAAACACCAAACATCTTTCTGGGGCACCACAGCCCTCATCCCGGCCAAGCTTCCTCCTGCAAGGTCTTAGAGCACACTGCTCCTCTTGTCTTTACACTCTGAACATCCTCCTTCAGATCTCAGTTTAATCCTTATTTCTTCAGGTCCTTCCTGACGGCATCCCCTCTTCCAGACCCTGGACTTACTCTGGACTGCTCCCTCCCGTCCCTTTCAGGGTCACAGTTCCGCCTTTGTTGCTGTGAGTGTTAGGGGATGTTGCCCTATGGAATGGCTGAATTATGTCCCCCACAATTGATTTCCTGAACTCCTAACACCCAGTGTCTCAGAATGTGACTGTATTTGAACTTAGGGTTTTAAGAGAAGTCACTAAGTGAAATGAGGTCATTAGGGTGGGCCCTAATCTAATCTGATTAGTGTTTTTATAAGAGGGGATGAGGACACAGACCCACAGAGGAATGACCACCGGAGGATCCAGGGAGAAGATGACCATTTTGTGGGCCCAGGAGAGAGGCCTCAGAAGAAACAACTTGTCAAAACCTCAGTCTCAAACGTCTAGCCTCCAGAACTGTGAAGGTGTTAGTCACTCAGTAGTGTCCAACTCTTTGCGGCCCCATGGACTGAAACCAGCTCGGCTGTTCATTTCATGGTGTTCTCCAGGCAAGAATACTAAAGTGGGTAGCCATTCCCTTCTCCATGGGATCTTCCTGACCCAGGGATCGAACCCAGGTCTCCCTCATTGCAGGCAGATTCTTTACCATCTGAGCCTTAATTATCCACTGTTTAAGCTACCCAGTCTCTGGTACTTTGTTACAGCAGCCATAACAAACTTATACACACTGTAAGGATGTAAGCTCCACCAGGGGGAGGAACCATCTCAGGGTCCACCCATCTTCGCATTCCCGCAACTCAGCTTGGCCCTGATGTGTATTCATTAACTGTTTGGTGAATGTATGAATTCCTTACCTCCAGATGATTACAGAGATCTTTGAAATATGGCTATTCCATTAACCCTGTACAGAGTGGTCCAGGGGCAATGCTCCTTTATCCTTTCAGTTTCTCTGTTTTGAATTTCCTGCCTGTCCTTCTTCACAGAAGGAGCATAACTACACCTTGATAATCTGCCCAAGGTCCAGCCTTAAGAATATAGAGAGGTTTTGTGCTCAAGCTTCCTGAGTGCTTCTCAGACACACAGGGGCCTCTCCAGATAACTCCCACCTGCTAGGCTGTGTGTCAAAGAATAAAGTTTGCTCAGTATCTGTATAGAATACCAGTGAATAATAATGTTATGATTTCAGAAACACTGCTATTGAGGAAAAAAATTAGATAATAGCTACAGAAGACTCAGAAAGGCTTGGTCATAATGATAAGACTTAAAGTTGAGCAGTATTTTATAGTTTACAGCCTTTCATTTCACCCTTAAAACAACCTTATGATGGCATAAAGGTGAATTTTATCATCATCCATTTTGTAAAATGAAAATAATAACAAAATAATAAAAACTAAAGCTCAAAAATGGAGTCATTTGGGCCCAGGTTGTATACAGTGAGTAATTGGAAAAGCCAGAACTTTAAATGTTGCCCTTTGAATCCTGCAAGCAAGTACTTCTTATGCAACCCAAGTGGGGAAAGTTAGAGGGCTTCTCCTAGGCCCTTTTATTAGTGATTCAAGGAGTGTCTTTGAGTGAAGGATCTGAAAGATGCCAACCCACTGTGTTTTTAAAGAGAGACTGACCCGAGGAGTTCACAGATGGAAGTGGTAGCTGGACTCAGGCCAGCTCTGTGCCCCAGCTGAGGCCCCGTCTGAGAGGTGACAGTAGCCGGGTGTCCTGGGAGTTGGTGTGATAAAAGCAGCCTTGGAAGAGAGCCCAGTGGCTGGCTCCACGTCCCTTTTTCATTTTTCCCATTTCCAAAGACCAGAGATCACGGAAGGAAGAAGAGAGAGATCATTATTTGAGATCGAGCAGGAGTTTTCAAACCATAAATTAAGTTAAAGTGGGCTCACTTGGGGCTGACTCGAGGGATGGGAACTTGTCCTTGTAACTTGGCAGACAAAATCGTCGTCTGGACCTTTATTGGATTTCAGGCTCTTCTCTGTGTCTCAGTCCTGCCTTTTTTATTCTCCCTAGATGTTCCTGGGCAGGATGTGCTCTTAGCTCAGTGCCCTGGGATTACTGCTAAAAGAGATTAGACTCAGAGTGCCCTGATGGGGACCAAAGGACTCTTTAGAGTCCCCTAACCCTAACCTCTGCCTGTAGTCCCAGGAGGTACCGTGGGCAGAAATAGTGGGTTCATCACATATTCCTTGACCAGCCTTTTCCCCCATCTTCTCTAGGTCCTTTGGAGCTTTTTACCCACAGCTGTGCCAGCTGCAGCCCTTCCCCTGGGAAGAGGAATACCTTACAGCTGGTTCCCAACCACGAATGTAGCTATAAAACATGAGTTTTTGCAACAAGGAAACCTGAACACAAGCTCCAGCTCTCATGACTTTCCCTCTCAGTCTCAGTTTCCCTTCTGTGCTCACCTCACTGGCTTGTTGTAAGGCACTCTAAAATGATGCAAGACAAGCAGATAGTCCAGTGCCTGGGCGAAGTGCTCACGGAGCAGGGATTGCCCTGGGCACACAGCCTTCAGCTGTGCATACACACACAGGAAGAACATGTCTGAGGACAGTCCAGCATGAGGAGAAAGGCTTTGCTAGCCTAGAATAAAGAGATCTCATAGTCAGGTTGGAAGGGAGCTTCGAGGTCCTCAAATCTAGTGTTCTGCTTGGTGTGGGTAAGCCCTCTCCCACCTCCAGCCTGCTGGGTGACCTCCTACTCCCAAAGGTCCGCAGGCCTGCTTTGTGTCAGAATTCATGCAGCTGTTCTTTGCAGAGAAACTCCCTGGCCTCACCCTGGGAGAATCTGCTTCAGTAAGATTTGGGCAGGGCCTGGCAGACTACAGCCAAAAGGCTTGAGAAGCTTTTTGTAGAGATCACATAACCCAGAAGGTTATGTTCTGGGTCTGTTCCTTTACCACTGTGTCTCCAGCAGTTGGCAAGAGTCCCCGGTGCACAGTAGGGATGTGATGAACACCTGCCAGGTAGGGGTTCAATCATGCAGCCTCATCTAGAGCTGTCCCAGTGCCCAGAAGTTTCTCCCTGAAAATGCAGCTCACTTCTGTTTGGGTGAACTCCGGTGGTACTTGCAGTCTGGCTTATAAGAAGCAAAATTTATCTTCCTCCAATCTTAACTCATACAGCCTAATTCTGCCTTCTAGACTGACACTGATTCTAATTCCTCTTGGAAGGGATTATCCCTCAGCTATAGAGGTCAGTAAGGGTGACGTATTTTTGCCCAAATGAAATCAGGGTTGGCTGAACCAAGGTATAAACTGGAGCCAGGGGTGCTTCAACAAGCAGCCCAAAGGAAACAAACGGACGGACGATGGGACCTTTTTAACTAGAGCATGTGGACTCCATCCCAAGGACATGCAACGTAACCATGGGGCATAGAAACCTGGTTAAGGGTCTCAGTGCACCTTCGTGAAATAGAATCCTTTGCCATTTTAGAGAGGCAGAACCTGAGAAGCTAAGAATTTGCCCAGGATTACCATTCAGGCATAGAAGAGCTAGAAATTTGAACCAGATGAGAATTAAAATTCAAGGAAAAAGAGGAGGCCAAGTTGGAGAAGCTTAAACATAGGGGAAAAAACAAACCATGTGGCGTAGAGCTGGTGGTGGAGTCCCACCTCTTGTGTTGACGGTGTAACATCTCCCTCCCTTTCTATGGGCTTCATCTGTCAAAGTAGGAGATTCGAGAGGAATTACTCAGCCCTCCTCAGCCCCTGTGAACCTCTGTGATCCGAGAGTGCATTTAGTTGGAGCTGAACAGAAGAAGTTGGAGCTGTGAAACCTGCAAGTTAGAGACAGTCCTTTTCAACCCTTTCAGGGTTGTTTGAATACCCTTTTGTGTCGCATCTCCTCAGGAGATGTTTTATTGTTCTGCACCCACTAGTAGTGGGTGGGGTGGGGGTGCCCCTGTGGCTGTGAAGCGGTTCTTTCAGATGTTTAGTAAATGACAATGTGATACTCTTGTGTTTTCCTTATTACAGCCATCCTGCACTCAGACATGCATGGAATGGTGCTATTAAAGCCTTTCTCTTTAAAAATAGCTTAGTAGAACACGTAAGAGGTTGGAAGTGCATTGTTAACTTTCTCTGCTGATACTCAGGACAGTTTTCATATTCACCTGATGCCTTAAGCACAGCTGGTTTGATGTGCAGCGGTGATTGGCAGACTCCCTCTGTGTGCCCAGGAGCTTCCCAGGGGGTGAGGAAAGAGCGCTCTGGAAGCATCCATGATCAGGACTAGAGCTACTGCTCCTGGTGTTTACCTGGAGAGGTTAACTAGTGCCCACCTAATTCCATGCCATTCACATAGACCCCACCAGTTCCAGATAGGCTAGGTTTATGGGTAACAGAGAGTATTTACTTTTCATTTATCCATTCATCTGTCCATCCATCCACACTATACTAGGCCCCAGGAGCATTAACTTTTTCAATCAAGGAAGCAAAATCATTAAATTTGACTTCTAAATATTTCTGTGGCCAAGTAAAGCAAAATATTGGGTTGGCCCAAAAGTTCATTTGAGTTTCTCCTTAATAGCATACTAAAATGCAAACAAACTTTTTGGCCAACCCAATAGAGTTGCAAGGGGCTTCCCTGAGGGAAAGGCGACCAAGAATGAATCTGCTAAGGTATCAGGGAAAGAGAGGTGATGAGGATGGAGCCAGGAAGGGGATGGGTTTGAAAAATAAAAGATAAAACCTGTAGGAGCTAGTTATAGCAGAGATGTGAGAGGTGAGGGGGGTGGGGTGTCTTGGTTGAATCAAAGGTCCTGGCTTTGGTGACAAGTTGGGTCTTGATGCTACCAAGCAACAGAATCAGCAGGAGACAGGCTGGTATTTAGGAAGAGAAAATGGTGGATCTGATTTGATCCATTTGAGTTGAAGGTCTCTGTGAAAGAGCCGAATGAAGCCATGAGCAGGTAGTTGGATTTAAGAGTTAGAAGCTCTGGAAAGCAGTCTGAGATGGAGATGGGCAATGACCTTCCTCTTGGCAGTATTTGAAGCCATTGGAGTAGATTCATCACCCAGGGGTAGAATGTAGAGCAAAGAGGGGCGCCAAGGATGGGAGCTGGGGAGCCCAGCTCTGAAGGAGAGGCAGAGGAAGGGGAGCCCCTGAAGGAGGCAGGGAAGGAGTGTTCAGAGGGAAGAGAACAGCCAGGAGACTGGTGCCACAGAAGTTAAAGGCTCCAGTGGGGCCGGGGCGAGGCCGGTAGGGCAGCAGGTAGGGGAGCAGTTGGCCAGATTTCCTAGAGTCCTGCCCATGCAGCTAGTGTTAGTGCTTCAAACAGAAAACCTAGACTTCATGAACAATGACAGCCACAAAGAGAAGTCGAAAAACGCCTGCAGTTGAGCCCCTACCAAGGGCCGGTGCTTTATTTCTGCATATTATTTGTCTGCACATTTATTTTTGGAGGCAAGTGGGGGAATTCTATTCTTGTCCTTTTACTGATAAGGAACTTAAGGCTCAGAGAAATTATGCCGTGATCAAGCCCTAGAGAACTGGGGCTAGAACTCTNAACGCCTGCAGTTGAGCCCCTACCAAGGGCCGGTGCTTTATTTCTGCATATTATTTGTCTGCACATTTATTTTTGGAGGCAAGTGGGGGAATTCTATTCTTGTCCTTTTACTGATAAGGAACTTAAGGCTCAGAGAAATTATGCCGTGATCAAGCCCTAGAGAACTGGGGCTAGAACTCTGTTTTGCCTCGTTCTAAAACCCTTTGTCTTTCTAATTTATATCTGGTGGGTGAATGCCCCACCTGTCCTTGCCACATCCAGCGTGCCACCTGGAAGCATCACCATGCCTTGCTCCCTTGGGCCCTCACCTCCTGAATGGCAGGAGCCTTGCCTGGAGCCAAAAGCTGCAGAAGGAGGGAGCCAAGGGAGTTCCCAGTCTGGAGCCATTTGTCTGCTGGCTGGTGACACCAACACCAGGGCCCCAACAGAATAGCAAGTTTGTTCGCTCTTGTCTGGCTGTTCATGGTGATGTATGAATAAGCAAAGAAGACAGCTTCATTTCCATGAGTTAACTTGTGCCTGGAGTAAGGAAGACGGAAACGGTGCACTTAATCATAACCACAGGGCCAGCACAGAAAACAATGACAAAGCCTTTTCTGTTCGCCATGGTGTTTTATGATAATAACTCCTAAGGAGAGGAGACAGGCGGTGTGGGATGCTGAGGGAGGCGGCACACCAGCCACCCGAGTCATCTCCCTGAGAGGATTCCCTGGGATTTTCCCTCTTAATAGGACGGCAAGCCCAGGATGTGTTTGCATCATCAAGATTAAGGCATTAGACTTTGACCTCCAGAGACTAGACCCCGACTGCAGATGCCACCTGGCTGGTGAGCTGGGATTGGCGAAGCTGTGAAAGATAATCTGTCTCACGTGTGCTGTCACTGGGGACCTGGGGGAACCTGATGTCTAGGAGGGTGTGACAGGACAGTGGTGTTATCCGAAAAGCTTTGGGGAAAGCCCAGGAGCTTGGACGTCTGGGTGGAAGGGGCAAGTGTGGCTGCAGTTCAGCAGGGTCTGTGGTAGATGCTCCAGGGGAGACGGGAAGTAGACTTCACCCACCCTGCCCCTGGAATCCACTACTTCCTGCCCTCTACTCGTCTGACTTATCAGCATTTCCGTCATTGCAAGCATCTCGCTAAGTCATAATTGTTTGTCTTTCTCCTTCTAAATGCCTCTAGGGTGCGGACTGTATTTTATTTGTCTTTGATTCCTTAGTACTTTGCGTGGTATCTGACACAAAGCAAACCCTCAATTAGTATTAAACTGAACCAAAGCCTAAGCAGAGTAAGGGTGGTGTCAGCTAAGGAAGCAAGGAAACGGCTGAGACCACAGATGCCTGAATCCAGGTAGAGGGGAAAGAGTAAAGGGCTGGGGGACTCAGGGTATAATGTTAAATGTAGATACCTACTGAACATTTTACTGTTTTCTGGACATTGTTTACTGACGATCTGTGAATAAGCAAAGAACACAGCTTCATTTTCACAAATTACCTTGTGCCTGGGTGTGTGTGTGCTCAGTCATGTCTGACTCTTTGCAACCCCAAGGACTGTAGCCCACCAGGTTCCTCTGTCCATGGGATTTCCCAGACAAGAACAGTGGAGCGAGTTGCCACTCCCTTCTCCAGGGGATCTTCCCTACCCAGGGATCGAACCCACGTCTCTCGAGTCTGCTGCATTGGCAGTCAGGTTCTTTACCACTAGTGCCACCTGGAAAGCCCTAACTTGTACCTGAAAATGAAAGTGAAGTCACTCAGTCGTGTCCGACTCTTTGCAACCCCGTGGACTGTAGCCTACCAGGCTCCTCCTTCCATGGGATTCTCCAGGCAAGAGTACTGGAGTGGGTTGCCATGTACCTAGAGAAAAGAAAATGTTTAATTCTCAAGTATGTATTTTTTGTCCACACTGTGTTATAAATGAATGGGAAAAAAAAAAAAAAAAAACGGGCACAGAGAGATTAAGTAACTAGTCAAAGGTCACACAGCTATCAGCTGGGAAAGGAGCCAGGATTGGAACCCAGGCAGTCTGGCTCTGTCATTCACTTTCTTCACCACGTTACTGTACGCGGGAAGTGTAGCACTAGAGGAGGCCGCTGAACTCTGCTGGATGATGAACTGGGTTTATACACCATAGGAGTTGATTGTGTTCTAGCGGCCCTTCGGGGGAACCTTGCCATTGACTAAAGCAGAGACAGAGCTCTCAGACTTTGATGAATAATTCTCAAATTTTAATATATATCCAAATTACCTGGGGAATTTTTGAATGCATATTACCAGACTCAGTGGCCAGAATTCTTATTTAGATGAGTGTTAGGTGACAAGGTAATTAATATATATTACACCCACACTCCCAGACCTTAGAGATAAAATAGAAAAATGAGAACAAAATGTCACCTGATTTTGCTGATAACAGTAAGTTTGGAGGATTTGACTTAATGTGCATCTACAGTGGATATTCACTTTGCAGACAAAGGTCCTTATAGTCAAAGCTATGGTTTTTCCAGTAGTTGTGAGAGTTGGACCATAAAGAAGGCTGAGCACCAAAGAATTGATGCTTCTGAACTGTGGTGCTAGAGAAGACTCTTGAGAGTCCCTTGGGCAGCAAGGAGATCAAATTAGTCATTCCTAAAGGAAATCAACCCTGAATATTCACTGGAAGGACTAATGCTGAAGTTGGAGCTCCAATACATTGGGCACCTGATGCAAAGAGCCAACTCACTGGAAAAGCCCCTGATGCTGGGAAAGACTGAGGGCAGGAGAAGGACCAGCAGAGGATGAGATGGGTTGGCTGGCNCCTGAATATTCACTGGAAGGACTAATGCTGAAGTTGGAGCTCCAATACATTGGGCACCTGATGCAAAGAGCCAACTCACTGGAAAAGCCCCTGATGCTGGGAAAGACTGAGGGCAGGAGAAGGACCAGCAGAGGATGAGATGGGTTGGCTGGCATCATCAGCTCAGTAGACAGGAATCTGGCAAACTCCGGGAGACAGTGAAGGTCAGGGAAGCCCGGCAGGCGTGCTGCAGTCCGTGAGGTCACAGAGAGTCTCACACATCTGAGTGGCTAAACGGCAACAGCAGTGGGTATTCAGAATACCCACCCAGCGCTGGAATGGCCCAGCTTGTCCCAGGAAGCACGCGGAGCCGGCAGCCTCGCTCACAGGGGGCCTGCCCTGTGAGACTCTTCCGAGGCTGCACTCTGCTGGCAGGCTAGCTCCTGGGAGGGAGGCAGAGGGAAGGCGGGGCTGAGCTACCTGAACTCAGTTCTCTCTGAAGCTCATGGGGGCAGGTAATTCCTTCCACATGACCTTAATGAGAAGTGGGAAGCAGCCTTCCACTCACAATGAATTTCACAGCTGAGGCCCAGAAATCTGCAGATCTTCCCAACCCAGGGATTGAACCCAGGTCTCCTGCATTGCAGGCAGATTCTTTACCATCTGAGCCACCAGGGAAGCCCTAATTGGTCCTCAGAACACATTTAAAGAAACAAAGTTCTAGAGACTTTCCTGGAAGTCCAGTGGCTAAGACTTTGCCTTCCAACGTGGGTGTGGGTTCAGTCCCTGTTTGGGGAGCTAAGATCCTGCATGCCTCATGGCCAAAAAGTCAGAACATAAACAACAAAAGCAATACTGTAACAAATTCAACAAAGACTTTAAAAATGGTCCATGTTCAAAAAAAAATCTTAAAAAAAAAAATATTCTAGAAAGTCTTTGTTCTAGAAACAAAGTGCTAGCTGACCTCCAAAAAGAAAACCATGTGGATGGACGTGTTGTCTTTCAGAAGCTGACAGATGAACTTGAATGATGGTATTTCAAAAGAGCTGTTATATTACTTATATGGTGTTTCACATGGCCCAGCCCCTGTGATTAGCCCTTAACATATGTGAAGTCATTTAAACACATGAAGTCACAATAGTTAGATATTAGGGCAAAGAGAGGTTAAGTAATTTTCTCCAGGCTGCACAGCTGAAAAGTGGCAGGGCTAGAAACTGGAACCAGGACGTCTAGCTCCAGTCTTGCCCTCTGGCTACACTGCTCCAAGTGGTTCCCTATCCACGGACACAGATTTCTGGAGGGGTGAAGGCACCAAGCAGTTCGCACAGTGTGTTCCCAAACCCACTGGCAAACCCCAGCTATCAATTTACTCATTGACAGAGCAGCTAATGAATTCATCTAAAGAAGCAAAATGAAGTCTTAGTAGCTGTTTATTATTTTGCCTTCCCAACCAGTGGATATTAAAATTCTAACTATCATGTTGCTAATTAAGGATTTTGTTTTCTTCACCTTGAAGAGGACTGGCATAGCGTGAAATGGCTATATGCCACCATCATAAGAAACGCAGCCCAGGTGCAAAGCAAGAGAAGGAAAACTTGGATGTTATTCTTTGAGATCACATGTTTTAAGGTTAACAATGCAAATTACTCCTTCTCTGGAGATGAAGACTTTCAGGTGAAGACTCCAGTAGAGCAACCCGTATGAAAAATGCTTCAGGGGCTGTCACCCCATGTTTGGAGTTTTCCATGCAACTGAGGATGACACCAGGGTTCCCTGAGCCGAGTGGGAGAATATGTTGATTTTGGCAAATGGGGAAAGGACGAACTGCTTTGCAGTGTCAGAAATGTGGGGACGCTAATATACTAACAAGTGGTCTCCGATCAGGAGAGATTTATGTGGCAGACATCATTTATTTAGCAGACAGTTATTAATGTGTTAGTGTGTTAGCTATTACCCAGTCCTTGCCCTTGGTCAAATGGAGAGATGGACATTTACAGATGAGATGTGTATATGAGTATCATCCACTGTGTCCTTGGCAGGACGTAATCAGCAGATGGCAGAAATACTCAGAAGAAGTGCTAGGTAGAAATGTCACCCATCACAGGCATCTTCTTGCTAGAGATGAGCCCAAAAGGAATACTGTTGGGGGTTTGCAGGTGGGCAGGCCTAGCAAGAGCTGTATGAGCAAGACAGACGTGAGGACCCAAGCAGCAGAATTGTGCACTTTCATGTGGCTATTAGAGAATTCACCTGCAGGAGTAGACTGAGGCAGAATACAGTTCATGGAATTCCAGAAAGTGGAATTTGGACTTTCAGACAGCTGAAGATTGTCTTTTGTGAAATTCACATGGCCATCCTAGATTCAATGAAACCTCATTCCCTTTTTATCATTTCTGAGCAGGTGATACTCTTCCTTCATCGTACCAGAAAAGCCGTGATGGTGCCAACTAGGGTCATTAATAATGATGAACAAGCTCCCCCAAGGACCCCATATCCCCTTTGCATTCTAACCTCAGAGCGAGGTTATTTAGTAGGCTCTCTAACAAGGTCACAGCATCGGGACTCGGCACGCAGCTTGTTTGACTGAGGGCACCGTGCCTTTCAGTTCTGTTTCACACGAACGTCCCAAGCTTGTTGCATGTGAAATTGATTGGCTTTTGCACTTGCTGAATTGGTGATCTGTTTTTCCGAGGGATTCTACATGTATTGGATATGATCATATACAATGACAAAGTGGGTGGTAGTATTTTTCCTATGCCTCTAATTTATGTATTTGTGCTGGGGTGATGATTTAGATGGGAGCTCGATAAATTGATCAAGTAAATTACACCAAACCCACACACCATCATTTCAAGGAGCTGTCATCACACCAAGGAGGTTTTATTTCACCCAGCATGGTATTCTCGGAGAACCACTGCGTTTTCTTCACGTGCTGCTGGGCTTTCATTGGGTCAGAAATGGCTTTATTTCTCAGACTGGCCAACAATATAAGAATTTTAGCTCCAGAAGGCATTGGTTAGCTGTAACAGACAGTGCCTGTTCATCTCCTGTGACCTTTAGCAAGTTATTTAAACTTTCTGGGTCTCAGTTTCTCATCCTATAAAATGTAGATCATATTTCTACCTCAGACATTTGTCCTAAAGGTGAGCAGTAATGCGCTGACAGTGGGAAGAATCCGGATGTCAGATGACTATGGATGCATATCTTGGCTCCAATGCTACTTGTGCAAATCATGATCCTGTGTGAGCCCTCAGTTTCCTAGTCTATAAAAGCTGTTGATCATAGTTGCATGGAGGAGTGGCTTCTGCACGTGGTGGGATAGGGTGGTCTAAGAGAAGACAGTTGATTCTGATGCCTACCTGTCCCGCCTAGAAGACCTGAGTCCAGAAACATTAACACACGAGGAAGTTGGGGTGAGTGGCGGACTCACCTGAGGTGCTAAAGCTGCTAAGAAATTGACTGAGCGACCTGACTCACCTTTGATCCTACGTGATTATCAGTACACTCACAAGCAACGCCAACGTCGGAGCCAAGCTCTGGGGACAGAGAAGCAACTGTTCCTCTAGAAAACACTCCTGCCTTGCTGACACAAGACAAAGTGGATGTGATAGTCAGAACGCTGTGAGAGGGTGGCTCTTCTCTAGGATATACTTCCTTATTAACCAAGGGTCCTTTCTTCTTTCTGAGTGAGAAAATTAGCTCATGCCCTAAAAGCCAGTACATTAATATACCTTGAGAAAGAACTGGAACATTTAAAGATGAGTATAGCAGTAAATAATACATGTTGCATGAGTTAAGGGGTGGATGGATGGATGGATAGATAAATGAATGATTGAGGATTCCGGCTTTATCACAGATTAACTAAATGACCTTGCATACTGTCAGTTCAGTCCTGTCCGACTCTCTTTGACCACCTGGACTGTAGCCTGCCAGGCTCCTCTGTCCATGGGATTCTCCAGGCAAGAATACTGGAGTGGGTTGCTGTGCCCCGCGGCAGGGGATCTTCCTGACCCTGGGAGCAAACCCACATCTCTTACATCTCCTGCACTGGCAGGCAAATTCTTTGCTACTAGTGGCACCTGGGAAATCATGAGTGACCTTGGGCAGGTTAATTAGCTATTGTGGGTGACCTCCATTTCTTTTCTATAAAATAGGGATAATGAAAATGGCTAGGCTGCCTAAGTGTGAGAATTAAATACATTAATAGAGGTTAAGTCCTTAAATCAGGTCTCGGTACCTCTTAAGTGAAAGCTGCGTTACAATGATTTGCTGTTGTTTCCTGTTCTGTACTTACATGGCTCGGCTTCTTTTATGACTTTTGCATTCTCTGTTCTTTGCAGGTCAGCAGGTCCTGGGCCTGGTAGAGAACCAGAGTGATTGGTACCTTGGAAACCTGTGGAAAAATCACCGTCCTTGGCCTGCCCTTGGAAGAGGCTACAACACAGGTAAACTCAGGAGAGTGATGTGCTGGGCACTGGGAGGTGGGGAGCGATGTGATGTGAGGACTTTTCAGGAAGAGGAGGTGAGTCAAAGCACGGGAGAAGCCACCCGGCTGCCTGCGTTTGGCAGTGCACTGTACTCGAGCTGGCCCTCTGCTTCTTGCTTAGGGCTGCAGCTACAGGCGGTGTCGCTGCTGGGCCGTGGCAGTCGGTGGCATTCTCTTCTGACCTTCAGTCCCTGATCCAGCTGGCATCTTTACGAGTGTCACCTGGAGGATTCATTGTCTTTGTATGGGGATGAAAGTAGCTGATTTTTTTTTTTTTTTTTTTTTGGCTACAACATGTCATAGTTGCAGCATGTAGGATCTAGTTCCCTGTATGTGCGTGGGTACTAAGTCACTTCAGTCGTGTCTGAGTCTTTGCAACCCCGTGGACTGTAGCCCGCCAGGCTCCTCTGTCCATGGAATTTTCCAGGCAAGGATACTGGAGTGGGGTGCCATTTCCTCCTCCAGGGGATCTTCCCAACCCACGGCTCGAACCCACATCTCCTGATTTGGCAGGAGAGTTCTTTACCACTAGCACCACCTGGGAAGCCCTTAATTCCCTGACTAGGGACCAAACCCAAGCACCTTGCATTGGGAATGTGGACAGTCTTAGTCACTGTACCCCTGGGGAAGTGCCCTGATGTCTTACTCTTAAAGTTTCTAATTAAAAGTGGCATAATTTTTTGTGAATTTTTTTTTATTTTTTAACTCACAGTATAGTTGATTTATAATCTGTTAGTTTCAGATGTATGGCAGTGATTCAGCTATACATACATAGATCTCTTTTTTTTTTTTCAGATTCTTTTCCCTTATAGGTTTTTACAAAAGATTGAATATAGTTCCCTGTGCTGTACAGTAGGTCCTTGTTGGCTATCTATTTTTTTATATAGTAGTATATACATGCTAATCTCAAGCTCCTAGTTTACCCCTCCCCCTTTCCACCTTGGCAACCATCAGTTTGTTTTCTGTGTCTGTGTGTCTATTTCTGCTTTGTATATAAGCTCATTTGTACCTTTTTCTTTTAGATTCCACATATAAGTGATGTCACATGATGCTTGTCTTCCTCCTAATGGCTTCCTTCACTTACTATGATCATCTCCAGTTGCATTCATGTCGCTGCAAGTGGCATTGTTTCATCCTTTTGTGGCTGAGTAATATTTCCATCATGTATATATACCACAGGGGCTTCCCTGGTGGCTCAGAGGTTAAAGCGTCTGCCTGCAATGCGGGAGACCTGAGTTCGATCCCTGGGTCGGGAAGATCCCCTGGAGAAGGAAATGGCAACCCAGTCCAGTATTCTTGCCTGGAGAATCCCATGGACAGAGGAGCCTGGTGGGCTACAGTCCACGGGGTCGCAAAGAGTCGGACACGACTGAGTGACTTCACACACGTGACTTCACATAGTCATGTATACCACATCTTCTTTATCCTTTCATCTAACAAGGAACCTTCAAGTTGCTTTCATGTTTTGGCTGTTGTAAATAATGCTGCAGTGAACACTGAGGTGCATGCGTCTTTTCCAAGAAGTGACATTTCCAACGACATTAAATTGGCTAAAGGATGCCATGTGGTTGTGCCCACCTTCAATGGGTGTAGCCAAGAGTAACACAGCCATGTGCCNCTAACAAGGAACCTTCAAGTTGCTTTCATGTTTTGGCTGTTGTAAATAATGCTGCAGTGAACACTGAGGTGCATGCGTCTTTTCCAAGAAGTGACATTTCCAACGACATTAAATTGGCTAAAGGATGCCATGTGGTTGTGCCCACCTTCAATGGGTGTAGCCAAGAGTAACACAGCCATGTGCCTGGAAGGAGAAAAGGCGGATATATTTGGTAATTGGTACTTAAAAGGAGCACAGCCCCTGTACACCCTGTGTCAGAAATCAAATCCATTTTCTGTCTTGCTGCTAACCGCACACGTGGGTCTCTTCTCTTCTTTGTCTCTATCAGTAGGGTTGTTCATTCATTCGTTCTTTGTTCACCTCCTGTCTCACATTTACTGTGTGCTGGGCCCGGTGCTAGTGTACCAGACATAGCCCATGACCTTGTGGAGCTTATAACGAAGGAAACTAGAGTAACCGCCCCTCTTTAGGCTCTGGTCCTGCCACCGTCTACCTTCAGGATGCCTCTGGAGATCCTCTTTGCTTTGATGCCCTGTTCTCAAGGGTGCAGACCTGTGTTGTGGGTGAGGATAAGCTTGGAGCTCAAGGAGAGCAGTAGGATAGGTCAGACCAAAAAGGGCTGGGACTCGGAACCTAGACCAGCTCTGTGAGTTAGGGCAGGGTCTGCGGATGGTGCCCACTGAAGGTGGTATAGGTGGTAGCCGATCCTGGAGACTCAGGTGAGTCTGTAGTGGGAGGAGTCGGTCAGCTCTGAGTGCTGAGGGTCAGATGCAAATATGAGATCCCAGTGGCCCCAGGACAAAGTATGAGAGTCGAGCATCCAGATGTGCGCATCCAGAGATCGGGTCAGAGTGGGGTCAAAGCTGGAATAAGACAAGGAAAGAAAGGTCCAGGCTGAATGTCCCGGGCAGCCAGAGGTCAGGGATGCCTGTACGGAAGGCCGTCCTGAGTGGGGAGACATTCCTTAGCTGGCATTTGCCAGAAGGTCCAGCTGTGCCTCACAGGATGTCATTTTCCTCTGTAACACCTACCAGGCATTGCAACCTGCAGGGACTGCAGTTGAAGAATTTTAACCTCCAGCACTTCCCTGCTGTACAGGGCATTAACCTTTGAGTCACGGAATGGTAGGGTTTCTGGGGCATCTCTGAGAGAGGCCAGGTTCAGGGTGGTTTGTTGTTCAGTCGCTCAATTGTATCCGACTCTTTGCAATCCCATGGGCCTCAGCACTCCAGGCTTCCCTGTCCTTCACCGTCTCCCGGAGCTTGCTCAAACTCATGTCCACTGAGTCCGTGATGCCATCCAACCATCTTGTCCTCTGTCACCCTCTTCTCCTCCTGCCTTTGCTCTTTCCCAGCATCAGAGTCTTTTTCCAGTGAGTTGGCTCTTCACATCAGGTGGCCAAAGCCTTGAAGCTTCAGTTTCAGCATCAGTCCTTCCAATGAATATTCAAGGTTGATTTCTTTTAGAATTGACTGGTTTGATCTCCTTGCTGTCCAAGGGACTCTCAAGAGTCTTTTCCAACACCATAATTTGAAAGCATCGATTCTTCAGNTCTTCACATCAGGTGGCCAAAGCCTTGAAGCTTCAGTTTCAGCATCAGTCCTTCCAATGAATATTCAAGGTTGATTTCTTTTAGAATTGACTGGTTTGATCTCCTTGCTGTCCAAGGGACTCTCAAGAGTCTTTTCCAACACCATAATTTGAAAGCATCGATTCTTCAGGTTCAGGGAGGGGGCCCCAAAATGGGCTCAAAGCAGCAGCTCTGATTAGCTGGTGTGGAGGTATTTCTGTTATGGTAATGGGCAAGGCAATGTCTCTGCATCCCAGCTAAGTACTGGCTAAGTGCTGTACCCAGTATGTTCTAGGTGTTACTCTCATCTGATCCTCACACTAACCTCATGGGGCAGGAACTATTTCATCTCTATTTTATACCTAGGAAACTCAAGCTTAGAGAGTTAAAGGTTGGAGTCTGATAAGTCAGGAGCCTGCTGTTAGCCACTAACCTTCCTAGCTTGAATTTTAGTGGCTTCAGAATCAAGAATCCTTTTTTTAAAAAATAACCCTGTCTCAGTAAATCACTTTCAGTTGGGACTGTCCGCTGATCACCTGGCTCTGTATCAAAGATCTGGGGACAGGCAAAATTTGACTACTTAAATCTATTAAGTAGATCATTTTAGCTGCTAGAAAGTGCTGAACAAAGTGACTTTGGTCTTTGTAAAGCACCTTTTTATGTGAAATTCCTGGACCATGCCTGTTATACAAAGTGAGGAAAGAGAACTGCAAAATTGTTTAAATCATTTCTCTACCTTAACTACAAAGTTAACAATGCATGGAGAGAAATTTGATCCAATCAAAAAGAGAAAGCATGAAAATAATTTCTTCTTTCTGTGACTTTGGAATCATTGCAATATTTTAGGCAAACAATAATGTAAAAACTCTTGATGCTTTTGTTATCTTATTCAACAATCGCAAAATACAACAGAATAATACTGTTTTTTAAAAATGTGAGATCTAGACTCTGCACCTTGAATGGTCTGGAGGAGCCCAGGGTTCTGCCTTATACAAAGTCTCCAAGATGTTTCTGGAGCAGAAGGTGAAAGGATCTGCGCTGATTAAACATGATACCTTGTTTCCCCTTCCCCCCTCCCCCCACCGCAAGGGTCGGTTTTCTCAGTGCCTTTGAGGCTGGACCCTTTAGAGACCCACAGTAGGCCAGTGAGAGAGCCCTTCCCCTGCTTCTTTTGGTCAGAGAATGCTCACCTCATGTTGATCTCCTGTGCCTGGATTTCAACACCTTCACTCCAGGCTTTCTTAAAGCTTCTCTGATGGGTAAAGGGGCATCGCAGGTAAACCCTGCTGTGTGTTTAGTCCCTGCCTTCCACAGCGTGGAATAATAGAAAATGTCACATAGAGATAAACTACAGTGCCTCCAGGGCACAGGATCAGGGTCGTGATTACCCACATCAAACAAAAACCAGCGGTCATCAATCTGGGTTTGCAAAGGGAAAGAAAAATGTAGCCCACTGGGGAATTTATTATGACCAAAATGGCATGTCCCCTCCTGCTCCTCCTGGTCTGACTGTGAGGTCAGGAGACCGACAGGTACCTATACCCTCTCCAGCTCCTACTTGGTATGCCCAGACAGTGAGTTCCTTCCCTTCTTGCTGCTTTTGAAAGGGCAGAGCAGATGGAGGAAAGCCCTGTTAGAAGTGATGTGTCCATTTAAATCAGCCAGTGACATCAAGTGATCATTAGAAAAGGATTTATGGGACATCAAAATGCATTGACTTTCATGACGGGGATTTGTTATTTTAAGACCGAGGATTGCACCACACATCAGTGGATGAGTCATCCAGACCAGTCATTTAGATTCTCTTGGAAATCATGAGGACTCCACTGGAGGGAACTTGTCTCCCTGAATCCGAGTGCATCTCAGGCATCCAGACAGGGTGTCTTCAGCAAAGCCCATGCAGAGCCTTCAGCTTGGTGCTGGGAAACTGAGGCAGGTTCAGGTTAGGATGGAATTCAGCAGCTTAGTCTCTGGGAGCTTAGCCAAGTTGCCTCCTTAAACCTTAGTTCTCTCCCTGGTAAAATAGGATAAATAACAACAGTACCTAGAGTGTGAATATTAATGAGGTAACTTGTTTAATCAGCTTTTAGTCTGTGGTCTGTTGTATTTTTCTACCACTTATTCCATTAAAGAATGAGATCCACCTGCTTTTTTTTTTTAACATGATCTTTTAAAAGATTTTATTTACTTATTTTTGGCTGCACTGGGTCTTTGTTGCTGCACGTGGGCTTTCTCTAGTTTCGGTAAACAGGAGCCACTTTCTAGTTGCTGTGTGCAGGCTTCTCACTGTGGTGGCTTCTCTTGTTGCAGAGCACAGGCTCTGGGTTTGTAGGCTCAGTATTTGTGGGCCTAGTTGCCTCGAGGCCTGTGGGAACCTCCCGGACCAGAGTTCAAACCCATGTCCCCTGCATTAACAGGTGAATTCTTAACCACTTTACTACCAGGGAAGCCCCTACTTGCTTTAAAAAGGGTGACTAACTGATTGCCTAGGGTTTGCTAAAGTCTCCTAAGCCCTTGGAGGAAAAAAAAGTCCTTTTTTTGCCTTTCCCCAAGTATGACATGAGCTTCCCTGATGGCTCAGATGGTAAAGCGTCTGCCTGTAATGCGGGAGACCTGGGTTCTATTCCTGGGTCAGAAAGATCCCTGGAGAAGGAAATGGCAATCCACTCCAGCACTCTTGCCTGGAAAATCCCATGGACGGAGGAACCTGATAGGCTACAGTCTATGGGGTTGCAAAGAGTCGGACACACACACACAAAAGAAAAGTATGACATTGTCACCTTGCAGTTTTTAATCTCTCCACTGCCTAGAAAAGGTTAACTGTTTCATATTATTTTAGGAAAAAATGACAGTTTTTATGTATCAGCTGTGTTCTGCTTGGAAAACCCCCAGAAAATGCATGAAATGTTAGAGTTGGAAGATGGGCCTTCAAGACTTGACCTTGTTGCTTTGTGCCTTTGGAAAGCTGCTCAGGTTCGATCCCTGGGTTAGGAAGATCCCTTGGTGAAGGAAATGGCTACCCACTCCAGTATTCTGGCCTGGAGTGTTCCATGGGGTCGCAGAGAGTTGGACAGAAGTGACTTCCACTTTCACTTTCAGGCTCTCCAAGCCTTGAGTTCCTTGTCGGTGATCTGAGAATGACAGGCCTACCCAGAGCCGTCAGAGAGGCTCTGAGGTGGTGGTATAGCTCCAGGCAGGGCTGGTAAATCCAAGTGGTTTTGGAACTTGGTTGTTTTTCTTTCTCTTCTTGACCGTAGCCCAGCCGAGTACCTGTTTTCAAGGAATTCGAGTTTCAGCCATGTCGATCAGATTCGGCTGTGTTCACCAGGCATCCTACAGAGCACCGTTACCATGAGTTGTCTTTGTTAGTTCCTAGAATCATCTTCTATGATAGACCTTCACCTTCGAAGAGCCAGCCAGATCCCCTTCCCCTTTGTTTCCCTTTCCCAGTCAGCTGCACAGAACCCACAGGCCCCTAAAATAGGAGGGAAGATCTGCCTACCTCTCTCATTTAGCCCCCTCCCTTCTTACTGAAGTGATTTATAATTTAACCCATTACTGACCAGGGGATTTTTGTAGAAACTAATGACTATGGCTGGCAGTTTTTCTTTTGGCTGCCCCAAAACTAATTAATTCTGGTATTTCACTAACACTGGGTTATAATAGTCAATAGTTACTCTTGACAACCTATAAAGTCTTCTAACCTTCGTGAAACGTCCTCAACCTACTCTTCTATAGGAGCTAAGGAGCGTTCTCCAGCAGCCCGAGTTTCGTGTTCACTTAATGTATCAGAATCAATCACTAAAGTTGTTGGTCTTACTGTTGATCTAATATTCACATCTTCTGAATCAGAACTATATTCTGAAGAGCTATCATCTTCTGAGACACTAGTATATGTGTTGCTCAGATAATAAGAGAAAATGTCTGCATAAAATTCACCTAAAACGTCCTCTTCACTCGAAATTTCACGATGGGCCATTTCTGAAAATTTTGCGTTTATAATATATGCAAGATTGGAAGAAAAACATAATGGAGCAAACTGTGAATGTTAACAATCCTAAGCTGTATAATGAACTCTTGATCAACTTTAAGTTCTAACAACTTCCCATGGTGATGTTTATTGCATCACTCTCTAAAAATGTATTGATATGTCGCCAGTCAATAATGTTCAGGTGAGGACAATATGTCATGACCAGATGTCTGTAGTCAATAATGTGTTAATTCCGTATTAAAGAAGCCCCTAAACCACAGCAGCTGTGGATGACCAGATAGACACCAGCACAGGGTCCTTGCCGCAGCTGCCCAGGTGGAATAAAGGAGAACTCCCACATCCTTGCACAGAGATGTTTTCACTCCCAACTGTTCTATCTGTTCATCATCTCTTATATGCAAGCAGCTGTCATTCACCCAGCAGTCAGCTGTCTGTAGAACTTTAAAAACAAATAAAACTAAGATGATGATAGTCTCATAAAGATTCAACCCACTTCAGTTCATATGCTGTTAGTGAGTATCTTAAAAACAAACACCAGCAAAAAAGAGAAGGGGAAGACAACTCAAAGTAACAGGTGATTGGAGAAGGAGTGGGGAAAGGCAGGCCAGCTGAGAGAAGATGGCAAATTTATAGGAGGCTTGTTTGCACAGGATCCCAGACATTGCTTACAGAGAGGACGTGTCCTTCTATATTAACCAGAAGATGTGCTTTAAAGAACAATTTAAAAGTAAACTGCATCCTATTCCTTTCCGTCTCCAAATTAGGCCAGAGACAGGCAGATGGAGACCTGGCTCTCTAAGGAAGGAGGAAGAATTTCTCTAAGAATCCTTATCTGCAGAACAACAAAATTGGGATATTCAAGGACTCACTCACCTCTGAGTTTGGATCAAACTGGGTCATGAAGAAGTCAGGGAAAGGTAATTGATGACAAAGTTGGACACCATGGTAAATTTCATGGTGGTGATTAAGGAAACCAACATTTGACAACTTGCTAAATAACTGTGAAAGAGATCCTTTGAGTGGGATGACTGGCAGTATGAGATGTAAGTCAACCCTCTGCTCTGGCCTCTGACACAGGGCATTCTACAACCCTAGGCAAGTATCCATTTCACTGAGCCCTCCTTGGGTCAGGAACCAAGATCTCTTCATGCTGGAAAGCAATACTGTGATTGGATGATTTCTCTCTATAATAATTTCATCCAGAGAAACCAGATTTAAATGTAGCTTGTTCATTCAGCACATGCTGAATGCCTGTTATTTGAGACAGAAAATTATTTTTTAAATGTGATACCAAGATCCTTCCTTCAAGAAGATGATTGTCTAGTAGAGGAGAGTTTGCATATCTACAAATAAATTCAGTGTGACTTGAGCCTGCAGCCTGGTTGAGATTCAGATTTGAACATCAGCCTTGCAGTAACCCTGGACTGGCATTTTCTAGACTAATTCTAGAAGATATTGCAGGAGATGGTAATATGTGTTCAGAAACTGTGGACAGAGAGGTTGAGAAATCCACATATTCTAGCACTCCCTCGGACATTCACCATGCTGGCAAATGAGAAATGCTGGGAAGTCCAGAAGTAAAGCTGTTAAACCCACTAGCATTCCCCACTCCTGCTTGATCCTAAAAATATGGAAACAGGTTTGGGAAAAACCACCTTTACATGAACTCGGGATAGAGATGATCACTTTTTGAGCTCTGTATCCCAAGTCCTTGACATACAAGTATTTAAATGGAGTGTGTAGAATAGTCCCTAGGAAAGATGCTTGCTGTTCTAGGAACCATTCATCTGATACCACACTTAGTAGAAATGTTTACTCTCTTTCGTACTAGAGGATGTCATTCATTTTCCTACTGTAAGGACATAGACACCATGTTATTACACCTTTCCTTATGAATTTTTGTTGGACAATAGTTGATTTACAATGTTGTGTTGTTTTCTACTACATAGCAAAGTGAATCATACACATATATCCCCTCTTTTTTGAGTTTCCTTCCCCTTTTAGATCACCTCAGGACACTGAGTAGAGTTCCCTGAGCTATATAGTAGGTTCTCATTGGTTATCTATTTTATACACAGTATCAATAGTGTATGCAATGCACCTTCTTAACAACATGTGTGCAGTTGCATATCTGAGCTAGGCATCAGACAACAGCCCTCCAGAACTTTCCATAGGAAAGAATGGGGACTGAGATGGCTTTAATCTTGATTGGTAGGCCACCTCTCCATAGCCCAATTTCTCTGCTTGAGGGTGACATCTCAATTCTGATGGCACGCTCTGGCTCTTATCAGACTGTCGGAGGCTCACACCTCCACCTGCACACTTTCACCCACTTTTCTAAATCATTGAACATGCCTGTTTAAGGTGTCACTTTTTTCTTGTGTTTTTTTGTTTGACTTCATTTTAGTTCTTAACTTAGGGTCCATCAAAAAAATAATGAAAATGACTTCTTTTCATTCAGCCCATGGTCTTGCCCTGTTTTTTGTGACACGTATTTTGAGCACCTCTTTTACAATCCTGGAGTAAAATTCAAAGATTGCCTATATTACACTGTCTACAAGTGTAATTTCAATAAAATCAATACAATGCCCTAGCTATGATATAAAGACAAAAAGGAAATTAATTTACTATAAAATAATATTGACTGCAACGTGTAATTGTTCAGGCTTAGCTACAAAGACAAATAACGAAGTACTAAATGCTTCTACATTTGGAACAGAGCTGTCTTCAGCATGACGACTGCAAAGCAAGATGGTTCTAATGGGAGACTGGTGATCCATGTTCCTTGAGTGGGGTTTTCTGTTTTCTGAAGTGACAAGTTTTCCAAACTAGCAAATGACACTTCACAGAGCAGGAAGTGCCATATTTTCTTGATTTGTATTCCAAGTTCAGTGTCTATTAAATGATATGCCCCCTCCCCCGCCGCCAAAAAAAAAAAAAAAACACACTTTGTTTTGTAAGTAGTAGTATTAATAGTTTCAGGCTCAGATAGTTACAGCAATTATACACAAGCATAACATGAATGTCCAATGGGGCCCAAGTGGGATGCAGGTATACTCTTCATTGTGCAGGCCTGTCTTGAAAAGGAGTTCTGTGTCACCATTGAGGATCATGAATCCAAGATCTTACAGGCTGGTTCATGAAGCTGTGATGCGCGCAAGATCCTCCTGGACATTGATGTCAATGAGTAAGAGAGCCCCTGTTGGAGTTGTGACAGGGAATGAATTGGAAATTTGGGATTAGTAGGCACTAATTTGGAGAAGGCAATGGCACCCCACTCCAGTACTCTTGCCTGGAAAATCCCACGGATGGAGGAGCCTGGTAGTCTGCAGTCCATGGGGTCGCTGAGCGTCTTCACTTTCACTTTCACTTTTCACTTTCATGCATTGGAGAAGAAAATGGCAACCCACTCCAGTGTTCTTGCCTGGAGAATCCCAGGGATGGGGGAGCCTGGTGGGCTACCATCTATGGGGTGGCATAGAGTCAGACACGACTGAAGAGACTTAGCAGCAGCAGCAGCAGATGCTAATTTACTGGAAAGGACCCTGATGCTGGGAAAGAGTGAGGAGGAGATGGGGGTGTCAGAGGATGAGATGGTTGGATAGCATCAGTGACTCAATGAACATGAGTTTGAACAAACTCTGGAAGATAGTGAAGCCCAATGTGCTGTAGTCCAAGGAGTCACAAAGAGTTGGACGTGATTTAGCAACTGAACAACAACAAGATGGGTAATAGAATGAATGAACAGCAAGGTCCTACTGTATAGTACAAGGGACTCTATTCAGTATCCTATGATAAACCATAATGGGAAAGAATATGAAGAAGAATATATATACACATATATAATATATATGTATAACTGGGCTTCCCTGGTGGCTCAGATGGTAAAGCATCGGCCTGCGATGCAGGAGGCCTAGGTTCAATCCCTGGGTTCGGAAGATCCCCTGGAGAAGGAAATGGCAACCCACTCTGGTACCCTTGCCTGGAAAATCCCATGGACAGAGGAGCCTTGTAGGCTACAGTCCATGGAGTTGCAGAATCATACACAACTGAGCAACTTCACTTCATGTATAACTGAATCATTTTGCTGTACAGTAGAAATGAGCACAACATTGCAAATAAAAAGAATGCTTACAGAGAGGGTTCAATCCACCAGAAATCCACTCAGCAGATATTCCATCCAAGCTTCTTTTCNGGAGCCTTGTAGGCTACAGTCCATGGAGTTGCAGAATCATACACAACTGAGCAACTTCACTTCATGTATAACTGAATCATTTTGCTGTACAGTAGAAATGAGCACAACATTGCAAATAAAAAGAATGCTTACAGAGAGGGTTCAATCCACCAGAAATCCACTCAGCAGATATTCCATCCAAGCTTCTTTTCTCCACTTAACTTTTTTCTGTTTGATTATTTTACCTGAGGCATGTCCTAAACCAAAATCTCCTCTGGCCTTAGTGCTGCCTTGTGGATTCACACAGGATAAATCTGTTCCCTCATCTGCCTTATGACTCCATAAGTATCTGAGGGAGAGAAGGTGAATAATACATCGTAGCCTCCTCTTCTGGGGACTCACCACCCCTGGTTCCCTGCAGGTACTGATTCTCTGAGCCCCAGTTTATTCGGAGTAAGATGAACGTGGCTGGTCCTTCTACCTCACAGAGGATTGTTGTAGGCCAGTGAGATCACAGAGTACATTTAAAATGATAAGGCAAGATGGGCTTATCAGGGCTAATTAAGCCAAGCCTCAGTAAATGTATGTTGCATGTTGTCATCAGTTACAGGGTAGAAAAAGAGACTGCAGGATGTCTGACCTCTAACCGTGTTGATCACCCTATGCTTCTTGAGCTCCTATTTCATTTTTTCCTGTTAAAAGATAGCATTGCTTATGTCCTGGAGATGAACCATCCTGAGTTAAAGTCTTGCCTCTATGATTTGGGGCAATGACCAGTTTCTTTAGTTATCATATCAGGACAAGATAAGTTCCCACCAAACAAGGTTGCTTTGAGAAGGAAATGAGATCATATTTGAAAAGTGTTTGGGACGATGTTTGGATCAATAAATTGTCAGATATTAGTATTACTTGCCCCTTCCTTTTCTATTTGAGATTCACAGGCGGGGCAGACAAGTGTGACTCTTCAGCATCTTTTGATATTAGCCCTGTCTTTTGTCCAGTGAAGACACTGGGGCTGAGCTCTCCTTCCCCAGAGCTGACCATCCATGTGTCCATTCATCGGGCACCTGTCAAGGCCCTGGAGATGCCACTGACTGAGACAGACAGGAGCCCTCTTCATAGGAGATTTCTTGTCTTCACGGGAGAGAAGCAATCTTCCCCTGGTGTCCTTTGATGTTGTCATCTCCTGGGCTCTCACACCCAGCCAACTCCAGCCCTTCTGCCTTCCCTGTTGTCCCTTGAACACCCCTGTTTAACCCTGTGAGCCTCTCCATCCGCCTCCAGACTGCAGCCTCACTCTAACCCTTGCCTGCCTCATTCTTATCCATAGTGTTCATTGCCATCTGGTCTGTGATCATTCTGTCCATTGTCTTCATAATTATCTGTCTCTTTCTATGAGGATGTAAGCTCCTCGAGGGTTGTAATTTTGTCTGTTAACTTCACTACTTTATCTCCTGTCCCTAGAATTATACCTGGCATATAGTATACCACTTACATATTGAGTAAGTTTTTGTTGTTGAATGAAATAATTTTGGAAGATGGTGTTTTGAAGACTAACATAGAACAGTGGTCATCAAAGGATGTTGGTGGCACATTTGATGTCCTAGGGGACACTGAAGATGTCCACAGACATATCTAGTTATCACAACTGGGGAGATGCTGTTGGCGTTTAGTGGATAAAGGCCAAGGAGACTGCCACACATCTTGCAGTAAACAGTAGAGTCTCCTACAATAAAGAGTTATCTAACTTAAAAAGTCATAGTTCTGAGTCTGGAAAACCCTGACATAGTATGAGGGCTGAGAAGCATGGGAGGGAATTGGATTCTTCTAGAAAGAACCTTCTTTTATAGAAGGGTTCTCTGAGAGAGTAATATTTGAGCTAAAGATCTGAGGAAGGGAAGTTGGCAGAGATCGAGAATAATAATATTCTAGGCAGGGGCCTCTCTTGACAGCAGAGACCTCTGAGTGGAATGGACCTGGATGTTTCTTCCACATCATCATGCCTCACACCCCCTGGTCAGAGACATCAAGCAGGCAGGACTTCACCAGGCTCCAGATGAGTAGCCCATGTCCAGGCCATTGCTGTCCCCCTCGCCTACACTCTAGGGATGCTCTAGTGAATCAGATTCTGCAAGTTCTCAGACTGAGAATGCTGTCAATTCTTCCTTCCATGCTCTTTGAGCTCCCTGAATTGATTAACATGCTTTAGCACTGTGCATTTGATCCTGTTTTCCTGCCTTAGCTTTAGAGTTTGTAAAGAACACCAGCAGCCCAGAGTGAATTGTGTCAAAGCCCAGCATCTGGGCAAAGATCTTCCTGGGCTGGTCTTGGCTAGCTCTCCAGACACATGGCCCCTGCTCTTCCCTGGGCACTCCTGTTGAGCCCTGCTGGCCTCTGATTGTTGCCCAGATGTATTCCCATCCCAGGCCTCTAGCCCTCTGCCTGGCCTGTTGTTCCACCAGCCCCCCACACCCCCACTCACCCCGTTACTTCCTTCAGTCCTCTTGGATGTCATCTCCTCACGGTGGGCCTCCCTGTCTTATCCAAAATATCAATAGCACCTCCAGTGCCCTCACTCAGATTTATTCTACATTGTACTTTCCAGCAACATTATAAAATATATAAATCAAATAAAAATATCAACTACAAAAATCAAATAACATTTTAATTATTCCCCTGCTGCCGCTTTGGTAGGCAGAATGCCTACCCACCCAAAGATGTCCATGCCCTAATCCCTGGACCTGTGGTTGTTATGTTACATGGCAAAAGAGACTTTGCAGCTGTAATTATGGATCTTAAAATAGGGAGATTATCCTGGATTATCCGAGAGGCCCAATCTAATCAAAGGAGGCCTTAAAAGCAGAAAACTTCCTCCACCTGGAAGCAGAACAGATGTTGCAGAAGGGAATTCAGAGTTGAACCACAAGGAAGACTCATTGTGCCTTAACTAGTTTGAAGATAGAGGGGACAAAGTGACACGGAATGTAAGTAACCTTTAGGAGCCAATAAAATGTCCCAGCTCACAGCAAGCAATAGGGAAGCTCAGTCCTAGAACCATAAGAAACAGTCTGCCAACAACCTGATTAGCTTGGAATAGACTTTCTCCCAGAGCCTCCAGGTAAGATTCAGCTGGCTAACACATTGACTGTGGCTTTGTGGGAGTTCAAGGAAAGAACCCAGCCCGGGCCCTAGATTTCTGACCTATACAACTGTGAAATAACAAACTGATATGTTTGAAGGCACTAAGATTCTTTGTTATGGCAACAAGAGGAAACTCAGGTCCCTGACTTTGCCTGTAAAAATGAAAGTTCTTCGAGAGAAAGGATCTTGTTTTGTTTACTCCTGTTTCCTTATCTGGAACATGAAAAGCTCTCAATAAATACTTGTTGAATGAAGAAGCGAATTCTAGCTTTCTGTTCTCATGGCTTTCTGTTCATGGGATAGAGCATGGAAAAGTGTTGATGGGAAACATTCTGTATTCCCAGGTCTTACCATGTTGCCCATTCAATAGGCAGAGCCCTCAGCAGGTACTGGCTACCTGGCATTGGATCTTGCATCAGGAGTTGAAATTAGAAATAAGATACTAGTCTCCACAAAGAGGACTGAGCACCAAAGAATTGACGCTTTTGAATTGTGGTGCTAGAGAAGATTCTTGAGAATCCTTTGGACTGTGAGGAGATCAAACCAGTCAATCCTGAAGAAAATCAACCCTGAATGTTCATCAGAAGGACTGACATTGAAGTTGAAGCTCTAATACTTTGGTCACCTAATACAAAGAGCCTATTCATTGAGAAAGACCCTGAAGCTGGGAGAGATTGAAGGCAAAAGATAAGTGGGCAGCAGAGGATGAGATGGTTAGATAACATCACCAACTGAATGGACATGACATTGAGCAAACTCTGGGAGTTAGGGGAGGACAGGGAAGCCTGGCATGCTGCAGTCCATGGTCACAAAGTCAGACACAACTTAGCAACTGAACAATAACAAAGTCTCTGCTTGTACCTTCATGACCCCCTGCCCCCTACAGTTGGTCCACCATATAATTAAAAGTCAGCAGGTTAAGGACAGCTAAATGCCATGTGGTTGGGTGCTGTGATGGAGGAGCACATCCATAGTATAAACAGCTAGGTTGGAGATGGGCTTGGATACATTGAGAAGGATGTCAGAGCCAGGAGGGCTGTAGGTGGGGAAGATGGAGTAGATGTGCCAGGCCAACAGAAGAGCAAGTGTGGAATTACTTGGCAGGGTTAAGGAACAACACATAGTTTGTCTGTTTAATCACTTGTGTAATCTGCCCAGTACACGGGGTATGCTGAAGTCCCCAAACTCTGTCTTCATCCTTATTAGTAGAACAACCTTGGGTATATTCCTTCATCGTTTTTTGTCTTGGGTTTTGTTTGTTGGTCGGACTTTTCTCATCTGTATAGTAAGGGTATCGGTACAGACTCACAGGATTGCTGGAGTCTGTATTTAAAATTTTTATTTTATTTATTTAAATGCACTGCTCTGCATTTGGGATCTTAGTTCCCTGACCAGGGATTGAACCTGTGCCCCCTGTGGTGGAAACACAGAGTCTTAACCACTGGACCACCAGGGAAGTGCCGTGGGAAAGCTGAAGTGAATGGAAATACCTAGCAAACAGGAAGCACTCTGTACAGGATCACTGGAACTCCTGGCCCAGGCATGGAGCTAGATGGGAAGTGTAGGCAGGATAGGCAGGGAGCCTGGGAGCTGGGTGGGTCAAAGGTCTGAATGCTAAAGAGGCAGTTCAGCTTTATCCACTGGCTTCAGGAAGGGGGTCAGTTAAACAATGCACAGTTTTACTCCAGGCCCCAGGGAGAAACCACCCTCACCCCACCATCCTCGTCTCTTTATATGGTCTCCATTTATGTCTTGTCCCTGAGCCAAGTTTTCATCTCCTAACTCAGGGGCTCAGCCTGTTCAAACACTATGCAAAAGTTCCCATCAGCAAGCCCCGGGCGCTTAACCCTCCGCATGGCCGTCAGTGGCGCTAGGTCCTCTGAAGTACTCTCTGGAGGCAGCCAAGTGCCAGCGCCGCCCCCCTCCTTATTGGGCTTGGTGGGGGGCCTCTTATTAAGCTGAATTGCTGAGAGTTCTCCCAGCTGCATCCTAAAAAGATGGGAAGATTTCCCGTCACCGCCCTCCTGAGCCAAAGCTGCTGCTATAGAAGAGTTATTCTGCCATTGCTTCCCCCTTCCGGCTGCACAGCCTCTTGGTGGGGAGAGAATGTGTATTTAATCTGAGGCTTCCAGAATCTGACCTTAAGTGCAAGAAGACTACCCCCAACTTCTCTTCTCCCTCTATCAAACCTTTTCGCCTGAACTATTTTCCTTATAAATGATTCTGTTTCCTGAGTGGTTCTGACAGTATGGTTTTCCTCCCTCTTTGCTAAGTAAATTGCAAGGCTTCTGCATGCTGGATAATGAGAAACAAAACAAGAAGGAACCAAAATCTTTCTGCTGAGCTGGGCCTCACCTGCCCTTGTCCACATGAGCTAGAAGGGCTGCATCTGTCAGGCTCCAGAACTGGACACAGGGCGCTCCCTCCTGGGGCTATAACTTACTGCTTATGCTTCTGAACTTAAGGCCTCTCCAAGCCCCAGCACCCTCTTCTGTGAATTGAGACTAATGATGCTGTCTTAGTCTTTTCAGGCTTCTGGAGCAGAATACCGTAAGCTGGGGGCTTAAAAATGACAGATGTTTATTCCTCCCAGTTCTGGGGACCCAGACGTCCAAAACCACAGATTCTGTGTCTTGTGAGAGCTCGCTTCCTGGTTCATAGTCGGCTGCCTTCCTAGTGGAAGGGGTGAGGGAGTTTTGTGGGGTCTATTCCATACGGGCACTAATTCCATCCCTGAGGGCTCCAACCCAGTGACCTTTTGTTGTTGTTTAATCGCTACGTCTTGTTGAATTCTTTGCGACCCCATGGACTGCAGCACACCAGGATTCCCTGTCCTTCACCATCTCCTGTCCATTGAGTAAATGATGCCATCTAACTATCTCATCCTCTGTTGCCCCCTTCTCCTCCTGCCTTCACTCTGTCCCACCATCAGGGTCTTTTCCAATGAGTCAGCTGTTTGCATCAGGTGGCCGAAGTATTGGAGCTTCAGCATCAGTCCTCTCAATGAATATTTAGGGTTAATTTCCCTTAGGATTAACTGGTTTGATCTCCTTACAGTCCAAGGGACACTCAAGAGTCTTCTCCAGCACCATAATTCAGAAGCATCAATTATTCCGCACTCAGCCTTCTTTATGGTCCAAATGCTCAAAACTCTTTACTTCCTAATCATTTTACTGTTACCTAGGCTCTTAAAATTATTTACATCTGCTCTGTCTATATGGTATTATTAGAAACACTGCGTGTCCTACTGCACATAGCTTCCCAGTTCTTGTTAGTAGCCTGAAATCTGCCATGGTGGGAGTATTTACACCATGGGAATGAGTAAACAGTACAAATCAGGGCCTCTCTCTTTCTCTCTCTCTCTCTCTCTCTCTCTCTCCCCCTCCTNTCATCTTATCAGATTAATTCCAGTTCTTTTAATGAAAGGACTGTTTATGGAGTGGACAGAGAGCACTGATGTGTCAGCAAGCAGGCTGAGGCCCCAGAGACCAGTAGAAGCAGTCACTGTTTCCAGCTCTGGTCCAAGAGCTATGTGTTAGTTTCCTGGGGCCGCTGTAACTAAGAACCACGGACTGGGCGGCTTAGTAGAATTTATTTTCTTACAGTTCTGGAGGCTGAAAGTCCAAGATCAAGGGTTGGTTCTCTCTGAGGCCTCCAGCCTTTACTCACAAGACAGCTGTCTTCTCCTGGTATGTTCACGTGGCCATTCCTCTCTGCCTATCTGTCCAGATGTCCTCCCCTCATAAGGATAACTGTTCCTTCTGGATTAGGGCCCGCACTCATGACTTTAACACTTCTTTGAAGACCCTCCCTCCGAAAATAGTCACATCCTGAGGTCCTGGGTGGGGGTTAGGACTCCAGCATATGAATTAGGGGAGGACATAGTTCAGCGCATAACAGATGGGAAGGAGGTGATGCTGTCAGACCCCAGTTGCGACTTTGAGCCGTGAAGGGTAGCTGCCTGGCGGGAGCTGCAGAGGATGGGAGACAGGCCCTGCTGGAAGCACTGCCCAGACCTGAGAGTGTGCCGAGAGGACCACCCCTCCTGCCTCCCTCCCTCTGGTCCAGTGCGATGTTTCCAGTGGGAAACTAGCCACCAGGGATCCCAAGTGATTCCTTCTGAAGGCCATGAGCTCTACGTTCTTCACCAGCTGTTCTTTTACCACCTACTTTTCCTTCAAGTGTGTGAGCGAGTGAGCAATGAAGATACGTAGGGTGTCCTTCCGTGTGGGTTCACTTTGTTTAAGTTGGAAGTTGCAGAAGTGCTCCTTGCCCTTCCGCTGTCCATTAGCACGACATTCAGTCAGGCTCCAGTGCACGTTCGGCTGGTCCACACCGCGCGGCCTCCCGAGCCATCTCGCCCTTCTTGGTGAGCAAATGAGACATCATCTTGTGCAGCGAAGCATCTAGCCAGACTGGTAGGGAAATGCAGGCTCATTATTTGTTAAAAATTAAAATCTGCATGCTGACAAGCCGGGCAGCAGATCTGACTTCTCTTCACAGAGTAGTTATTTTTCGGTTCCTGATAGAAAGTCTGTGGGCCTTAGGACCCCTACGCAGGCTCGACACTGTCCTCAGCTTTTGCACCCACCCCTGACTTTTCTAAGCATCATAACATGTCCCATTTTGTTCAGTGGTCATTTTAAGTTCAAAATCTTGGACACTCTATTTTTCCCCTATACAAATCCAAAAAACACTTTCTTCAAACTGAAAGAGATGGGCTGAAGTCTTTAATAACTACCTTAAGTACAGTCGGTTTGCACTCAACAGAAATGCATACCTGTGACACCGAGAGACACGTTCCAGAATGTTATATCAGCTTTCAGAACTGAAAACAAGCTACATGTCTGTCAGCAATGAAGTGGGTAAGCAGGGTGAGATATGTTCATAGTGTAGATAACAAAGCAGCATTAAGTGAACAGATACAATGACGTGCAGTGATTTCAGTGGGTTTCACAGAAGTAACATTGAGCCAAAAGGCCAGGCATAAAAGGAGTCCATACTTTATGATTCAGTTTATGTATAATTCAGAACCTGATGAGGTATCCCAGATGGCACAGTTGGTAAAGAATCCACTTGTCAGTGCAAGAGACATAGGCTTGATCCCTGCGTCCAGAAGATCCCCTGGAGTAGGAAATGGCAACTCGCCCCAGTATTCCTGGCCTAGAAAATTCCGAAGACAGAGGAGTCTGGAGGGAGCTTAGTCCATGGGGTTGCAGAGAGTTGGACATGACTGAGCATGCACTGGCCAGCTGGCGGAACCTGATGAAGCTGAACTATGGTGTGAGAATTCAGGATCACAGCAGGGCGGTGTGTATATATGTGACTTTGAGCCCACAGTAAGAGAGATTCTGGTCTATCTGTGATGTTCTGTTTCTTAGTCCAAGTTCCAGTTAAAACAGTAATTTCACTTTGTGAAAATTTGTCACACAATGTACTTAAGATCTAAATATTTTTATGAGTGTATATATTAATAATACTTCAATATAAGTTCACTTATAAAAGGAGTGGTTAAGAGGTATTTGCCAGCCACCAAACCCTTTATGTGCTTTGTCCTATCACAGCTCTGTTCAGTGAGAAGAAGAGATTATGATAACACTGTATTCTCTTAAAGGACCACTCCCTGTGATGTGAGATCTGAACTCACCTCTTTCTGAACCAGCCTTGCTTGCCCAAAACACACCTTTCTTATTTCAGTGCCCCAAATGAAGGGATCAAGCCTATGTCTCTTGTGTCTCTTGCATTGACAAGTGGATTCTTTACCAACTGTGCCAGCCTGTTGAGCGCAAGGACTACTGTGTCGTTCATCTTTGTATACCTAGTGCCTAGCATGTAAAAGTCACTTGATAGACATTTATTGAATGAATGAATGAGTGAGTGAGTGAATGACCACCAGCCTTTTATAAGATTGAGCTGCTTTTTATACTTCATCCATTCACACTTTCAGAAACCCCAGCAAAGTCAAGGAACGCTTCAGGAGAAAGGATTTCCATTTTCCCTCTCTCTGATAGAGTTTTTGAGAAGGAAAACACTTAAAAAGCGAAAAGTATAACCTTTTAATTTACATGATCAAAAGTAAGTCCTAGGTAGAATCAGCAGGGGATTTTAAATTAAATGAATTTTAATAAATTCACCTTCTATTGGGTCATCATGCATAAGAAGAGAACTCTAGTGCTTCAAAGCAGAAGAGAGGAAAGTCAGAATTATGTGGGACATTGTCATAAACATTTCTGGGATGAAAGCTGGCATTTTCCCCAGAGGCTCCTGCGTAGACAACCACTCCATCTCCACTTAAAGTTTTGTTTCTTTGATTGAAGCCAGCAAAGCTACAGGAAGGGCTAAAGGAAGGACCAAGGGATAGACTTCCATTTTCATATATCAGCCCTTGAAGTGCAGGCAGAAAGCTGAGAAAATGCAGACAGAAGCCAGAGAGGACTCAGGCAAAGGGAAAAAGCAATATTCTACCAGGTTCCTGGGGGAGAGGTCCTGGTAAATAAATCTAGAAAGTGTCAGATGCAGTAACCACCTTTGAGATTCACCAGGCACATTGATAAAACCAACACAGTTTAACTGTATTTAACCCCCTATCTCCTAAACTTATTTAATATAGCAGACCCTGCTTCCCATAACATCTGTTAGCATCCCGTAGCAGGCCATGGAACATACTGTGGGAAACACTGCCTCTGGGAATAGAAGGTTTAATCTGAAATTTGTTCTCCACTGGTCGAAGGCATCAGGTAGCCACTTTGAACCTCAGTTTCCTCTTCTGATTTAAGGAAGCACGTGATTGGAATTGACCTAGTCTGTCCCAGCCGTATTCTTTAGCTTGGCTGAAGCGTGAAAGCAAACTGCATGGGAAAGAAAGAAAGAAAGCAGAGGCAGAACCTCCTCATTTTTTACTTTTTTTAAAAAAAGTATTTATTTGACTGTGCCAGGGCTTAGTTGTAGCGCAAAGGATCTTTGATCTTTGTTGCAGCGTGCATTCTCAGTTGTTAAGTCATGTCCAACCCTTTTCGATCCTATGGACTATAGCCCGCCAGGCTCATGTGTCCTTGAGATTTCCCAGACAAGAATACTGGAGTCGGTTGCCGTTTCCTCCTTCGGGAGTCTTCCCAACCCAGGGATAGAACCTGTCTCTTGCATCTCCTTACAGGAAGATTCTTTAGCACTGAGTCACGGTGATCTTTTTAGTTGTGATATGCAATCTTTAGTTGTGGCATGTGGAATCCAGTTCTCTGGCCAAGGATCAAACCCCAGATTCCTTGGAGCATCGAGTCTTAACCAGTGAAACATAAGGAAAGTACCAGAGCCTCCTCTTAAACAGCAAATTTTCTTTAATAAGAGCTTGAGGTCTTCCCTTTGCTGGAAGGGTTTTGAGGGATTCTCATGGCCTATAGGAGATGGTGCAGCATAGGCTAAGAGGTTAGTTGTGGACTCAGATACAGAAAGAAAAGAATTTCTGTGCCATGCAGGAAGGGAACTGACCTGTTAGCTATAGGACAGCACAATGTTTCAAATTATTCTTGGCTGCAACCCCTGGTCCCTTATACAGGTTCAGACCCCACCTACATGAGCAGCCTCAGTCACACAGGGCTCCCTGCCTCTCCTGTCTTTGTATGCTTGGGTTCCCCCAGGTTCTGACACAAGCAATCTGATTTTGGGCTGTGGTCTTTGCAGAATCCTCCAAACATTCACGAACTGTTCCTCTAGGAGCTCCCTGGCTTGTTTTGGCTTCAGGTCACGGATTCAGCAAAGTCTCACCATATTTACTATGGTCATGTACACAGACACACACAGGTCTAGTGTAGCTCAAAAGGCCACAGGGCTAAGAGTGAGAAGAATTTGGTCACCTACCAGCTAGACAAGAGCCTTAGTTTCTTCGTCTCAAAAATGGAAATAATTCCATGAACCTAGCTGGCTCATCATAAGAGTCGGAGGTTATCTAGGTCATGCACCTTATCTTTCAGATACAGCAGTTGCTTAATAAATAATAGGTGACACTTATCAGCTTGTCACCATTTTTATTCTGCTTCTCTCTTGCAGTTGTAGTGGTAAAAAAAAAAAATCAGTATCTGGATCTTTTTTTTTTTAAAGCATTATATTCTGTCTCCGCATTCACATCCAGCCTCCTCTCCCTGCCATATTGGCTACCAAGCTGTTACTACATATTCAGTTTGGGAAAAAGAAACATTGTCCTCTGATCCGGAGATGAAACGCCCCACCACTGGACCAGATGTTCACAGGAGAAGCCTTTGATTTTTCATTTATTTATTCATTTATTTATTTAGTGTTAGTCTCTTAAGCTCCCAGCGCAGCAGCAGAAGGTAAGGCTGTGCAAGCCCCACACATACCAGCCAACTCCATTGGGAGGGCCTTTCAAATTCCAGGCATGCTGCCTCTGTGCAGAGCTCTGGCCTCCGGGGCCAAGGGCTTGCTCTTCGCTCCCAGACCCCAATGGCAAGAATAGAAATGGCAGATCACGTAGCAGCAAATGCCAGGCAAAGGCCAGAGTCAAGCTTTTTGGCATCTCTGTCCCCCTGACAGCAGGAAGCAGTGTCAATCTCTGTCCTAGGGCCCAGATTCCAAAGCCAAAGCTGCGTTGTTTCAGCTTGAAAGGGTCCAATTGCAGAAGGAGCTATTTTCATCATTTTTAACTAGGGTTCACTTAAAAAGCTTCCTCTCACATTGCGTGCGTGCCCATTAATTTGTGCTAATTCGAGTGGGAATCAAACAAGTTCAATGAGTGATAATTAGGTACCTTAATGAAGAAATGTATAGTTTCTGTAACTGTTATTTACAAGCTTTTATGTACCGCTTCATATTTCCAGAGGCCTTCACAATCATTCATCAGGGCAACCTCTGAGTACCGCAGGAGTGTGGTCAGTAAGTGCTGAGAACTGTGGTTCCCTTGGAAATGTTGTTTTTCAGCTCTTATATAATCTAGGTACAAATTTCCCCACCTTTGACAAGACAGGAAGATTATCTTACAAGTACCTACCCATGTGATTATATTGAACAGCCTAACAGGCTCCTTAGCTGCTTGAGGACACAATTATGTACATGGTTGTAAATACTTAGAGTGTATTTTCTTTTTCTTAAATCATTAATTTTTGATTTTTTGCTGTGCTGGGGCTTCACTGCTGAGCAGGTTTTTCTCTGGTTGTGGCAAGTGGGATCTACTCTCCAGCTGCGATATGCGAGCTTATTGTTGAGATGCCTGCTGTTGCAGCTCTAGGGTGCACGGGCTCCCGTAGTCGTGGCTGCCGGGCTCCAGAGCACAGTCTCAGTACTAGTGGTGCGCAGGCTTAGCTGCCCTGCGGCATGTGGGATCTTTCCTGATCAGGAATCAAACTCGTGTCTCCTGCATTGGCAGGTGGATTCTTTACCACTGAGCCATCAGGAAGCCCTGGAGGGTATTTTCTTTCCTTCAATCTTTTTTTTTATTTCATGTGGGTTGTATGCCTTGGAGCTGCTTGCAATATCCCCAAGGGACATCCTAGTCATGAAAGTGCTAAGTGATGACCCCCTAAGCTGTTGCTGTTCAGTAGCTCAGTAAGTCTGACTTTTTGTGACCCTGTGGACTGCAGCACACCAGGTTTCCCTGTCCTTCACCACTCAAACTCATGTCCATTGAATCAGTGATGCTATCCAACCATCTCATCCTCTGTCATCCCTATTCTCCTCCTTCAATCTTTCCCAGCATCAGGGTCTTTTCCAATGAGTCGTTTCTTCACATTAGGTGGTCAAAGTATTGGAGCTTCAACTTCTGCATCAGTCCTTCCAGTGAATATTCAGGACTGATTTCTTTTAGGATGTACTGGTTTGATCTTCTTATAGTCCAAGGGATTCTCAAGAGTCTTAAGCTACCTATTGACAAAAGACTAAGAAACAATATGGACCTGGCAATATCTCAGTTTTTAAGAGTCCAGTGCATTCTACCTGCACAAGAGGATTTTTAGAAAGACTAAATAATTTAGGTTCATAAATAAATGAGTGTGTATAGATATTTATTATCAATATTTCTCAAGTCAGCAGTATTGAGAACAGTTTCTACTATACTCAGTAATTTTTTTAATGTCATGGAATCTTTATTTCAAGGTGAAAGAAAGTGAAAATGAAGTCACTCAGTTGTGTCCGACTCTTTGCAACCCCATGGACTGTAGCCTATCAGGCTCCTCCATCCATGGGATTTTCCAGGCAGGAGTGCTGGAGTGCATTGCCATTTCCTTCTCCAGGGGATCTTCCCAACCCAGGAATTGAACCTGGGTCTCACGCATTGCAGGCAGATGCTTTACTGTCTGAGCCACCAGGAAGATCTTTCAAGGAAGATCTTCAAGGAAGAAATATCAAGGAAGATATTTCAAGGTAGAAAATCATAAATCATGGATTATACCAGACACTTTTAAAGTTTTAGAGCTTCAGCGTCAGCCCTCCAGTGAATATTCAGCCTAAATTTCCTGTAGGTTTGACTGGTTTGATCCCCTTGTTGTCCAGGAGACTCTCGAGAGTCTTCTCCAGCACCACAGTTTGAAAGCATCAATTATTGGTGCTCAGCCTTGCAGCCTTCTTTATGGTCCAGCTCGCGTATCTGTACATGACTACTGGAAAAACTATATCTTTGGCTATATGGACTTTTGTCACCAAAGTGATATCTCTGCTTTTTAATACTCGAAGTTTGTCATAGCTTTTCTTCCAAAGAACAAGTGTCTTTTAATTTCATGGCTGCAGTCACCATCCGCAGTGATTTTGGAGCCTAAGAAAATAAAATCTGTCACTGTTTCCACTTTTTCCCCATCTATTTGCCATGAAGTGATGGGACTGGATGCCATGATTTTAACTTTTTGAATGTTGAGTTTTAAGCCAGCTTTTTCACCCTCCTCTTTAACCCTCATCAAGAAGCACTTCTAGTTCCTCTTCACTTTCTGCCATCAGAGTGGTATCATTCACATATCTGAGGTTGTTGATATTTCTCCTGGCCATCTTGATTCCCACTTGTGATTCATCCAGCCCAACATTTCACATGATGTACTCTGCGTATAAGTTAAGTAAGCAGGGTGACAACAAACAGTCTTGATGTACTCCTTTCCCAATTTAGAACCAGTCAGTTGTTCCATGTCTGGTTCTAACTGTTGCTTCTTGACCTTCATACAGATTTCTCAGGAGGCAGGTCAGATGGTCTGGTATTCCCATCTCTTTAAGAATTTTCCACAGTTTGTTGTGATCCACACAGTCAAAGTCTTTAGCTTAGTCAATGGAGCTGAAGTAGGTTGTTTTCTGAAATTCTCTTGCTTTATCTGTGATCCAGCGGATGTTGGCAATTTGATTGCTGGTTCCTCTGCCTCTTCTAACCCAACTTGTACATCTGGAAGTTCTCAGTTCACATACTATTGAAGCCTAGCTTGAAGGATTTTGAGCATTACCTGGCTAGCATGTGAAATGAACACAGTTGTATGATAGTTTGAACATTCTTTGGTATTGCCCTTCTTTGGGATTGGAGTAAAAACTGACCTTTCACAGTCCTATGGCCACTGCTGAGTTTTCCAAATTTGCTGGCATATTGAGTGCAGCACTTTAATAGCATCATCTTTAGAGGTTTGAAATAGCTCAGCTGGAATTCCATCACCTCCACTAGCTTTTTTCATAGTAGTGTTTCCTAAGGCCCATTTGTCTTCACATTCTAGGATGTCTGGCTCTAGGTGAGTGACCACATCATCATGGTTATCCAGGTCATTAAGACTTTTTTGTATGCGTTTCCTGTGTATTCTTGCCACTTTTTCTAAATCTCTTCTGCTAGGTCCATATGATTTCTGTCCTTTATTGTACTGATCTTTGCATGAAATTTCCCCTTGGTATCTCCAGTTTTCCTGAAGAGATCTCTAATCTTTCCCATTCTATTGTTTTCCTCTGTTTTCTTTGCATTGTTTACTTTTGAAGGCTTTCTTCTCTCTCCTTGCTGTTTTCTGGAACTCTGCAGCATTCTGTTGGGTATATCTTTCCCTTTCTCCTTTGCCTTTCCCTTCTCTCCTTTTCTCAGCTATTTGTAAGAGCTCCTCAGACAACTACTTAGCCTTCTTGGCATTTTTTGCAATGCTTATGGTTAAACATTTACCAGAGAAGGCAATGGCAACCCACTCCAGTACTCTTGCCTGGAAAATCCCACGGACGGAGGAGCTTGGTAGGCTGCAGTCCATGGGGTTGCTAGGAGCCGGACACGACTGAGCGACTTCACTTTCACTTTTCACTTTTATGCATTGGAGAAGGAAATGGCAACCCACTCCAGTGTTCTTGTCTGGAGAATTCCAGGGACGGGGGAGCCTAGTGGGCTGCTGTCTCTGGGTTCACACAGAGTTGGACACAACTGAAGCGACTTAGCAGCAGCAGCAGCCTACCACTAGGGGCACGCGGCAGTTTTCTGAGTTTGCAAGGGCAGGTAACCCTGGTGGCTGAATGGTAAAGAATCAGCCTGCAATGCAGAAGACATGGGAGTTCAATCCCTGGGTCAGGAAGGTCCCCTGGAGAAGGAAATGGCAACCCACTCCAGCCTGGAAAATCCCATGGACAGAGGAGCCTGACAGGCTACAGTCCATGGGGTTGAAAAAGAGTCGGACACAACTTAGCAACTAAACTAGAACAACCCAGGCAGAAACCAAAAGTCAGAAAAAGAACAAGTCTTGGTCTGAGTCACAGAACTCCACGGAGGCATTGCTGGGACTCTGGTCTGGGTGGTGTCACTGAAGAAGCTCTGGCTTTGGAGTCAGGCAGATCTGACTTTGGATCTCATAGATCTGCTCTTACACAGTGAACTGTTTAATTGTCTGACCCAGNCAGAGTGAGGTGCCCAGCAGTAGCAGAGGGAACCCGGATGGGGCAGCACCCTTCAGGGGCATGAGTGGCTCGGAGCCTGTGTGCAGTGTCGGGAAAGAGAGAAGGGTGCAGGAGAGCAGAATGAATGTGCTTTTCTTCTTTGTTTGGTTCCCCATCCGCCTTGTTTGGGCTTTCTGGAAAGCATAAGGCCTCCCAGCACAAGAACCAGCCTGTGTGGTTATGCTTCCTGCCACCTGCTGCTGGCTGTTTGGATTCATTTAATTCACACAAAGCATTTAGGGAGGGTCTACTCTGTAGATATTATACAGCCAGATGCTGTAGATATGGATATGAACAGTTTATTTTCTACTTTCAAATCATTCTTGGCAGAGAGGAACAGAGAAACAAGTGAAGAAATATATGTTAAAAAAAAAATGACAGATGCTATGATAGCTATTGATGAGGTGAGATGTTGGATAGCTATATGGATAGCTAGGGCTTCCCTGGTGGCTCAGATGGTGAAGAGTCTGCCTGCAGTGCAGGAGACCCAGGTTCGATCCCAGAGTCAGGAAGATCCCCTGGAGAAGGGTCTTAGAGAAGGAAATGGCAGCCCACTCCAGTATTCTTGCCTGGGAAGTCCCATGGGCAGAGGGACCTGGTGGGCTACACCCCATGGGGTTGCAAAGAGTCAGTCATGACTGAGCAATTAACACACATATATGGATAGCTATTTATGATAGCATAAATTTCTCATTCAACCCCAGGGAGAGTTGACAGTGACAGAAAAGCCTTCACTGTGGTGTCTGCAAATGCACCTGGTAGGGCCTAGCATTAGATAAAGAAGAAGGGATGTATCAGTTACCTACTGCCATAGACAATGCTGCATAATAAGCTATTCTAATAAGGGCTTAAATCATTGACTTAATCATCAGTTAAATCATTAATTGTAGACAGTTTAGTTGATAAGTCTAAAAGTTAGCTGGATGACTCTCTGATAATGGCTTAGCCAAATGTCTATGGTCAGCTTCAAACCAGGAGTCGGACAGCTAGCGCAACTTGGTCCTCCTCTAGTACCTACTGGGTCCCATCACCTGGCCAGTCTAGCTTGTTCCCACAGCAAAGCAAAGGTAGAAAAGGAAGCCCTCGGGCACATAAGGAAACCTGAATCCTTTTTCCTGGCATCCTATGTACCAAAGGAACTATGGGACTAAGCCCAGAGTTAAGTGATGTGTCAGAATTCCTTGCTGTGGTACATATACACAGTGGAGTATTACTCAGCAAATTAAAAAGAATACATTTGAATCAGTTCTAATGAGGTGGATGAAACTGGAGCCTATTATACAGAGTGAAGTAAACCAGAAAGAAAAGCAACAATACGGTATACTAATGCATATATGTGGAATTTAGAAAGATAGTAATGATAACCCTATATGCAAGACAGCAAAAGAGACCCAGATGTATAGAACAGTCTTTTGGACTCTGTGGGAGAGGGCAAGGGTGGGATGACTTGGGAGAATGGCATTGAAACTTGTAAAATGTCATATGTGAAACAAATCGCCAGTCCGGGTTCGATGCGTGATACAGGATGCTCGGGGCTGGTGCACTGGGATGACTCAGAGGGATGGTATGGGGAGGGAGTTGGGAGGGGGGTTCAGGATGGGGCTCAGGACGTGTACACCCGTGGCAGATTCATGTTGATGTATGGCAAAACCAATACAATATTATAAAGTAATTAGCCTCCAATTAAATAAATGTATATGTTAAAAAAAAAAAAAAAGAATTCCTTACCTATAGTTGTGAAGGAGTGAAAGAGTGAAGAGCTGACACAGCTTAACGATTTAACCTAGGCCTGTCTGACACCAAGTGTGTTTGCCCTCTGGCTGTAACAAAGAGGAACAAGATATGTGTATCCATAGAGAATTTATTTCATTAAAAATTTATACCCATCACCCAGGTGACAATGTGGTAACAATAACTGCAAGTTATAAAAAGGAAAAGGGGACCAAACCTTACTTTTCTAATGCTACTGCTAACTGATAAGTCACTTCAGTCGTGTCCGACTCTGTGTGACCCCATAGGCGGCAGCTTACCAGGCTCCCCCATCCCTGGGATTCTCCAGGCAAGAACATTGGAGTGGGTTGCCATTTCCTTCTCCAATGCAGGAAAGTGAAAAGTGAAAGTGAGGTTGCTCAGTCGTGTCTGACCTTCAGCGACCCCATGGACTGCAGCCTACCAGGCTCCTCCATCCATGGGATTTTCCAGGCAAGAGTACTGGAGTCGGATGCCATTGCCTTTTCCGACTTTTCTAATAAGTCAGCCTTTTCTTACTGACTTTTCATCCGTGTCTACATTATGTGGTCCATGTTATGTCTTATTTATGGTCACAATATACATGGAATTTTATACTTTTCCATTACATAGCCATAACTGATACCTTATATTTTCACAAATATAAATATGTTAAAATCAACAGCTCAAAGTTCACACCTTCTCAGGAGTAAGATCACAGAGTCAAAAAGAAAGAACTGTTTTTTTAAACACAGTTGAAGTTCACTGCAAAATATTTAAAACAGAAGTATTTGCATTATTCATTCTTTCAATCAGCATTTATGCAATTCATTCAATAGGCCATGTACTTCATAGACATAAGGAAAACAGATGAAATGCACATATTTCTAAGAAAATCATGAACAAAAAGTTCAAAGGGGAGGAAAGTAAAAACAGCCTTATAAAGAGCACCTAAATATGCTGCATAAAAATTGTTTAATGTTTTGAAGGTATAGTTGATCAGTTCATATGGTAAATGAAGTAAGCGGAGTCCAGAAAACAGTGATAACATGTGACTCCAGACTGATAAAAAGCAGCTGCATGTGATACTTGCTGGGTATTTGCTGATTCTTGGTGGCTGGGAGCCTGGTGTCAAGGTAGATAACTGTATAATTATTTGTTCAAACAAGGGAATGCTATCATGAGTTGCATGGAATAATAGTTGTCTTTCACCATCTCCCGGAGTTTGCTCAAACTTATATCCATTGAGTTTATGATGCCATCCAACCATCTCATCCTCTGTTGCCCCTTCTTCCTTGCCCTCAATCTTTCCCAGCATCAGGGTCTTTTCTAATAAGTCGGCTCTTTGCATCACATGGCCAAAGTATCAGAGCTTTAGCTTCAGCATCAGTCCTTCCAATGAATATTCAGGACTGATTTCCTTTAGGATTGACTGGTTTGATGTCCTTGCTGGAGATCCCTTGGACTCTCAAGAGTCTTCTCCAGCACTGCAGTTTGAAAGCATCAATTCTTCAGCACTCAGCCTTCTTTATGGTCCAACTCTCACATCCATACTTGACTATTGCAAAAACCATAGCTTTGACTATATGGATCTTTGTGGGCGGTGATGTCTCTGCTTTTTAATATGTTATCTAGGTTTGTCATAGCTTTTCTTCAAGCGTTTTTTAATTTCATGGCTGCAGTCACCATGTGCAATGATTTTGGAGCTCAAGATAATAAAGTCTGTCACTGTTTCCATTGTTTCCCCATCTATTTGCCATGAAGTGATTGGACTAGATGCCATACTCTTAGTTTTCTGAATGTTAAGTTTTAAGCCAACTTTTTCACTCACTTCTTTCACTTTCATCAAGAGGCTCTTTAGCTTCTCTTCACTTTCTGGTGTCCTCTGCATATCTGAGGTTATTAATATTTTTCCTGACAATTGACTCCAGCTTGTGATTCATCTAGCCCAGCATTCGCATGATGTATTCTACATATGAGTTAAATAAGCAGGGTGACTATACACAGCCTTGCCATACTCCTTTCCCAGTTTTGAACCATTTTGTTGTTCTGTATCCAGTTCTAATTGTTGCTTCTTGAACTGCATACAAGTTTCTCAGGAGGCTGGTAAGGTGGTTTGGTATTCCCGTCTCTTTAAGAATTTTTCAGTTTGTTGTGATCCATACAGTCAAAGGCTTTAGTGTAGTCAGTGAAGCAGAAGTAGACTTTTTTTCTGGAATTCCCTTTCTTTCCCTTGTATTATATAAGAAATAAAAAAAAGAATATTGTAAGTAGGTTAGAAGAACAAGAGATTACCAAAGATGAATGGGCCTATTTAGATCAACTAGACCTTTTAGAAGTGAAAAATATAATTATTGAAAGTATAAATTAAATGAATATGTTAAGCAATAGATTAGTGCCAGCTGAAGAAAGATTTAATGAACAGGAAGAAATATCTGAGGAAATTACCCAACACAACACACTGGGGAAAAAAAGACAGAAAAACAGAGGGAAGATAAGATATTAGGATGTGTCTAATTAGATTATAGGAAAGAAATAAAGAGAAAAATTGGAAGTGAGGCATCATTGGATGGGATGGTGAATGAGAATTTTTCAACTGCTAAAATGTATCCATGTGTTTTTTAAGCAGTATAAAGAGAAAGGATTATGTTTGCAAAGCAGTTTAAGTAAAGAGAAAGCCATATTTAGAGTTACAATAGTGAAATTTCACCAAGGTAAAGAAAAGTGGTTTTAAAAACAGCCCGAGTGAAAAGACAGATTCTCTACACAGCAATTCCATGTGTGACGAGAGTTCCAACAGCAACGGATGTCCGAAAAGAACAAAAGAATACCTTCGATGTGCTGAGAGACAATAACAACAGAGTGTACACCTATGGAAACAATCTTTCAAGCATGAGAGAGGAATATCTAGATGAGTAAAAACAAAGAGGATTTACCATCAGCATCATATGCAAAGCAACTTCCAAAGGGTATGTTTTGGAATCCGTTGGCAAATGGTTCCACATTCAAGAAGGAATGTTGAACAAGCAAGTTAGAAACGTATCCGAACTCTAAGTAGAGTTTCTAAATGATAGCAATAATAGTAATAATAATAATACTATGGCATGTTGGTTTAAAAACATTACACCTAAATTATCAGAAAATGACAGTGTGTAATCAGGAGGGAAATGAAGAGGATTAAAGCACTCTGAAAGTATTGCTTTGTTGAAGAGGGGTATGAGATAAGTTAGAACTGTAGGCATGGGCTTCCCTGATGGCTCAGATGGTAAGAATCTGCCCGCAATGGAGGATAACTCGGTTTGATCCCTGGGTCAGGAAGACTACCTGGAAAAGGAAATGGCTACCCACTCCAGTATTCTTGACTGGAGAATCCCATGGACATAGGAGCCTGGCAGACTGCAGTCCATGGGGTTGCAGAGTTGGACACGACTGAGCGACTAGAACTTTCACTTTGCACTTTGCACTAGCCTATGCATGCTAACATTTCAAGATTAAGCTCTCATAGAATTGAAAAAGGAGGTGGGATGGTAAGGAATAAGAAAAACCGGACAACCAAACAAAACACCTCAATTATTTAAAAGAAAAATCAGATTGCAAGAAAAGAAAAAAAAAATTAGTGAAAGTAAAACTAGGGAGAAGTAGAACACAAAAAATGCAGATGATATAAATAAGTCCAGATATATCAATAATCAAACTAATTTTGCCAGTAAGAAGATAGGTTGTCATATTGAATAGGAAACAATATCCAACATATGCCATTTACAAAAGATATGCCTAATACAAAATAACCCATTAAGTTTGACAGTAAAAATTTTGGAAAGAATATCAAGCAGAAGTCATCCCAAAGGAAACTAGGTAACTATCTTGATATCAGACAAAACATTGGTAGGTACAGAGATTGTCACAACTTAAAAACATAAAGTACATCAAGAAGATATAAGAATTCTAAACTTGTGTGCTTGTCATGCTGAAGCGTATATGTATGCAAACCTGAATGGAACTCCAGAGAGAAACTGACAAGTCTGCTATCACAGTAGAATATTTTAACATATCCTTTTCAAATTGAAAGATCAGACATGAAAAAATTATATATATTCTTCTCAAGCTTAGATAGGACATTTATTAAGGAGTAACCATGTATTAGACCATAAAACAAATCTCAGCACATTTCAAAGAATCATACTATGTCATACGTTCTAAACAGAAATCATAATTGAAACTGAAAAGTACTTAGAACTGAATGAAAATAAAAATAGTACATGCCAAAATTAGTGGAATGAAATAAACATGCAGGGAAACTTACAGCCTTAAATGCTTATCGTAAAAGAAAAGCCTGAAAATTAAGCCAAGTACACAATTTAAGATGATATATGAAAAATATTAGGATAAATTCAAAGAAAGTTTAAAAAGAAGCAGAAATTGATCAACAAAATCTTCAACCAATTCAAAGCTGGTTCTTTGAAAGACACCAATAAAATGAACAAAGCCACGACAGGACTCACTGAGGAAAAACTAGAGGACTCACCAGTAAATCAGTCAGTAGGCACACATGCAGTTTCATTCATTCATTCATTCTCCACATGTTTTTGAGCCCAGTGATTCTTCTGAGTTTTAGGAATACAACAAAGATTAAAGCACACAAAAGCCTCGCACTTACGGGGTTTTCGGTCTAGGAGATAAAGCAGAGTTATAGGGGATAATATGAGAATACTGTGAACAAAATTATGTCAGTAAATTTGAAAACTGTGAAAGGAACATATTCCTAGAAATGTATAATTTACTAAAACTGACTTAAGGAAAAATAAGTCTGGATTATTTTCTAGTCATTAAGCTTCCTTACAAAGAGAGTAGCAGCCCTAGATAGTGAAAAGAAGTTGTTCTACCGATTTTTTTTTTCTACCGATTTTTTTAATCAAAAGATATTTCCAGTTTTAAGTCAACTTTTCCAGGGAATAGGAAAAGAGGACACTTTTTAATTCATTCAGTGAGGCCAGGCTATCCTTGATACCAACACCAGTCAAGGAGATTACAAAAAAAGGAAAATTGCAGGCCTATCTCATTCATGAATATTGATGTAAAAATCTTAAGCAAAATATTAGCAGACTAAATCCAGCCATGTATAAAACAGATCATACATCATGGCCAAGTTGGGTTTATTCCAGGAAATCCAAAAGTGATCTAACACTGAAAAAATCCACAGCAGTCATTTAGCATGTTAATATGTTAAAGGAGAAACACTGTCTGATTATCTAAATAGATGCAGGAAAATTATTTGATAAAATTAAATATTTGTTTGTGATGAAACCTCTTATGAGTAGTATCTACTGAAAACCCACAGCAAGCTTTTGCTAAAGGGCTGTGCTAAAAAATGAAAAGAAAACAATAAGAAGCCCAGAAATACCCACACATTTACAAAAATTTGATATATGACATTATATGAGACATATATTTGAGATGGCATTGCTGGCCATTAGAGAGAATGTGTAATCTTCCATAAATGGTGTTGAGACACTTGATTATATATGAGAATCAAGAAAAAATGCAAATGGGTCCCTGTCTCACACCATACACAGAACTTATTCTTATAGAGTAGAGACTTAAAGCCCAGAGGGCTTCCCTGGCAGTCCAGTGGTTAAGATTCCACTCTTTCACTGCAGAGGGCACAGGTTCAATCCCTGGCCAGGAGACTAAGATCCCACATGCCAAACAGCACAAACAAAAAAAATAAAAAATGAAAAGCCAAATTAAACATTTATTTTTTAAAAAACTAGGAAACTAGCCTATTACCTTAGGATAAGAAAGAATTTACTCAGCAAGACACCAAAAGTGATAGCTGCTCAGTTATGTCCAACTCTGCGACCCCATAAACTGTAGCCTGCCAAGGCTCCTCTTGCCATGGAATTCTCCAGGCAAGAGAATGTTTTAGCACTATCCACTGGAGTGGGTAGCCTTTCCCTTCTCCAGGGGATCTTCCTGATCCAGAGATCAAATCCAGACCTGCATTGCAGGCAAATTCCTTACCGTCTGAGCCACTAAGAACGCCCAAGACATCAAAAGCATATATATCAAAATGAAAACATCAGTGAATCCAACCACATTGAAATTAATAACTCATCAAAGTGGTATCAAAAAGAGAAAATAAATAAATAGTTGCAACATATAGCACTAACAAAAGGCTAGTAAACAAAGTATAGAAAAAGTTTTAATTTTTAAGAAAAACATGTGAAAGCTATAGAATCATTTCACAGAATTGCAAAGAAAATGGCCAATAAACACTTGAAAGGATGGACAACCTTTTTGTTAATCAGGGAAGTGAAGATTAAGACCGCAGATAAGTGTAAAAGTGGTAGTAATACAGTCTCATTTATCAGTAGGAACGCTTCTATACTGTATTTTTTGTTATTTTAGTTTCTTTTCTTTAGTGTTTACCTTGACTGTTCCTAAGTTTCACTGGTGATAAAGAATGATATCAGTACTCTTTTTTTTTTTTAACATATAATCATTTTTTTCGTGTGGGACCTTAGTTCCACAACTAAGGATCAAACCCAGGCACCTATATTGGAAGGTGGAGTTTTAACCACTGAACCGCCAGGGAAGTCCCTCTCTTATAGTGTTGATGGAAGTTTCAGTTCAGTCACTCAGTCATGTCTGACTCTTTGCGAGCCCATGGACTGTGGCACACCAGGCTTCCCTGTCCATCACCAACTCCTGGAGTTTACTCAAACTCATGTCCATCAAATCAGTGATATCATCCAACCATCTCATCCTCTGTCATCCCCTTCTCCTCCCGCCATCAATCTTTCCCAGCATCAGGGTCTNTTTTGGCCACCTGATGTGAAGAACTGACTCATTTGAAAAGACCCTGATGCTGGGAAAGATTGAGGGCAGGAGAGAAGGGGACGACAGAGGATAAAATGGTTGGATGGCATCACCGACTCAATGGACATGAGTTTGGGTGAACTCCGGGAGTTGGTGATGGACAGGAAGGTCTGGGGTGCTACAGTTCATGGGGTCGCAGAGAGTCAGACACAAGTGAGTGACTACTGACTGACTGAGAACACTGTATAAAGTACAATAGTTTAGTATCTTTATTTCAAGCCCAGGATATCCAGAAGGAAGCATTAACAGCAGCAGTGATGTAGTTGGCACTGCTATACTTTGCAAGGTACTGTACTGTAAGATGAAAAATGTTTTATTTTTTGTTTGTTTTCTATGTATTTTTTGTGTGAAAAGTATCATAATCCTATTACAGTACTACATAGCCAGTTGTGTTAGTTGGGTGCCTAGGCTAACTTGGTTGGACTTACGCACATGCTCTCGTTCATGTGTTTGGATATAGGGGACTTAGTGTAAAGTTTTAGTAATTCATCCCCTCTGCAGGGAACATATATAGGGCTGGTCCCCATCCACAGGTCGAGTGACTGCAGAGAAGCCATGCTAGCCAACGTCATAGAAGATCCTTGTTCTGAGTGCATCACTTTTCCACTTCTGGCTCTGAGAGGTCCATCTGGAATTCTTCAGACAGACTAGACAGAATCCAGTTCAAGTTGATTGGTATTCCCATTTTTATAGAAAACAAAACAAAACATGGAACATGATGAACATCAGAGAACATAACTGAATCTTCTTAGAGTTTTGACCCTCCCAGCCCTGAGTATTTTCAAAGTTATCCACTTTCCTGTTTTTTGTTTTGTTTGTTTTGGGTTCTTTTGTTTGTTTGTTTTGCCTCTCCTCAACCTCTACCACTTCAGGCAGGGGAAAATGAGAAATGTTACAGATGACAGACTAGACATGATCAGCTGTAAGACAGGCCTCAGGTGCATGCCCTGGCCTAAGTGTCTACATTTTCCAGATGAGGGAGCTAAATAACCACAGTTTGGTATTTCTTCCCCTTTCCTGGGTAATGATGCATTTTTGTCTGGGGAGAATTTTTTTCCGGGACTTGTGAAGACCAAGAAACAACAAGAACCTTTGTAAAAGAAGGCAGAGAGTAACAGAGGATCTATGGCTTGTAGTCTTGAGTACCAAGGACACCATTTTTATTTAATAGCAGCTACCTGGCACTTGTCAGAAATGAGAAAAGAGAAGGGAGAGAATTGGAATAGAATCTTTAGCAGTTGATGGTTAGGGAGCGGGAAATCGAAGTGGATTCCATGGCAGTCAGGAAACACTGACCAAACCTGTCACTGTGTGTGCAGAGATGGGCAAACATAGGTCTTGCATTCACAGAACCAACAGTCTAGGTTTAAGTATAGCCTGAGGGTCAGCGTCACTTTAGAGACAATCCCATGGGGACAGATCACGTATATTCCTGAGACTCCTGCACACTGAGGGCCGGTCTGTTTTGGGCTTCACGGCGGACATCTTTCCGTTTCTTGTCTCACTGATCCTCTGAAGCACATATTGTTCTTGATGCTTCCTTTTAACAGGCTGGAAATAGAGGGGGAGATACGTTTAAGTTGTTTGGATGACAGAGTTGGGAAAAGCAAAAGTAACATTGCCTCTCTCCCCTGCCTTTTAGCACTCTCTAGTCTCTGCCCAAGGAGTGAAATCCACCTGAGTGTCTGCCTTCCTGGGTAGCTCCCAGGAGGGCCCGCCTCTGGGCTGTGTTGTCTGTATGCATCCTACCATTCTGCCCCCGGCTCCCTCTACCTGCAGTTTATCCTCTTAAGTCTTACTGCTTATTCCTCTTTGCGTTCCTGTTTTCAACCAGCCTTCTTAGTTGATAAGGTGGCTGTTTCATGAAGTCTATAACCAGGTTTATTTTGTAATTTAATAAACACAAGCGAAATGCCTTCATGCCCGTCAATCCCTCAGTCCTGGTCTTGACCACACACGGCAAGGCAGTTGCTCTTAGACCCTTTTATAGATGAGGGAGGGACTGTCTTCATGATACGAGGCAGCCATGTCCAAGCCACCGTGCAGATAAGAGCTGGAGCTGGGACTCGGGTAAGGTGTGTGTCTTGTTCTTTTCTAGCATGCATCACAATCCTGAAGACGACAAGGAAAGGGACTTGTGAGACCATTGTCCTTCTTGAAATACCAGACAAGGGAAGAACAGAGGAGCTTAAACTCCTTCAAGAGAAAATGGCAAGCTGTTTGGTCCTTAGACGAAGAAAAGGGGACTATGTTTCTCCGTCCTAAAGCCCACATGAATAGGGCTTTTATAACTGATTTGCTGTAGACAGACAGAAAATGAGGATTATTGAGAATGTCATCGTCATGATTTCCATTCTTGAATGAGATTGCCACTATTGAATACTAACTACCTGGCAGGCTGTATGGCACTCAGGAAGAATAATAAGTCATGGTCCCTGCTGGTTCAGAAATTCCTATTCCAGTGCTGCCAGGTGCAGGAATGTAAATAAATAATTACAAGAGCATGCAATGAGTTCTCTAATAGAATTAAATACAAGAGCATGAAGGAAGGACCCAACTACTGCCTTGGGTGTTATATTAGGAATGCTCACAATGAAAACCCAATCTGTAGTGGCTAAAAATAAAATAGGGGGTTTGAATTTCTTACCTAAGAGTTCTGGCGTAAGCAACTATAGAATTGGTTTGTAGATGAGCAGTGTGTTGGCCTCACAGTCACAGAGTGGCTGTCATGGTGCCGATCTTCACATCTCTAGTCACAGCAGAAAGGTGAGTGGGTGGGGGAATGATATCTTACCTGAACCTTAGGACTAAGAAATCAAATAGATGCTTTGCCATCTCTTTTTGAGCAATCCCGGGCCACGTGGCCTCCCCTAGCAAGCAAGGGAGTCTGGGAAATCAGAGTCGAATCATCATGATTAGCTGGATCTTGAATGAATCATGAGCTACTCATGGAAGCTAGGGACACTGCAATTACAAACAAAATCAACGTTAGGAATGAAAAATAGGGAAGAGAGAAAGACTGCTCGGAGGCAACCTTCTGACATGAGTCATCAAGGAGAGAATTACAGAAGAGGTGCATTTGAGCTCATCCATGAAGGATAAGCAGGCATGTGTATGGTAGAGAAGAAACAAGGATATTCTGGGGGCAGCGGCTGGGGGAGGCATACGCCAAGGCACTGAGTCATGGAAAGACATGTTCAAGAAATACCAGAAAGTTCTTTTCTTCTGGAGTTAGAGTTGGAATTTAAGTGGAACAGGTTTCACTGCCGATCTAAAGAGGATAGTTGTTATTCTGTAAACCAAGAAGGTCAGTGGAGGTTTTGAGACAGAGACCCATTTTCCAAATACTGTTTATCTCAGTAACTTGGAACACATTAGCCCTGTGTTCTTATTTACCTGGCATTTGCACACAGGTTCTGATTTCTTAGCAGTTTTGCACCATCAATTATTTTTATGAGCCCTGTGGGTTCCAGAGGGCTTCCCTGGTGCCTCGGATGGTAAAGAATCCACCTGAAATGCAGGAGACCCAGGTTCTATCCCTAGGTCAGGAAGATCCTTGAAGGAGAGCATGGCAACCCACTCCAGTATTCTTGCCTGAAGAATCCCATGGACAGAGGAGCCTGGCAGACTGTAGTCCATGCACACACAAAGTCAGACACACCTGAGTGACTTAACGCTTTCACTTGTGGGTTCTAAGTACTTCAGAAGTCAAAGTATTGGCTACGCTCTTCCCATGTCTTATCCTTGTACCAGGGTCTTGTTTCAGTCTTTGAAATGCTTTTTCCTGCACCCCTGATGGGTGACAGTTTGTTTCTCCTTTAATCACATTGACTTCCGCTGTCTTCTCAGATAATGTTTAAGTTTCCTGGACAGTAGTCAATTTCCACCAACTTCTCAGGCTTATCTCAGGCTGACTCTAAGTCTGCATGCATTTTCAGCCTTTACAGACTTTTCAGATCCAATCAGATCACATCCTGGGGCTCCCAATGCCTGGCAGCTTCTGCAGCCCAGCTACCATGCAATGTGGATGCCACCCCTCAGTTGGAGGTTCAGCTTGTATATCTGAGAAGCGCTAAATCACCCTGCAGCCTTTGTATTCCAGGTTTGGGTGTAGTCTCTACATTCAGGAGGGGAGAGCAGGTATCATTTCTCATCCTGTAATCTGAAAATCTCATGTTCATTGCTATAATCAGTCATTTGATGATTGCATGGGAGAAATATGTGTGTGAGAGAGAGATTCTTAATGTCTCTGCCTCTTTGGATTTGAATCCTGCATCTCCCACTCTCTAGCTATGTGGCTCGGGGAGATTTGCTGAACTTCCCTTACCTGTAAGATGAGATCGTGAGAATATCACTTGTAGTATTAAGTAAAGGATCAATGAGCTATAAAAAGTGAAGTGTCCAGAGCAGTGCTTGGCACATAGCAAGCATCCAATATATGTTAGCTGCTAATATTAGTAATATTTTTATTACTGTGCTAATGTGTCCCAGCAAGCAGAATAAGTTAAGATCGGTTTTCAGAGACTCAGAAGTACTTACTGGCTTCTTGCAAAAATGTTTTTGGGGCACATTCCCAGTGTCAATTTCTCTCATAGGTGAAAGCTCATCAATGTATACCATCCACACCACCAACTTGCTGCCCCTGAGCCAGCGGTGATGGGTGATTCTGCCCCTCAAGGGACCAGGAAATGACATTTCTCAGTAGTCAGACGTGTGCTGATCAGAATTATCAGAAATACTCATCCTGAGTCAGAGTTTCAGAAGCAGGCTCATGACTAGTGGCAGGAGCGGCGGGGTGGGAAGGAGAGCTGGGCACCGCTTCTCCCTCTGCCGTGACCCTGGGCAAGTCTCTTTCTCCCTCTGTGCCTTAGTTTCTCGAAACTTGCAGTGACACAGCCCCAAAATGACCACCAACAGCCTCTCTTTACCATCTCTTTAAAAAGCACGCATCATACTTAATGGATGGTTATGTAATATCTGCCTCTTCCCCTCAGTTGTAAATTCCAGAAATAGAACTTTGATCTTCTGAGTACATCACTGCAGCCGGTGCAGGAGACCTAACAAACATTAGTTCCATCCCGGGGTTGGGAAGACTCCCCTGGAGGAGGGCGTGTCAGCCCACTCCAGTATTCTTGCCTGGAGAATCCCATGGAGTCTGGAGGGCCACAGTCCACGGGGTCACAAAGAGTCAGACACAGCTGAAGCGACTTAGCACATGCACGCGCTGCAGTCACAGAGCCTGTCAGAACCTGACACAGAGTTATTGTGCATTCTAATATTTTTTTGAATGTACGAATGATGTGGTAGAAAGAAAAAGATTTGGGAGTAAGACCCAATTTAGAATTAGGATTTACTACTTACTGAGAGACTCTCAGGATTATTGCCTGTAAAATAAGAATGATAACAGAAAAAAATTTGCCAGGTTGTTTTGAGGACTGAATGTGAAAGTTTACACACACACACACACACACACACACACACACACGCCCACCCANGGAATCTCCAGGCAAGAACACTGGAGTGGGTTGCCATTTCCTTCTCCAATGCATGAAAGTGAAAGTGAAACAACAGCTATTTTACTTAAATCTATAGAGCCTAGCAAAGGGGAATGCTCTATGTTCTGATGATTAAATCCTAGGTGGCAAAGGTAAATCTGAATATATGTTAATAGACTTTGAGTGCACTTACCTATCAGAGGGCAGCCAGGTTCATGCGTGCCTAGTCGCTCAGTCATGTCCAACTCTTTGGGACCCCATGGACTGCAACCCACTGGGCTCCATTGTCCATGAGATTCTCCAAGCAAGAATACTGGAGTAGGTAGCCATTCCCTTCTCCAGGGGATCTCCCTGACCCAGAGATTGAACCCAGGTCTCCTGCACTGCAGGCAGATTCTTTACCATCTGCGCCGCTAGTGAAGCCATGTTCGTAGGGTTTTCTAAAACTCCCTTGGCCTGCTAGTGACCCACCATCTTCTCCCCCTACCTTCCTTTATTTAACCTTTGCTGCCTTTTATATAATCTCATATTTTGCCTTAGATGATTCACAAATCTAGATCCCTGGGCAGACACAGCAGAATGAGACATAATGGGATGAGAGATGGCCGGGAGTAAGTGGCATGGGGGAGCACCAGGAGGCCTGTATCCTCCTCCCAGCCCTGGGCTGGTCCAAACTCAGCACGTGATTGTGAGCGAACCGTCTCTCCTCTGCAGGTTTCCCTCTCCACACCTGTAAAACTCTCAGCCATTGACACAGAACACAACAGCACTCAGGAACCTGGGGTTTGGGGTTCAGAGCTGGGTTTGTGTCTCAGGTCTGCAACCTGACTGCTGTGAAATACGGGCAGGTCAAAGTACCATCTTTGTAAAATGGACAGTGGGATTCAAATGGGCTCAATTGGAGCGTTTAAGGACATGGTGTCTCCAGAGTTTCCGGCAGGTTTGTGAACGCGAAGTTACAATTTGTTTTTTGGGAGGCTCACAGGCCGGCCCTGACTTCCCCCTTAGTTACAGTTTCTCCCTGATGAAGAAGCTCAGGTTTCCTGAGTCAGATGCACATCCATCAGCCTTCCTGCTGGCTCAGCACTTGGCAAGCACCGGCATCTTTCACAGCAAAGACATATCCCCACTGGGTGTGAGTGTCACCAGCCCGCATGCAATTATTTTAATGTCTGGCCCGGGACCTCCTTCTGCCCCGATTGGGCATATCTCAGGAGAGTCTCCCCTCTCCCACCCCTCAAGCCCCAGCTCGTGGCAAGGGCTAAGGCTCCTTCTAAGAGATGCTTCTCTGAGCTTCCAGAGATGCCATTTCTTCTTGATCCTCCCTCCATGATTGCCTCCTATTCCCTGTCTAGGGACCCATCTCCCCAGCAGGCCACAGACGGGCACTGCCAACAGGGGCCTCTGCCATCTCCCAACTCTGTATACTGTAGGCACTTAATAGTCAGAGCCTGCATGTACTGAGCACTCGTCCTATTCCAGGCAGTACTTCCATGCTTTACATGTATTAATGAGTTGATTTTTCGCAGCAGCTCTGGGAGACAGTGCATCCGTCAGTCCTGGCTGGAGGCAAAAACCATACCAGTTATTTGAACAGAGAATTTAATCTTTAAAAATGATAACTAGATGTAAAGAGTACACTTGGTAACTATAAAAGCAAAAATAGAAAATTGCAGGAAGCAGTTCCCACCCCTGCAGCTGAAGGAACAGAGGGAAGAGGTGGAAATTTGTCCAGCTCGGGGCTGGAAGCCACACACCAAGGTGGGGTCTGCAGGCAACTCCTGAGGCAGCAGCACCAGGTGAGGACAAAGGACCGTGAAGCAGGGTCTGAGTTTTGGAAAAACTGCAGAGTGGGTTTAGCTGCTGCTGAAGGAAGTGCCACAGCTGCTATGGAGAAAGGACATAGGGACAGGAAGCAAAAGGAACAGGCAGGTCTTCCTTTCTCCCCCTCCTGACTTTGTCTCCCTCTCATGGATAGGAAGTGGCTGGCAGAGCAGAAGTAGGGTTTGCAGAGTCCTGTCTTCAGCATCACAAAGCAGGTTTGGAGCTGAGAAGCAAAAGCTTAAAAGATTGATCTCAGCTGGAGCTGTTACTATTCAATTTCACAAATGAGGAAACTAAGGCACAGAGAGATTCAGCAATCTGCTCAAGATTAAACCACTACCTAGAGCAGAGCCAAGATTTGACTCCAGGCAGTCTGGCTTCAGCACCCTGGCTCTTAACCCCTGGACCATAAATACTGAATGATGAATGGATGGATGGATGAATGGATGGATGGATGGATGGATGGATGGATGGATGGGAAGGCCCCAAGATAGTGCTTAGACCAGTGCCCAGCCATGCTTCCCACAGGCACAGGTCCTCCTGGCCTGACTGTATCTTTGTTGCCCACCAGGTCATTCACTGGAACTCCCCCAAGAAGCTGCGGGTGAAGAACAAGCACGTGGAGTTTTTCCGCAACCTCTACCTGACCTTCCTGGAGTATGATGGGAACCTCCTGCGACGGGAGCTGTTCGGCTGCCCCAGTGAGGCTGATGTCAACAGTGAAAACGTGAGTGGCCCCAGGGCTCAGCCTCACAGGCAGGGGTGGCCTCTCCGCTGGTTTGCCAAGGACTGCCAGTGCTTGGCTCTGTGCCAGGCTCAGGGCAAGCCCAGGAGGAACCAGGTGCCATCTCCGCCTTGGAGTGAGGAACAGGGGGATGGGAGGGGTCAGACACATCAGTAGGTCACTTCCATGCTCATCTCTGTGGATGCAGAGGGGATACCAGACCAGGTGAAGTCAGAAGGGAGCCCTCAAGCAGAGGGGTCAGTGTGAGAAAAAACAGTGAAACAACAGGCAAAGGGCCTCTCCACACCTGGGGACTCTCAGGGCTTTGTGGACCCACAAAGACCCACAAAGACCCATAGCACCCACATGGGAGACCCAGGATTCAGGGTCAGTACATGGCACAAAACATCTTCATAGCTAGATCACAGACATAGCTGGCATCTACTGTATTATCCTGTTTCTTCACTGTTTATAATTTCTTTGTATATCTTACTTGATGCTCATAGAAACCTTTTTTCCCCCCCGGTTAGAACTGAAGACATTTTAGACACAGAGAGGTTACGCAGTTTGCTCATGGTCACACAGCATGGAAGAGCAAATTTGAGACAGATTTGAAGCTCTAAGGAGCAGGATGTGGGGAAGCAGCTTATTATGGTGGAAAAGGCAGGGCGTGTGGGGTCAGCTTGGCCTGGTTGGGCTTTAATCCCCTCTGATTTCCACTTCTGTGATCTCAGGCAAGTTACGCAATCTCTCTGTGCTTCAGTTTCCTCATCTGTCACATAGAGATAAAAAAAACTGTCACGGGGCTATTCTGAGCCTGAGAAACTATGTGTAATCCATCTCGGTCAGCATCTGCCCCATGTTGCTGTTGTTGTTGTTCAGGTGCTATGTTGTGTCTGACTCTTTGTGACCCCATGGACTGCAGCACGCCAGGTCTCCCGGTCCTTCACCATCTCCAGGAATTTGCTCAAACTCATGGCACCCCACTCCAGTACTCTTGCCTGGAAAATCCCAAGGATGGAGGAGCCTGGTGGGCTGCAGTCCATGGGGTCGCTAAGAGTTGGACCCAACTGAGCGACTTCACTCTCACTTTTCACTTTCATGTATTGGAGAAGGAAATGGCAACCCACTCCAGTGTTCTTGCCTGGAGAATCCCTGGGACAGGGGAGCCTGGTAGGCTGCCGTCTATGGGGTCGCACAGAGTCAGACAAGAGCAAAGCGACTTAGCAGCAGCAGCATGTCCACTGAGTCGGTGATGCCATCCAACCATCTCATTCTCTGTCATTTCCTTCTCCTCCTGCCTTCAAGCTTTGCCCTATGTTAGATATTTGATAAACATTTGCTTCCTGTCCTTTCCTTGACCCTTGGTATTAAACACATGAGTAACTGGTTCAGTTGACTGGTTCAGTCAGTCAACAAACATTTATTGAAGGCCTTCTTATTCTGAGCACTGAGGATTCATTCACAGGACAATGATCCCTGCTCTCATGGGGCTGATACTAATATTTTAGTAGGGAAGACACAATAACTAGACAAGCTATCAGGAAACATCAGCCAGTGGCACGTGTTACGTGATGACATACGAAGTCAAGGAGGACTTCTGAGGAGGTGACATTTTATCCAAGACTCAAATTCAAGAGAGAGACAGCTGTGGAAGAGTGCAGGGTCAGGAGAATACAAGTCGAAATCACACGAGGAGGGGATACCTCCTCACACCTGTCAGGAAGGCTGTTAACAAAAGATAATAAGGGTTGGCAAAGGCACAGAGAAGTTGAAACCTTGTCCACTGTCGGTAGAATGTAAAATTGTGTAGCTGCTATGGAAAACAGAATGGAGGTTCCTCAAAAAAAAATAATAATAGTAGAGCTGCCATATGATCCAGCAGCCCTACTTCTGGGCATATGTCCTAAAGTAAATTGAAATCAGGATCCTGGAGCAGTATCTGCATTTCCATGTTCAATGTAGCAGTATTCTTAATAACCAAGCTATGGAGGCAACCTAAGCATCCATTGACAGGTGAACGGATGAGGAAAAGGCAGTATGTACATACACAATGAATATTGTCCCACTTTAAAAGTGAGGCCAGTCTTATCATTTGTGACAACATGGATGAACCTGGGAGACACTGTGCTAATGAAATGGATCAGTCACAGAGGGACAAATACCACACAAGTTCTCATGTATGAGGCTTCTGAACTAGCCCCATGTGTTGATGCTAACAACAGAATAGTGGCTCCAGGGGTTGGGGAGAGAGGGTCATGAGGGGTTGATGTTCAGGGCCTATAAAGGTGCAGTTAGTTCCAGAGATGCCCTCTACAAATATATTTAAAAGTGTAGATTTCGTGTTAAGTGATCTTACCACACACACACACACACACACACACACACGCAAAAAACCAAGGAAGTTTTGGAGGCGATGGTTATCTCTAATACCTTAAATGTGGTCATAGTAGCATGAGAACATACATATAGCCAAACTCACTAGATTGTTTTAACTATGTGTCATTTTTTGTATACCAACTATACTGCAGTAAGGCTTCCCTGATGGTTCAGTGGATAAAGAATCCACCTGCAATGCAGGAGGTGCAGGAGATGTGGGTTTGATCCCTGGGTCGGAAAGATACACTGGATGAGGAAAGAACAACCCACTTCAGTATTCTTGCCTGGAAAATTCCATGGACAGGAGCCTGGCAGGCTATAGTTCAAAGGTCACAAAGAGTCGGACATGACTGAGTGACTAGACATACACATACTGCAGTAAAGTTGGGAAGGGGGAGGGAACAGCAAAGGAAGCGTATTCCAGGTGGATGAAGTTGCCGGCACGGATGTCCTGAGGCCAGGCAGGCTTGCTATGAGGACCGGAAGGATGGGCTGTGTGCCCAGTGGCTGATAGGAAAGGTGAAGAGCAGGAGATGCCAAGCAGCGGGGAAGCAGGAGGCAGGCTGGATGGATGCTGGAAGTGGCTTAGAGAGTCCGGATCTTGTCTTACTACTGTTGCTTGTATTCTTAGATGTCAGGAGGATTCTTTTAGGCTCTAGTGCGGGTGGGGGCAGGGGGCAGGGTGGAGCAGGAGGCTTTGCCAGCATGCACCTACCTGGCCTTTTATCAGGATGACCAGTGGCACGGGCCACCCCACTCTCTGTCACTTACCCCCAGGTCACACCATCATCCCCTCAATCTCCAGCCTTTCTCTAGTCACCCTCCATGCCTTCCTCAGCATCTGCCCTTCTTTTCCACTCACCAGAGAGGAAACAAGCCCATTAAGCTCTTGACCTCCATCTCAGACTCTGGGACGCCCTTACAGGTCTCCACAAACACTGTGTTATTCTGGGTTTTCCTTCCGTTCTTTTCGCTCAAGTCAGAATTTGTTATCATCATCAATATTTGAGTGCCCATTCAGCACTTTTCCCCCAAACATTAAATATAAACTATTCTCTTGCTCCNATCTTCGTTTGTAAAACAGGACTGCTGGTGGCCTCTGACCCATGTGAGTATCAGTGAGGAAGTGCCTGCAGCGCTCCCAGCACTCACCTGGCCTGCTGAGCACACGATCCTCACAACCCAAAGCCTTTGTCCTGTTCTCCAGAGAAGTGACTTGCTCCAGGTCACATAGCAAGTGAGGATCAGAGAGGTCAGGCCTCGTTGCCCACTGATCCCCATAATCTCTCCATGTAGTTTTTCCTGACTTTGAGCAGAAGTTCAGAGGCCAGAGCCCCAGGACACAGTTCCTATCCCTCTAGAGTCCGCAGGCATGACAGCCATCATCTCTGGCAGCTCAGGGGTCAGTCTAGGCCAGTGTCCTTAAGGATGGGAAGAAATAAATGCAAATGGCTTAAAGGCCATTTTCCTTTGAGTCCAGATTTCCCTGTGCCTCAGCTGGCTGCCCAAAGAAGCAATTTAGCAAATGCATTTTGTCTCAGGAGGGATCTGTCTTTTGTTTCTGCAACTTGCTGGTCGGGAAACCCCTTGCTCCCCCATGACTGGAGTGTGGAGTGGGGGTAGCATTCAGACCCTGTTAACAAAAGCCACACCACCCTTGCCCTCCAGCTCGGCATCTCCCTGGAGATACTACCTGGATGTGAAGGAGACAGGTTTCAAGCTGCTCGAGTCCTCTCCTTGGGATCAGCCTGAAATCCCATCAGCCATGCGGTCAGCAGTGAACAGACCTAGATTAGAATTTGAAAAGGAACAGAATGCAATCATAATATTTCTGAGGTGTGTGTAGCACTCTACAGTTTACAAAGCACTTGTACATGCATTAGTTCATTTAAGAAAATTGCAGGGAATTACAAAAAAGTATAACAAGGCCAATAAAATTCATCTGTGAATCCTCCACTCAGAAAAGAGCTTTGTTAACATTGCAGTGGGTTCCCTTTGGTCTGTTTCCGCCTGGGGTTGGTCGGTCTGCCTTTTCGCTGTGTTGTGATCATACTGCAGATGCATTTTTGTGGCCTGCTTTGTTCACACTGCATGGTATCTTCCACCAGCACATTTGACCTTCACATCCATCCCCCAGGAGAGAAGTAATTGTGTCGTGAGATGTCCCTGGTGTGAAAGGTCCAAAGGCTGGATTCACAGTCCATACTGCTGCTCTCTGGCTGTAACTGGCAGGTGACAGACACTTTCTGGGCCTCAGTTTCCTCCCTTGTAAAACAGAGATCTGTGCTGAAGACAAAGCAGTGCATCTGATTTAGCACTACATGGCACACCAAAGGTGCTCATCCACGTTAGGGCAGAGGTGCAGAGCACCATGTTGATAATTATATTAAAACTCAAGGAAGGCATTTGTGTAGAGTCCTAGACTCTAATGTATGTCTGATGTCATATCCGCTGGGCTCTCCGCAGCTCTCTGTGTGGCTGGTAAACAACAATGTTATAGATCCTAGCCTTTAAGCGTTGTGATGGTTAGGGATGACCTTGGGAAGTGGCTGCCACTGAACCACATCAGTACAATGCAGTTCCTAGATGGAGGCTGCTTATCACCCAGGACTGCTGGTAGACCCTCTTAGAAAGTGACTCTGGAAGCACTTTCATTGGCCACTGTTCCCTTTCTTAACATGCTATGAGTGGCTGTGAGTATATCCACTAGAGGCTTGCTGGGCATGCAAGGATCAGGGAGGAGTCCTGTAGGCCAGGAGACACTGAACTTAATCCTGCAGTCAGAAGGGGTCACCAGGCTCCTAGGGCCTTTGGTGGAGGGAGAATTCTAGTTTCCAGCCTTATATCACTTAGCCGTCCTGTTGGCATAGGGGGAACTTTCAAATAGGCAAGGACATCAAATTGGTCTTGAGAAGCCAAGGAATATCCCTGACTGCATCCTTTCTAAAGGTTAAAAGTGTTCAAGATAGCTGAGCATGTCTCATAGATCACTGGATCACAACTGATTACCCAAGTGGCCTTTGGGAATGTATGGGAGCATTTGGAGTTATACTCAGTCATCTGGAGAATGCTACAATCATTTATTGGGCTGGGGCCCGGGAGGCTAGCCACCCTGTGTTGTGTGGAACAGACTCATGTAATGAAAGTGACACTATCTGTCGTTTAGTGCTCAAAACCCATAAAACCTCAGTGGTGTACAGAGAGAAGCGTGAACAGTGAGAAGTGCTCGTGGAGGCAGCTCTGCTGACCTTGGCCAGGCTCACTCCTATGATGGGCAGCTGGGGAGACTCCATTCTGTGCCATCTGTCTCATCTCCCAGCAGGCCAGTCCAGGCATTTTCCCAAGAAGTATGCACTTCCTCTTGAACCTGATCCCTCACGATTGGGACATCATTGCTTCCTCTCCATTCTGTTTACCAAAGCAAGCCACAAGTCCAGCCAAGGAGGTTCAAGGATTAGGGGAGTAATCTCTGCCTCTGCAGTAGGCAGCACCAAGAGTCACATGACAAAGGGCAAGGATATGAGGCAGGGGAAGTGAAGAAATCGGACCATTTAACGCAGTCAGCTGTCAGAATACACATCGTGAGAAATAATATCATAGTTTAACCCAACAGTTCCCAACCTTCTTGGCACCAGGGACTGGTTTTGTGGAAGACAATTTTCCCATGAAAAAATATCATAGTTTAACCCAACAGTTCCCAACCTTTTTGGCACCAGGGACTGGTTTTGTGGAAGACAGTTTTCCCTTGGACCGAGCGAGGGTGGGGCGATGGTTTCAGAATGATTCAAACACATTACATTTATTGTGTACTTTATTTCTAGTATTATATTGTGATAGATAATGAAACAATTACACAGCTCACCATACCATAGCATCACTGGGAGCCTTGGGCTTGTTTTCCTGCAACTAGGTAGTCCCATTTGGAGGTAATGGGAGAGTGATGGGAGCCGCTGTAAATATAAATGAAGCTTTGGTTGCTCACCAACTGCTCACCTCTCACTGTGCAGCCTGGTTCCTAACGGGTCACAGACCAATACTGGTCCAGGGCTTGGGGACCCCTGGTTTAACCTGTCAAGGCAATGGTCTTAACTGATAGAAATCATGTGAAAGTCATATGAAGTCACAGAAGTCATATGAAGGTCACAGAGAAGTGAGTGAATGTATTTTCTTCTTGATTACTACACTGTTGGCTTGGAGATTTTTAAAAAATATTTTAAAATATTTGGGGAAATGTTCTATTGTATTCCGCTATTAATCTTAATAATTCTAGCCATGTAAACTTTCATCCATATTCAACTATGTATCATCATATAATGGGCAAGGCTCATGTAACAGAAAAAATATTGGAAGCAACCATGTGACCTTTGGAAAATTATTGTTTCCAATAAATTTTATTGAAATACAATTTGCACATATGATAAATCCCCCCATTCTAAGTGTACATGTATTTTCACAAACGTGTGCTCCCATATAACCATCACCTTGACTGCAACATAAAACATCCCCATCACCCAAAGAACTTCTCTCCTGTCTCTCCCCAGCCCTTTCATTCTGCTACTGCATATCCACTGGTCTGATTTCAATCACTGTCGAAGTCCATTAACTTTTTCGTTGCAATTCTTCTCCTGTAGAACAGGTATAGTCACCTCTGCCTGGGAGGGATACTATGTATTGAACATCTGTGTATCAGCAGACCTGGCAACCTGAGACCTGCATGTGTTTATGCTGGATGCTAAGTTCCTCCTTTCCTGTTAGTGGGACAGCTCACTTCACTAGTTGGTTAGAAAGGAGGCTAGAAGAGCTAAGTGAAGAAGTCCTACTGGCAGATTAATGAAGTAAAAGATCTCAGAGCGCCAGAATAGGAGAAAGAAAAGAGCAGGTAAGCTGAGACTGATTGAACTTGGATGAAATTAAAGGAAGAGATTTTTTATTTATGGGATCGCTTTTCCTTTCCAGTACATGGTATAGAGTTTTAAGTCTGTAGCTCTAGGGAGAGAAAAGCATCAGGTCACACAAAGGTACTGTTCAGTGTGGTCCTCATTACTCTGTTCTTTGACAGTTACCACCTGTTGTTTCAAATTGTCGTGCTGGGTCATCAGGGAAAATGGTTTTTGTTTTGAATGAGGAGTTTGTGGTTGCTTATCCATTTGTCAGTCCTGCCACCATGAGACCCTCACTCTCAGCTCAGAGGGTCTCATTCCTCAGATGATGAGCCAGCTGCCCTCTATCATCCCCTCTTTGAAATCAGATTATATCGCAGAAGAAGACGAAGACAGGATCCTGTCCTTCTCTGGCCGATCAACAAGGTCCTGTGGATAAGAAACTCAGGGAAGGAGAGGGCACAACAGGCCGACCCGCTTGGGGATTTCCTTCTTGTTCCCAAGCCTTCTTTCCTACCTTTCAGCTCCAGAAGCAGCTCTCGGAACTGGACGAGGACGATTTGTGTTACGAGTTCCGGAGAGAGCGTTTCACCGTCCACCGAACCCACCTGTACTTCCTGCACTATGAGTACGCGCCCGCTTCAGACAACACGGACGTCACCCTGGTGGCTCAGCTCTCCATGGACAGGTAGGCAGACGGCCCCCGCTGCCCGCACAGTCTCCTCACAGCTGCCCTTCGCCTGGAGAAGGCAGAAACGGCCCCACCAGCTTGGAACATGGAAGCCTGCCAACACAGGGCCTAGTCTCAGCCCTTCTCCGGCACGGAAAACCAAGGGCTCCTGTATTTTGATGATGCAGGCTGTTCTGGAGGATGGAGGAAGAACTGATTCTAAAAAAACAGAGCTCTAGTCAAATTACCTCAAGGAAAAGGGGAGGTGTATCATAAGGAAACACCTGGACTGGACCCACAGTTGATGTTGGAAAGCAACTGCTATTTCTTTTCTTTTTTTTACTTTATTTTTTTACTTTACAATGCTGTATTGGTTTTGCCATACATTGACATGAATCCGCCACAGGTGTACATGAGTTCCCAATCCTGAACCCCCCTCCCACCACCCTCTCCATATCATCTCTCTGGGTCATCCCAGTGCACCAGCCCCAAGCATCCTGTATCCTGTATCGAACCTAGACTGGCGATTCATTTCTTACATGACAGTATACATGTTTCAGTGCCATTCTGCAGGGATCATTCTTGGAGCCTTTATCAGGAAGTACTGATGTGGTCCCTACCCTTATGTGACTTACAGTCTATTGCACTGATTCTTAGCCTTAATTGGGAACAAATCAAATCATCAAAGGAGCTTTAGAAAAAAAAATTCATGGTCTGGCTCCATTGCAAACTAGTTAAGTAAGAATCTTTGTGAAGACCTTGCATCATTTTAGGTTTGCCATGTGCATCCAGTATTGATAATATGGGACTAGTAAACAGTTAAGTCAAATAATTAACATTGTGATAAGTGCTTTGAAGGAACAGTAGTCGATATTAACAATGTCAAGTGAGGGAACTTCTTTAGGTGGTATGATCAGGGGGAGGCCTTTCAAAGGAGGGGACATTTCTGCAGAGACTTGAGGATAAAAAAAGGAGTCAAGCATAGTGGGGGAGTGTGAAAGTATTAGTTGCTCAGTCACGTCTGACTCTTTGTGACCGCATGGATTGTAGCCTGCCAGGCTCCTCTGTCCATGGAATTCTACAGGCAAGAATACTGAAGTGGGTAGCCATTCCCTTCTCCAGGATATCTTCCCAACCCAGGGATAGAACCTGGGTTTCCTGCATTGCAGGCAGATTCTTTACTGTGTGAGCCACCAGAGAAGCATGTGCTTTGCCAAAAAAAAGAAAAAGTTTTCCAGGCAGATAAAATAGCAAGTACAAAGGCCCTGTGGTTGGAAGAGCCTTGTGTATTCAGATACCCTGATAGAAGACCAGTGTGGCTGAAGCATCACTTGAGAGGGATTTGAGATGGAAGCTGCATGAGGTTAAGATTATAAACAGAAACTCATAAAATATTTGGATTTTATTCTAAACATGATGGGAATTTATTGTAGAAATTTACACAGAGTTTTTGCTTTGGTTTATGTTTTTGAAAACATCTCTGGCTGCCAGGAAGTGAGTGGATTCAAAGCCTTTCAGGGTTATGCAGTTTTTCTATTTCTGGCCATCCTGTGTGCTTCCTGCCCACCTCTGCTAGCCAGCTTCTTCTCCAATTGACACATGGTGTGCAAGTGGCTGCCCTGGCCCCAGCTTTCTCCATGTCATTCCCTCTCGACTCCTGTCGTTAGGAAGGGAGTTTGATGGTCTCATTCTGTCTTTGAGACACTTTGGAGATGCCTGTGGATATGATTTCATGGGGTGGTTTTAGGAGGAAATAAGTTCATGCCTTTAAAGTGCTGAGGACAGTACCTGGCACATTTAATAAGTGTTCAATAAATGTCACTTGTGATTAGTCACAAGTGATTGGAGAATCGGCAAAATTAAGAAACAAGCACTGGGACACAAGATGGTTCACAGACAGTAAGCAGCCCGAGAGTCCCAGAGAATGAGGGGGAACCTGGCCTCCGGAGGTATCTGGGAATGATGCGTGTTGACAGTAGCTGTGCAGGCAGTGAGTCCCACTGCTTCTTAGCAATGACAGCTCATGGAATTAAACTGCTTTGTGGCTAGTGGTTTCCTGGAGATGCACAGACTCCAGAACACCTGTGCAGAACTTGCTGGCCATCGTTCAGTTGTTAAGTTGTGTCGGATTCTTTGTGATCCCATGGATTGCAGCATACCAGGCTTCCCTGTCCTTCACTATCTCCCAGAGTTTGCTCAAACTCATGTCCATTGAGTTGGGGATGTTCTCTAACCATTTCACCCTCTGCCACCCTTTTCTCCTTTTGTCTTCAGTCTTTCCAAACATCAGGGTCTTTTCCAATGAATCAGCTCTTTGCGTCAGGTGGCCAAAGTATTGGAGCTGCAGCATCAGTCCTTCCAATGAATATTCAGGGTTGATTTCCTTTAAGATCGACTGGTTGGATCTCCTTACAGTCCAAGGGACTCACAAGAGTCTTCTCCAGCATCACAGTTTGAAGGCATCAGTTCTTCAGTGCTCAGCCTTCTTTATGGTCCCACTCTCACGTCTGTACATGACTACAGGAAAAATCATAGCTTTGACTATACAGACCTTTCTTGACAAAGTGATGTCTCTGCTTTTTAGTACGCTGTCTGGGTTTGTCATGGCTTTCCAAGGAGCAAGCATCTTTTAAGTTCATGGTTGCTGTCACTGTCCACAGTGATTTCATAACAGGCAACAACAAAGACCAAATGGGACAAAAGGACAAGTACAGAGGTTCTGGCAGCAGCGAGGTCCTTGGCCTGCCGTGGCCTCTCAGGAAAGGCCTTTCCCTTCTCACGACCCCAGTTTTCTCATCTCCAAAATTCACATGATCTCTCAGCAGACACTATGTAAGCATCTGTTACTGTGTTGTGGCCCACTCTAGTGGGGCTGGGAATGTATAAGACCCTGTTCCGCCCTCACAGAACATGTAGTGAGCTCAGGACTCAGATCATGTATTTGTTTTCTGTTGTGGTTTAATCAGTCACCACAGATCTTGAAGCTTTAGAAACACACTTTTTTCTTTTCTGACTGGGTCATGGATCAGACGTCTGGATACATGTGAGCAGGTTCTCTGCTTGGGGTCTCAGGCCTGAAATCCAGGTGTTGACTGGACTGTAGTCTTACCTGGGAGTCAGGGTGCACTTCTGAGCTCATTCAGGTTTTGGCAGAACTCAGCTCTAGGACCAAGGTCCCCATTTCCTTGCTGGCTGTTAGTTGGGATCCTTCTGGGCTCATAGAGACCACCCTTAGGTCTTGGCTGTGTGGAGCAGCTCCCTTCTTCAAAGCCAGTAGGATAATCTCCCCGGTCTGTTACATGACATAATCACAGCCGTACTAGTCTATCATATAGAATAGTACCAGGTTCTGCTCACACTCGAGGGCGAGGTGATCCAGGACCATACACCAGGATCTAGGGCAGGAGTCTTGGGGCCAACTGAGAATTCAGGCTGCCACAGGCAGGGAACAGGTTTGACAACAGACAGGTGCTATGAGAACCCATGGGAGGAGCCCCTGTCCTGGCTTGAGCAGAGAATGGAAGAAATAGGGACTACCCCCAAGAGGGGTTCTGCCTACACTGAGTTTGAGGCTGAGTGGACTGAGTAGAAGCCTTGTAGGGAGAGGAGCCCCCTGCCAGGAAGCAGAGGACACCAGGCCCGCTGGGATGCACACAGTTAAGGCTTAGGTGCTAGGGTGAGGAAGAAGAGAGCAAATGATGTCAGCCAGGTAGGCAGGACTTGGGGAAACCAGGGTAGGTGGCCAACCCTTCCAGCTCAAGCCTGCCAGCTGCCAGTGAGGCTGCATGAGGGGCTGACCTAGACCTATGTCCCAAATCACCCCTCCCCTTCCTTACCAGCCTGGGTGCACACGCCCTCTCCCACCAAGCACAACAGCAGGCCACCCACCAGAACAGTCCACTCTTTGTGTTTATTTTTCCTTCTTCTCTGTGCCATTTAAGATGAAAACAAAACCTAATCCTTGATCCTTGTGCTGAACGATGGTCAGGCTTGGTCTTCTGTTCTCCAGGCAGCATAAATATATCTCAGTCCCCCCAGAGGAAGCACATGAAGCTCAGATACTATGACCTGCCCAGGTGAGTGAGTTCCAGGCGATTCCAGTTTCCCATCTTTCAGAGCATCCTGGCTTTCCTTGGTCACATTCACACCTTCTCTTTGTATATTCAGTTTATCGCCAAGATATTCTCCATCAAGATCAGTAGCCAGTGGCTACCTGTGAACTCAGGAGAAAAATATGAGACTCTCTGGGAAAGCCCTGGGACATAATGATGTTCAGTTAGTGCTTGCTGGATCCAGAGACTCTGACCACAGCATCTGCACAGGGTAGGTATTTAAGAGAGGGAAAATGAAGTAGAGGGATAAAGGAGAGGAAGACTTGGGTTCAAAGTCAAGTTGCACTACAGACTAACCATATGAATTTAGACAAGTTATTTAGGCTGCTTGAGCCTCACTCTACTTACCTATACCCTACTCCAGTACTCTTGCCTGGAAAAATCCCATGGATGGAGGAGCCTGGTAGGCTGCAGTCCATGGGGTCACTAAGAGTCGGACATGACTGAGCGACTTCACTTTCACTTTTATGCATTGGAGAAGGAAATGGCAACCCACTCCAGTGTCTTGCCTGGAGAATCCCAGGGATGGAGAAGCCATCCTAGGGACGGGCTGCCACCTATGGGGTCGCACAGAGTCGGACACGACTGAAGTGACTTAGCAGCAGCAGCTACTTACTTATGAAGTGACAATAATACCATCAAGTTCATAGGTTACCATCTATGCTTTATAAAGTAAGAGACTGGAAAGTACCCAGTGATTAGCAAATGTGCCACAAACACGAGCACAGTTCTCTTAATGGTTTTTACCTTTATGCTGGCTATGGCATTTGCAACCTGGAATTCACCAACAGTTAGAAGGAGAGGGCTTCAGAGGTGGTCTAGTGGTTAAGAATCTGCACTTCCTCTGTAGGGGGCACCGGCTCAATCCCTGGTTGGGGAACTAAGATCCTATATACATCATAATCCACCCCCAAGAAAAAGGAAAAAAATTAAATTATTAACAACCCAAATCCATCCTTACATATGTACTTGTTATCAATGAAAGAATACAGGCAGGACAGAGCCCCTGCTTCTGTGGCCAGCCCTGAGCATCCTCCCAGCCTGGGCTGCAGGAGACCTGGCACCTGCCCTCACCATCCCCTTAAAGACAGGCCAGGCACCTCTCACATCAGCTGCAGATACCAACCGCAGGTGCCTTCACTTCAAAGCACACGCATCCCTCAGCATGGCAGACGGGTGATTCCCCCCTAACGCATTGTGACAAGTACTGCCATCCAGACAATACCTCAGAGAACTCAAGGAATTCCGCACCCAAACAAGAAATGCTTAGCGGGACATAATCAGAAATTAGAAAGCAGCAGCACACAAGCTGATGAGGACGGCGGAAACGCCTCCTTCCACTCCATCCCACACATCCAGTTATGATGCAGCCGGCTGGCTGGTGCCTCTGGGATTGATTTTTAATTGAAGAAACATTGCGGGTATGTTTGTAAACCTTTGAGTCAGAAGTAGGCCCTACGTGAGTGCCACAACGAATTAGGGGAGCCGGCACGTGGGCTCCTGCGCCCAGCTCCCTCTAGAATCCCGTTCAGAAAGAATGAACGCCGCCTGCTACAGTGGTGGACCTGGCAGGGCTGCTCCTTGCCCGGCCACTCACTCCGGAGGATGATCCAAAGGACAGAGGGAGATGGCCAGGAGGGATCCTGATTACAGCATCCCTGCCACCTGGCCAGGAGACGCTTGCTCTTCCCTGCTTCTTGAATGAAGCCTTTGAAATACCATCTGCAGTTCCAGGGACTCATGTGGCTGATGAGCCTGCTGTTTGTTTTCTGCAAGTGAGGAAAAGAAAACATGAACTGAGCTAACAGGGTCCCATTCTTAGGTCCCATCGCAGCACAGCATCTCTTGGGACCTTGTTAGAGCACAGATACATGGATCTCACCCCAGATCTGCCCAACAGGGATCTCTGCAGTGGGGCCCAGGAATCTGTGTTGTAATAAGCCTCCCAGTTGACTCTGAGCCTGCTGAAGCTTGGAAAGCATCATTCTAGAGAGTGAAAATACTCCTTTCACCATGTGACACCCAAGGCGATCTTTATATACAGCAAGTCACATCATTAGAACTCTCCGATGCATTCTTATTGCCTTAAGAATAGTCTTAGAGCTGCCCACCGACACCTTGATGTCCCTGTATGACCTGATCCCTGACCATCCCCGAACACCTCTCTCCTTCTGCCCCTCGCTTGTCCATATGCCATCCACGCTGGTCCTGTTTCTTCTTGAGAACACACTAAACTCTGTATCTCAAGGGCTCCTCCCTCTTCTTGGAAAACTTTTCGCCCAGGCTTTCTCAAGATCAAGACCAGTCTTTCTCCTTGTCCAGGGCTCACACTGACCTTGCCACATGCCCTCACCCTTACTGTTCATCCCGTTTCCTCTTCTGTGGCCCCTCCAGCCCTCAGTTCACTCTGATCTGATCTTGGTCTGCTTATTATCTTCTCTCTAGAAGTACATTCAAAAGCCTTGTTTTTCTTTCATTCTGGGGCCCAGCACAATACCTGCATGTTGTAGGTGCTCAGTAGATATTTGCTGGAGGTGTGTGTATTTGAAAGGCAGGAATCACAGGTGTCAAGTACCGAGTATGGATGTGTGCTATCACTTCAGTCATGTCCAACTCTTTGCAACCCTGTGGACTGTAGCCCACCAGGCTCCTCTGTCCATGGAATTTTCCAGGCAAGAATACTGGAGTGGGTTGCCATGCCCTCCTCCAGGGGATCAGCCCTACCCAAGGATCAAACCCACATCTCCTGCTGCTCCCACATTGCAGAAAATTCTTTACCACTAAGCCACCAGGGAAGCCCTCATGTACCAAGTGCCTGCTGCATATCCAGTTCTGTGACAGACACGTGATGGTCATGACTAAGGCTGTTGACAGGGCAGCGGTCACAAGGTTCCAGGAGCAGCTGTGGGCAAGCCCCACCAAACAACCACTTTTCAAGTCCCCTGTTGGTGTCACATTTGTTAACGTCCCATCGACCAAAGCATGTCCCATGGCCAGCCCAGAATCAGTGAGAGGGGCGGGTAATAGCAAAGCATGTAGATGAGGGGGAAGAGTTTACAGCCAATTTGTCATCGACTAAGGTATCCTTGTCCCCTATATGCATGTGCGGAAATGGAAGCACAAACAACTATGGTCACTTGCCCAGAGATACTGACATAGGTCAGAGTTCAGACCTAGTTCTGCCTGAGCCCAGGACCCCCAGGTACCCTCTGGACCCCTCAGCCTGCCTTGCTCAGGGTACCAGCTTGGAGTCATCTGCCTTGTAGGGAGCGGAGGCTGAGTGGCCACCTGCCTGGCTGTTTGGATTGATTGACATTTTAGAATTCCTTCCAAGCCCAGTCTTCTAGATTTTGGACTCTGCCATCTCCCTGCCTGCTCCCTGACACCTCCACAGACTGTCCGGGGCTCCCCGTCTCAGTAGGACCCCCTTGGGGAAGCCCTACCTCTTTCAGACAGCTGAAAGCGGAAGGCCTTCCAGACATCTCTAGGCCTTCCTGAGCCTTCGCCCCCCTCTTCCCAGCATGAAGCGATGGTGGGCTCTCACGGGGAGGGCAGAGCAGGGGACAGAGCATCAGGATGGGTCCCGGTGTCAGCATTTTCTCTCGCACACTGTGTGCTCTTCAGCAAGTTAAGAACCTCCCGGAGGCTGAGCCCTTTCATCATAATGACGGTGTAATCAGACTGAAAATCTCAGAGATTCTTTCTAAATGGATGATACTGCAGTTGCAGAATTAATCTTTGTCTCTTGAGACCCTCTCCGTTGGTCCAGGTCCTTGATATGCCAGATCCTTATCTTCCTACCTAAGAAAGACTCAGCACAAAGCTCGGTGTCAACAAGAACTACACAGGGATAGACCTTAGGGAACAAGTGTGTTTAGGGGGAAACAACCAGGAGAAGAATGAAGAGGATGGGGGACCTCTGACCCCAAGAGAGACCAAGGAGGAAGAGGAGGAGGAGGGAGTAAAGGGAAACTGATGCCAAGCTTAGACCAGGTTCCTGTTCGGGGAGACAGGTGATGGGGACATCTTTCTCAGCCAAACCCAGTTCATGTTGAGTAGTGGTCTGGATCCCGGGCGCTGGAGTCAGATCTGGGTGTGTGGATCCAGCCTGTCTACCTTGTAGCTATGTGACTTGAAAGAAGTCACTTCACCTCCTGGAGCATCCTCCCCTGTAACACAGTGAGGAGAATCTACACTGTGTTTATAGCGTTACTATGAGTCTTAGAAGTGCTAACAGCCCAAATATGGCTGGCGTGCCGTAAACAGGTATGTGGTAGAGGTTTATTGTATCATGATCACATTCTCTCTGTTATCATCATTATGATGAGCCTCAGTTTGTCTGTTTGCCTGTTGCTCAGATCCCAGCAGAGAGCTTGCTTTTAAGGGACAAGAGAGATTGGAGCCGGTGGCAGAGACAGGAAGTGGTCGTGCCATCACTCGTTTTCACTCACTGAGGTTTTCTGGAACCTCTGGAGCTGTTTCCTGTAGAGTCCACGTGGCTATGACGTTTGTCACATTACCAGCACCTTTCTCCCCAAAACCTTAAGTATTTTGTGTCTCTGTCCTCACTCTAAACTCTTTGCTGAGGGGGGAAGACGAGCTGGATTAGGCAGGGCTTGCTCCCTGCTTAGAAAACTCAGACACAGAGGTCAAAAGCAGGTCAGTGGGAGCGTCCACAGCCAAAGCTGGCCTCCCTTCACACTCAGTCACGCCTCCTGCATCCCATCCCCTCTAGCAGTTCTGACATAAACATGGATGCAGAAATTATCCTTGCCCTTTACTCCCCAAATTTCAAAGGCTTTGTGTAAATAGCTCTCTCATCCAATTGCAGAGCCCTTCCATTTTGCAGACAGAGACTGAGATGCAAGTGGGATCATTCAAAATCCCAGGGTCTCAGAGCCCAGCAGAAACCAGGGGCCTTGTAGCAGAGGCTGAACACAAATTTCAGTGAAATCAAGCATTGTGGAGAATATAGTGCCTCTTTCAAAAGTGGCTGTGGTCAATTTGATTAACAAGTGCCATAAAGTATGAGAAATGGAGGGCATTTTGCCCTGATGAATACCTTTATCCTCCTTAGTGAAAGAGGAGGCAAATCCAGGCAATACCAATTCACAGAATTACTGAGAAGAAACTGAAAGTCCATCAGGAAAACCATTGACACAAGATAGGTGTGCCCATTTTCTTTTGTTTAGAAGCATGGAAATGCATGGAATCTATTTCCTGGTAATTGTCCAAATAAAGTGAGCATTCTGATTCTGTACCTCTTGCTGGGTAGGGAAAAAAAAAAACTGAAATGGGCTTTTGCTGTTCTTTTTTTTAACCATAGATTTTATGTAGCAGGCACTTCTAATACTTCTAGAGGAAAAACTATTTTTTTTCTAGATCTCTCTCCATTTTTGCAGAACCCTCTTGGTTGGGAGCACCTTTTGTTTTTTATCTGGGCTCCATTTTCCCCCCTACTCTCCATGGCCCAGTGTCTCCCAGGTAGCCTTGCAAAATTGCAAGGTGCCCTAGAGCAGGAAGGGCTCTAAAAAATGAAGACAGCATCACCCCAGGCTCACTTTTGTTTCCAGCATTCACATGTTTTGTTTTTTTTCCTTCCCTTTGCCAGTGTTTTCTTTTCACTGTCTTCAAAGTCCTGTCCAGATACCTGTCCACACAGTCCAGGTTCAAGAACTAAAGCTGACTGGACACCTGGAGCCTCAATTCCTTCATCAGAATGGGGGGAATGACAGATGGGGGCACAGGATTTGGGAAGTGTCTGGTGCATAGTAATGAGTCAATAATTGTGGTTATTGTCACTCTTATTTTTACAGCTTGTTTTCATGCTCCTTGTAACTCATGGCATCCCTTTGGCTAAGCCTCCTATGCCGGTCCCTGCATCAGGAGAGTAGTAGCCCTGCTGTCTACCTTTGCTGACCAAGAGGGGGAGGTGGGGGACTTTTAAGCTGGAAAGGGATCTTTACATCATTTCATGTACATTTCCCCACCCACTGTTGAAAAGAGGAGCCTGAAAGGGCTTATAGTGAAATGTGACTCCATGTCACCTGTCTGGTTGTAAACATTCAAAGGCTAGAAGCAAAAAGGTGAGTATTTTGTGCCCATTTTATAGATAAAGGAACTGAGGTTTGGTGATTGGCCCCCGTCACGTAGTATTTAATTAATGCCTAGAGCAGGGGTTTGGATTTGGCACCAGTGCCAGGCTGGCGGACGATGTGCAGATACAAAGATGATGGTTGGTTACGCCGGGGAAGCCCGTGCATGCGCAAGTGCGTCCCGTGTCCTTTCTGCTTGCAGGCTCCAGATGCTGGAGGCCATCTGCAAGCACTGGGAGGGGCCCGTCAGCCTGGCACTCTACCTGTCGGACGCTGAGGCCCAGCAGTTCCTCCGCTACGCGCAGGGCTCCGAGGTGCTCATGGGCCGCCACAACGTGGCCTACCACATCGTGTACAAGGAGGGCCAGTTCTACCCTGTGAACCTGCTGCGCAACGTGGCCATGAAGCACGTGGGCACGCCCTACATGTTCCTGTCCGACATCGACTTCCTGCCCATGTATGGACTCTACGAGTACCTCAGGTGAGGGCGCGCGGGGTGCAGGCGCCGACGCCCCTCTGAATGGGACGGCTGGAACACAGAAGGGGATGCTGCTGCTGCTGCTAAGCCGCTTCAGTCATGTCCGAAGCGACCCCATAGATGGTAGCCCACCAGGCTCCCCCGTCCCTGGGATTCTCCAGGCAAGAACACTGGAGTGGGTTGCCATTTCCTTCTCCAATGCGTGAAAGTGAAGTCGCTCAGTCGTCTCCGACTCTTAGCGATCCCATGGAGATGGGAACTACCTAAATCCACCCAGGGATACGGCCGCTGACTGCCGGGTGTGGAGGGACCCTAAGGCTGCCCAGTGCCTTCATTTTTCTGACTATTGGCTTGAAATCCCAGTTTACCTCATGAAATGTTCGAGGCAGAGCTTGGTCTAGGAAGCATCTCTTGTCTCCCAGTCTAATACTCTGTCTATAGCTTTCATGAAAACATCCCTCTTCTAATTTTGGATCAGACAGCCTTCATCTAAGCATTCCAGTAAGATCACTGCCTATTCTGTAAAACAAATCAAAGTGGTAGTGATGGCTAACATGTATTGAAGTGCTCGCTGAGTGCCTGCCACAGTTCTGAATGCCTGACAAGTGGGATTTCATTCCCTCCCCTTGCAATCCTTGCCACAGGTACCATTATTAATCTTTGTTTTCCCAGTGGGAGACTGAGGGACTGAGATGGTATGCAGGGCTGCATACCTACGAAAGTGGAAGCTGAGGGCAGCTGGCCTGACCCCAGGGTCATGCACTGATCATTGCTGCTGCCTTGGTGGCTGTGACTCCCTTCCAGCCCTCCCAATGTGGAGGGCAGGTGTCCAGCAGCTGGAGAAAGCTCTCAGCTTGTGAGAGGCATAGATGGCTGTGTGGGGAGTGGCATTTTTTACGGAATAACAAACCATCTGAAGTGGAAGGGACTGTAGAATCCACCTAGCCTGAAAGTCCCCAAGCAACCACACTGAAGTCACAACATGTAACTGGTCGAAGTTTGTTTTAACCCTTTATCCCTGTCATATGTCAGCATGAGTTACCTCTGTTCCTGAGTGCCTTCCTGATCCAGGTACCATGACGGGTAGTTTGCATATATTGTCCTGCTAGATCCATACATCAAGTTTAAAAGGCAGGTATGGTTACACTCCCCCTGTTAGTGTGGTGAACAGGGAGGCTCAGGGAGTCAAGGTAACCTGCTCAGGTACACGTGGGCTGCTTCAGGATTTGAACCAACATCTTTCGGACCCCAGCTCTACAGCCTGCCTGCTTCACACTTGTCTGGCTGCTCTGGCTTATGATTGTGCCTAACGGAGCAGGATCAGAACTCCTCGCCTGGTCTCTGGCCCTCTCCACTTCCCTCCGTCATGTGTACCTGTCTGTCTCTCAGTCCTACTTACAGTCTTAAAAGAACTCCCTCAAGAGTCTTTAAACCTTTGGTCCTGAAGCCAGAATATGTGTTCGATGTGAGCACACCCGTTCCACGCCCTCCAACCCCCACCCTGCTCTCGAGAGCAGGGGAAGGCAGCCGGTGTTCTCTGTCCACTTTCTGAATTGAGTTTCCATCCAGGCTTATCTTGGGATGTTTCTCCCCTCTGAGCAGGTGAAGTCCCTTCCAGCCTGTCTCCGTTAAGAACTCACAGATGAGAGACCTCAAGGCAACACCCCTCTGTCAGGCAGGATGAGAGGTGTCTTCTCAGAACACATGGGCAGTGACACTGAGCATCGTGAACCCACGACCCTGCGGGGACTTCAGGAATGGAGCTGTCCTCCGGTTCCAGCTGGGCCTTGGGATCTCGGTGGGTGGAGTGAGGGCGCCCCCGCGTGGCAAGACCACGCTTTCAGCCCCTGATTCTTGTGAATCCTGAGACCTCAGCTGCTTGCAGATTGGTGACAGACTCTGGGTGCGTCGGGTAGGGTTTCTAAGCGAACAGGTGGTGGTGGGGAGAGCTGAGCTCCACCTGCCAGAGAGGGGCTTCGGGACTGGGCCACGGCCCACCCTGCACCCTCTGCGGCTCTTGTGCGGGATCACCTGTGGAGATTGCCTTCCAGCTAGTTGAAAGGTAAACTGGCCCCATCTTAAAAGTCTGGTCTCTGCTCTCCCATCCAAAGACTGTTTTATTATTTTGCCTCACGGTCCTCGTAATTTTAAAAACATTGCATGTGAACAGACTGTTCAGACTGTGTTTTATCTTCCTGTGTTTTATTGATCAAAGATATCAGTAATTGCTAATCATGACCTTACCCAATGTGATATAACTGGTATTGCCCATTAATTAGCACTTTCTTACTGCAGAGTGACCTGAAGTTTCTGTTGGCCTGTAGCCACATCAGAGGAACATGTGTGGTTTCCCTTGTGTATTTTGAAATATTGCAAATTGCCCCTAAAAGCCCATTCCTTTCTTCACAGACCAAGACCCTGAGCCAAGAATAACTGCTCCGATCCAGTGCTTTTTAAATTATTTTTAATCGGAGAATAATTGCTTTACAACGTTGTATTGGTTTCTGCCATACAATAACATGAAGCAGCCTTAAATATTCATGTCTCCTCCCTCTTGAACCTTCTCCCCACCCCATCCCACCCCTCTAGGTTGTCACAGAGTACAGCATTAATTTCCCTGTGTTATCCATCAACTTCCCACTAGCTATTTGTTTTACATATGATAATGTATATATTTCAATGCTACTTGCCTAATTCGTCCCACCTTCTCTTTCCCCCACTGTGTCTACATGTCTGTTCTCTATGTTTGTATCTGTATTCCTGCCCTGCAAATAGGTTTATCAGTACCATTTTTCTAGATTCCATATATATGTGTTAAATACGATATTTGTTTTTCTCTTTCTGACTGACTTCACTCTGTCTAACAGGCTCTGGGTTTATCCACCTCGCTGGAACTGACTCAAATGTGTCCCTTTTTATGGCTGAGTAATATTCGGTTGTATATAGGTACCGCAGCTTCTTTATCTGTTCATCTGTCAATTCGTCCAGCCTCTTTTAGTGCATTTGTGAGAAGAGACCTGAGAAGCGAAGGGACTTCTCATCTAGGGTGAAAAGACAGCGGGACTTCCCTGACCTTTCTTCTCCTCCATCCAGAGTTTTCATTCATTTAGTGAGTAACCATGACAAGGTGCCTTAGGGCCCCCATATTTGTGACCCACACAGATAGGATCTGTGAATCCCATAGCTTTAGGCCAACAGGAATGACGGTTGATTAAAGACAGACTCTTTAGGTACCCTGATGGGTGTGTCCTGTCCCAGGGTTGTCAGCTAATCTGGGGTGGAGGCATCATAGGATGGATGTCCTACTGAGTTCAACCTAAATGGAGGCTTGAAGACTGAGCTGGAGTTCACCAGGAGGAGGGTGATGTTCCAGGTGGGGAGAGAGAGATCCATTCTGGAGAGGCAGGGTGGCCAGAGCCCTGATGGGGAGAACAGCAAGAGCTGATGTGGCCAGAAATGTAAGCCAGGGTGGGTCCTGCAGGACTTCTCATAAGATAAGCTAAGGAGTTTATGAGCAGGGGTGGAGGGACAATGGAAAAACACTGAGAGCATGGCGTGACTAGATGTCCGCTTAAGGAAGATCATTTTCATTGCATCAGGAAAATATCACAGCCAGTAGGGCAAGAGAAGACAAGTTAAGGGGCAACTCCATTCATTCTGGTGAGAGATGAAGGCCAGCAAAGGGATGGGAAGTAGCAGCAGA
>SJYA01000939.1:372077-681486 GCA_006410615.1 Neotragus moschatus | reverse complement strand
CACACTGAAGTCACAACATGTAACTGGTCGAAGTTTGTTTTAACCCTTTATCCCTGTCATATGTCAGCATGAGTTACCTCTGTTCCTGAGTGCCTTCCTGATCCAGGTACCATGACGGGTAGTTTGCATATATTGTCCTGCTAGATCCATACATCAAGTTTAAAAGGCAGGTATGGTTACACTCCCCCTGTTAGTGTGGTGAACAGGGAGGCTCAGGGAGTCAAGGTAACCTGCTCAGGTACACGTGGGCTGCTTCAGGATTTGAACCAACATCTTTCGGACCCCAGCTCTACAGCCTGCCTGCTTCACACTTGTCTGGCTGCTCTGGCTTATGATTGTGCCTAACGGAGCAGGATCAGAACTCCTCGCCTGGTCTCTGGCCCTCTCCACTTCCCTCCGTCATGTGTACCTGTCTGTCTCTCAGTCCTACTTACAGTCTTAAAAGAACTCCCTCAAGAGTCTTTAAACCTTTGGTCCTGAAGCCAGAATATGTGTTCGATGTGAGCACACCCGTTCCACGCCCTCCAACCCCCACCCTGCTCTCGAGAGCAGGGGAAGGCAGCCGGTGTTCTCTGTCCACTTTCTGAATTGAGTTTCCATCCAGGCTTATCTTGGGATGTTTCTCCCCTCTGAGCAGGTGAAGTCCCTTCCAGCCTGTCTCCGTTAAGAACTCACAGATGAGAGACCTCAAGGCAACACCCCTCTGTCAGGCAGGATGAGAGGTGTCTTCTCAGAACACATGGGCAGTGACACTGAGCATCGTGAACCCACGACCCTGCGGGGACTTCAGGAATGGAGCTGTCCTCCGGTTCCAGCTGGGCCTTGGGATCTCGGTGGGTGGAGTGAGGGCGCCCCCGCGTGGCAAGACCACGCTTTCAGCCCCTGATTCTTGTGAATCCTGAGACCTCAGCTGCTTGCAGATTGGTGACAGACTCTGGGTGCGTCGGGTAGGGTTTCTAAGCAAACAGGTGGTGGTGGGGAGAGCTGAGCTCCACCTGCCAGAGAGGGGCTTCGGGACTGGGCCACGGCCCACCCTGCACCCTCTGCGGCTCTTGTGCGGGATCACCTGTGGAGATTGCCTTCCAGCTAGTTGAAAGGTAAACTGGCCCCATCTTAAAAGTCTGGTCTCTGCTCTCCCATCCAAAGACTGTTTTATTATTTTGCCTCACGGTCCTCGTAATTTTAAAAACATTGCATGTGAACAGACTGTTCAGACTGTGTTTTATCTTCCTGTGTTTTATTGATCAAAGATATCAGTAATTGCTAATCATGACCTTACCCAATGTGATATAACTGGTATTGCCCATTAATTAGCACTTTCTTACTGCAGAGTGACCTGAAGTTTCTGTTGGCCTGTAGCCACATCAGAGGAACATGTGTGGTTTCCCTTGTGTATTTTGAAATATTGCAAATTGCCCCTAAAAGCCCATTCCTTTCTTCACAGACCAAGACCCTGAGCCAAGAATAACTGCTCCGATCCAGTGCTTTTTAAATTATTTTTAATCGGAGAATAATTGCTTTACAACGTTGTATTGGTTTCTGCCATACAATAACATGAAGCAGCCTTAAATATTCATGTCTCCTCCCTCTTGAACCTTCTCCCCACCCCATCCCACCCCTCTAGGTTGTCACAGAGTACAGCATTAATTTCCCTGTGTTATCCATCAACTTCCCACTAGCTATTTATTTTACATATGATAATGTATATATTTCAATGCTACTTGCCTAATTCGTCCCACCTTCTCTTTCCCCCACTGTGTCTACATGTCTGTTCTCTATGTTTGTATCTGTATTCCTGCCCTGCAAATAGGTTTATCAGTACCATTTTTCTAGATTCCATATATATGTGTTAAATACGATATTTGTTTTTCTCTTTCTGACTGACTTCACTCTGTCTAACAGGCTCTGGGTTTATCCACCTCGCTGGAACTGACTCAAATGTGTCCCTTTTTATGGCTGAGTAATATTCGGTTGTATATAGGTACCGCAGCTTCTTTATCTGTTCATCTGTCAATTCGTCCAGCCTCTTTTAGTGCATTTGTGAGAAGAGACCTGAGAAGCGAAGGGACTTCTCATCTAGGGTGAAAAGACAGCGGGACTTCCCTGACCTTTCTTCTCCTCCATCCAGAGTTTTCATTCATTTAGTGAGTAACCATGACAAGGTGCCTTAGGGCCCCCATATTTGTGACCCACACAGATAGGATCTGTGAATCCCATAGCTTTAGGCCAACAGGAATGACGGTTGATTAAAGACAGACTCTTTAGGTACCCTGATGGGTGTGTCCTGTCCCAGGGTTGTCAGCTAATCTGGGGTGGAGGCATCATAGGATGGATGTCCTACTGAGTTCAACCTAAATGGAGGCTTGAAGACTGAGCTGGAGTTCACCAGGAGGAGGGTGATGTTCCAGGTGGGGAGAGAGAGATCCATTCTGGAGAGGCAGGGTGGCCAGAGCCCTGATGGGGAGAACAGCAAGAGCTGATGTGGCCAGAAATGTAAGCCAGGGTGGGTCCTGCAGGACTTCTCATAAGATAAGCTAAGGAGTTTATGAGCAGGGGTGGAGGGACAATGGAAAAACACTGAGAGCATGGCGTGACTAGATGTCCGCTTAAGGAAGATCATTTTCATTGCATCAGGAAAATATCACAGCCAGTAGGGCAAGAGAAGACAAGTTAAGGGGCAACTCCATTCATTCTGGTGAGAGATGAAGGCCAGCAAAGGGATGGGAAGTAGCAGCAGAGACAGGTAGATGGACCAGAGAGCAGTTCTGCAGCTGAAATCAAGAACTGTCTGCAGAGGTGGCTGGGCTTTGGAAGGCAAGACAGGGAACCTCTTTCAAATGTTGCCACCCAAGACTTCCTCTGCAAAAGTCTGCACCTGGAAGTCCTGCCTGCTTTGGCCTGTTTCTTGTACTGGCCCCCTCTTGATCTGCTAAGCCCATCTCCTTCTTGCACGGTGACCCTGGCTCCAGCTTGCACCCTGTGCCATAAGTAACTGTGTGACTTGCAACAGTTCAGTTGTTTTCAGCCTGTTTCCTCATTGTGAAATGAAGAAACAGACATATCAGGAGTCGCAAACACAAATGCCCCCTGGGGCCAGGGCCGTGGCCTAAAGGAACCAAGGGTGGTGAGCATGATTCATTGCCAGGGAGACAGGAGTCCCCATCTCAGGCAGCTGCCATCTGTGCACTCTGATGTGGAATTTACTGGTGAGGCTAGAGGTCAGGCATAAGGTCTTTATATTTTGCAAGAGGAATGAGAAATCTGGATTTTCATGTTTTAATTTCTAGCGTTGACAACTAACTTAAAAAAAAAAATCCTGAAACACTGTTGAGTCAGACCAAACATGTCTTCAGGATGAATAGAACCTTCTTACCCTCAAAGACCACCAGTTTGTGACCTCTGCCCTTCTTAAAAAAAATTTATTGAAGCATAGTTGATTTACATTGTTGTGCTAGTTTCTGCTGTACAGCAAAGTGATTCAGTTGTTTCTTTTTTAGAGTCTTTTCTCATATAGGTTATTACAGTATATTGGGTAGAGTGCCGGTCCTCTTAGACATAGTAGCGTACATGTGTTAACCCAGGCTCCTGATTTATACCTCCCCACCTGTGCCTGCCCTTCAGTAACCGTAAGTTTGTTTTCAGTATGAGTCTGCTTCTGTTTTGTAAATAAGTTCACCTGTATCTTTTTTTAAAATTAGATTCCACATATGATTGATACATACTTGTCTTTCTCTTTCTGACTTGCTTCACTTAGTACGTAATCTCTAGGTCAAGCCAAGTGCTGCAGATGGCACCATTTCATCCTCCTTATAGCTGAGGAATACTCCATTGAATATGTGTGTGCCACATCTTCTTTATGCATCCCTCTCTTGAGGGACACTTAGGCTGCTCCCACGTCTTGGCTGCTGTTCATAGTGCCGCCGTGAGCATAGGGGTGCACGTACCCTTTAGGATTGTGTTTTTCCCAGATGTGTGCCCCAGAGTGGGATTCTGGATCATATGGTAAGTCTACTCCAAGGTTTTTAAGGAGCCTCCATTCTGTTCTTCATTAGGAGTTGTACCAATTTACATTCCCACCAGTCGTGTAGGAGGGCTCCCTTTTCTCCACACTCTCTCCAGCATTTATTGTTTGTAGACTTTTTGATGATGGCCGTTCTGACCATTGTGAGGTGATACCTGATTGTAGTTTTGATTTGCACTTCTCTGGTAATTAATGACGTTGAACATCTTTTCTTGTTCTTTTTTGGCCATTTCTATGTCTTTTTCGGAGAATGTCTTTTGATCTACCCTTTTTTTTTTTTTTATTATTGCATTGGGTTTTTGTTTTGTTTTTTACATAGAGTTGCATGAGCTATTTGTAAAATTTGGTGATTAATCCCTTGTCAGTGTGACCTCTGATCTTGACCATCCCTAGGAACTAAAATTTTGAGAACTGGTAAGGAATATGATTGTATCAGAATAAGTCCCAAATCAGCACGCAGTCCTTTTCATGTGAAGATAACCATATTGGCTTGCCGTAGGCTTAAGGAAAATTTTTTTCAGTGAGTGGGATAGATTTGTTCCTGATCCAAACTCTAAAAGTGGATATGTTCGTGACCAGTATTATATAGCATTGGTTTGGGAAGAGGTTCAGGGCACAGTTTGCCATGGCAGCTGTGAGCCCCAACAACACCCCCAAAGATTGACTTCTTCAGCGTGGATATCCAACAAAATACTCTGCCCATGCCTTGTTAAAGCATTACTGCTAAAAATGATGATAGTTGCTATTGACTGAACCCTTACCAGCTACCAGCATCCCTGCCAGCTGCTTTGTATAAGTGTCCTCTACTCTTCAACACTTCTTTATGAGGTGTTACAATGGGTGACCAAAATGATGCCCAGGGAGGGTAACTCTTACTGTCCAGGGAGAAAGGTAGACGCCCCTACACTAGGCTGCTCGGTAAATGGAAGCAGCTATATTCCCCCTTGAAACTCAATATACCAGAGCAGTCTGATTGGAAGTCTTTTGATCAGACCCCCAAATACTTAACCTATATCACCTTTTTTGGGGGGGCAGGGGGGTTATTTGATTACCAAAAAAAGTTCAGCATCCTAGCTCTCCAGCAGTTGCTTAGTAACCAGCTAACATTACAGGAAAAACAAACAGATTAATTGGGAAATAATGAAATGGGCCCTATGCGTAGACATAGCAGCAGAGTTTCGCTGACATCTCTCCCCCACCCCCTCCACCTGTTTCTCCTAAAAATCGAGCGTGGAGATGTGCAGCTTTTACTCCTGATTCCAGAAATGTCAAGTGAAACTCCGCAGGCATGGTGGAAGTCACGCAGACCTGCCTTGGAACCCAGGTTCTGCTGCGCTCATCAAGGATGTGCCTTGGGGCTGCTGGTTTCATCTCCCCAATCCTGTTTCCTCAGTTAGTAAAGGGGCCAATAATAGCTTTGTGGGGGCTCTAGTAGGCGTTTAGCAGGAGTTAATTGTCTGTGTTTTGGCCCATTCTCAGCACACGGAACTGAATGTCTCTGCCAGGCCCCCACCCAGAACCCCCACTCTTGCAAACTCTGCTGCCTTCAGTACAGCCTGGCAACTTAGTGTAACGATCTCATTTTTTAAGAAATGAGAAACTATGTACTCATAACCATTCACTCTTAAAACTATTGAGTGAGCACCTGTTATACACTCGGTGACAGGCAGCATTGTGGCCATGTGGTCCCTGGAGTCACTCAGACCTGCATTTCAACACTGAGCACATTCTACCCTACATTCACTGGACCTTCCGAAAGGTACTTAACCTCTCAAGCTTTCTATAAGTGGGGACCATAAGGCTTCTTCACACTTGAGGTTCTGGGAGGATTAAGTGGAGTAATAGTTGGGAAGCACATGGCTGAAATGTTGTACACCGCACCGGTGTGGCACACCTGCATGGCCAGGCCCTGTTCTGGGCACTCGGGCTGTCGCAGTGCCTGGGACAGGCCAGGTTCCTATCCATACACGGCCTACGCTCTAGAGGGCGCTCCAGCTGTGGGCACTGCACTACTCTCAGCAATACAGGTACAGAGATATATACAGGAGCTGAGGCCCTCAACAAGATGACCCAGTGTGGGTGGGTGGGGCGGCCTTGAAAACAGTTCAGGCGTGAAGGACTAGTGGGTAAACAGGCATGGAATGTCTTGGCATGTTTGAGGAATGTTGCAGAATGGCCGAAGCTCAGACAGCTCCGTCAGCTGGAACTTCCCACGTCCATAAGACTGGGGCAGGTTTCTCACCTCTTTGCCTCACCCAGAAGAATCTTCCTCTTTGTTCGGTGCTTGTAGCTTTAAACCTCTCTGCTGTGCTTTTTTGCCAATTTTGCCTTGCTCCCTAGGGGACAGGCCTGCCCCACTGGTCGAAACTCTATATCCTGGCTGCACAGGAGTGACAAATTCCACTTTTATTGTGTCCTCCGCAGGATGGTGTCTCACCATCCTCTCCCATCACAAGTCCCCTGGCACATGACGGCTGCTCTGTCAGCACCGGTTGAATGAGGGTAGACATGTGAACAAGGGCCAGGAACAGGTGGCACCACATGAGGCCAACTGGCTACTTGATGAGGGACATGACCAGGTGGCACTTCCTTGTGTTCGTCATTGTTTCTGCAACAGTGAACATTTGTTGAGCATGTAGTATGGGCCAAGCACCGTGGCAAGCACTTCTGCATGTGTTTTGTCATTTAACCTTATCACGGTTCATTTAACAGATGAAGACACCTGGGTGAAATAACACACCCACAGGCGCAGCATTACTAAGAAGAAAACTCATTTAGCCTGGGTTTATCTAAAGGCATTCTGAGCTTAACATGCTTTTTTTTTTTTTTTAATTGAAGTACAGTTTATTTACAATGTTGTGTTAATTTCTGCTCTATGGCATGGTGATTCAGCTATACATATATATACAGTATATGTCCTCTTCAATGTTGGTTTATCATAGGATATAGCATATAGCTCCCCGTGCTTACAGCAGGACTGTGTTGTTTATCCATTCTGTGTATTAATCATTTGCATCTGCTAATGCCAAGCTCCCACTCCATCCCTCCCCAGCCCCTTGACAACCGCAACTCTGTTTTCTATGTCTGTGAGATTGTTTTGCAATAAATTCATTTGTGGCATATTTTACATTCCACATATAAGTGATGAAAGTGAAAGTTAGCTGCTCAGTCGTGTCTGACTCTTTACAACCCCATTGACTGTAGCCTGCCAGACTCCTATAATCCATGGAATTCTCCAGGCAATCTTCCCGACCCTGGGATTGAACCCAGGCCTCCCGCACTGCAGGCAGATTCCTTGCCATGTGAGCCACCAGGGAAGCCCAATGTAAGTGATACCATATGGTATTCGTCTTTCTCTTACTGGCTTACTTACTATGATAGTCCATCCATGTTGCTGTAAACGGCATTATTTCATTTTTTAATGGCTAATATTCCATGGTATATATCACATATTCATCCACTCATCTGTCAGTGGACATTTAGGTTGTTTGCATGTCTCAGCTGCAGTTAACATAGTGGTGCCTGTACCCTTTTTGAGTTTTGTCTGGATATATGCCCAGGAGTAGGATTGTCAGATCGTGTGGCAAGTCTATTTTTAGCATTTTTGAGGAGCCTCTATACCTTTTTCCTTAATGGCTGCATCTACTTACATTCCCACCAATAGTGTAGGAGAGTTCTCTTTTCTCCACACCTTCTCCAGCATTTATGGTTTGTAGACTTTTTGATGATGGCCATTCTGACTGGTGTGAGGTGATACCTCATTATAGTTTTGATTTGCATTTCTCTAATAGTTAGAAATATTGAGCATCTTTTCATATGCCTGTTGGCCATCTGTATGTCTTCTTTGGAGAAACGTCTGATTAGTTTTTCTGTCCACTTTTTGATTGGATTGTTTGCATATTTTGGAAATTAAGCTCTTGTAGGTTGTATTGTTTACAAATGTTCTCTCTCCATTCCATAGCTGTTTTTTCCTTTTGCTTTTGCTTTCCTTTACTATTGTGCTTAACCTGTTTGTGGGTCCAAATGCCTGATGGGCCCGTCTCTGCCATCATCGCGATGGCTGTGATCATCCTCCCAGGTTGTAGCTATCGAGTGCCTGCTATGCACTGAAGCACTGTCTTTGCTTCTACATGAGATGACCCATTTAATCTGTAGAGAACTCCCCTGCCCAGGTCCTAATACTAGCCCCAGCTCAGAGAGGATAAAACAGTGGCAGAAAGATGCAAGTTGCTGGAGAGTAAGAGCAGGTGAGTGTCCAAGTAGGGCCNGCTATGCACTGAAGCACTGTCTTTGCTTCTACATGAGATGACCCATTTAATCTGTAGAGAACTCCCCTGCCCAGGTCCTAATACTAGCCCCAGCTCAGAGAGGATAAAACAGTGGCACAAAGATGCAAGTTGCTGGAGAGTAAGAGCAGGTGAGTGTCCAAGTAGGGCCTGAATCTGCGCAGGCTGCCCTCCAAACGTTGAAGCTCTTGTCAGCCCCTCCAGTGACCTCTGGCTCACAGCTAACCCAGGACAGCACACAGAAAGCACCCTTGGTCCTTCAGCCATAACTGCTAACAGAAAACGGGTTACATAATTGCTAACAGGTAGCAATGAATAATCCTGGAGAAGGAAATGGCACCCCATTCCAGTGTTCTTGCCTGGAGAGTCCCAGGGATGGGGGAGCCTTGTGGGCTGCCGTCTATGGGGTCGCACAGAGTCGGACGCGACTGAGCAGCAGCAGGAATGAATAAGGATGCTGAGAGGAACATGAGATGCTGACTAGAGTCCCTGGCAGAGATCTGGGTGCAATCAACAATAGCTTTCTCTTTTATTAATTTGCCCTGAGAGCTCATTCATAGCTTTTCTTTCTTTTCTGCCCCTCCCTACCTGGTATCACTTCACCCGGATGTGTTAATACCATCAATTCAGAAACCACTCAGTCTTGCTGCCCCCCACCCCAGCTTTCAGAGGACTCTGCCCATCTCTGCCTGCATTCCTGATGTGTCTTACGGCTCCATTCCCTGTAGTCAGTCTTACCTCCCTCATTTGCAAGTCCTTGCTGTTGTCCCCACATACCTCCTGGAAGCCTGTCTACTGGGAACTCATTTCCTAGGCAACTGGAATAGACTCTGAGCAAAACGATACTACCTGGCTGCCCGAGCAGGGGTGTGAAGCAAGGCCTGGGACGGGCTGTGCCCAGGTCAGCCTCCGTAGTTATCACGCAGATGAGAAGCACACCTAGCCCAGAGGTAGGCTGCTAAGTCCTACATCATCACTCAGATGATCTCTCGTTGCTCCAGTGGAAGCCAGGCTTCTTCCGGGTCCTCTTGAAGCTAGGCAGTGTGAGGAGTGTGGGGCAGCGGGAGACATGGGGGCTTCTCAGAGCTACATACACGCTTTTCTGTGCCCCTCCAAGGGTTGGTGGTGTCTGTGGCCACGTTAACCCTGCTGCTTCTCACCATCTGCCAGCTTGCTCACTGGTTCGTCTGCACTGTACCCACACAGTTCCAGGAATAAGCAGAGATCAGAGAAGTATGGGGGCATTTCAGACACATGTCTCAGCCTCCCCTTCAAGGAGGGATCACCCCAGCTGTGCGCATCGACTCCTCGTGAGCCTCCCAGGAGGATCTGAGGGTGCTGGCAACCCCTGCAGACTGAGGGATGTCCACAAGCACCCTCCATGCACCAGGAGTTGTGCTAGGTGCTTGACAAATGTGATTGTTTTTATCACAAACATTACCATTTTTTAAATGCAAAAGATAAACTTGATCAAAAGCCCCAAGTGGCAGAACTACGATTGCCATCTGGCCCTGTGCTTTCCAAGGGCCTTCTTCACAGTACTATCCACGCTGTCACATAAGATAACCACAGATTGATTCCTTCGTCCTCTGCATATTTATTTATTTAATTCCTGCTGTGTGCCTGGCACAGTGCTGGAGCGAGAAATAAAACCGTGAGCAAGGCTCATCCCTGACCTCAAGCATAGCAGAGCTGATGGGTACATGAGCAGGCAGGCCTGTGTGTTATTAATGCTGCCACCACCCCGGTGAGCAAAAAAGTCCAGGATGATGCTCAACATTGCTAATTATTAGAAAAATGCAAATCAAAACTACAATGAGGTATCACCTTTCACAAGTCAAAATGGCCACCATCAAAAAGTCTACAAACAACGCTGGAAATGATGGAGAGAAAAGGGACCCTCTAACATTGTTGGTAGGAATGTAAGTTGGTACATCTATTATGGAGAACAGTATGGGGGTTCCTTGAAAAACTAAAAATAGAATTCTCATATGATCCCTCAATCCCAGCCCTGGGTATATATCCAGAGAAAACCATAATTTGAGGCAGTACATGCACCCCAGTGTTCATGTTGGCACTATTTACAATGTCCAAGACATGGAACTAACCTAAATGCCCATCAACAGAGGAATGGATAAAGATGTGGTACAAATACAGTAGAATACTACTCAGCCATTAAAAAGAATGAACTACCATTTGCAGCAACATGGATAGACCTAGAGATTGTCATACTAAGTGAAGTACAAAGACAAATGTCATATGATACCACTTATATCTGAAAACTAAAAATGCTACAAATGAACTTATTTACAATATACAAATAGACTTCAAAAACAGACTTATGGTTACCAAAGGTGGGGAGAGATAAATTAGGAGTTTAGGATTAACATACACACACTTATTGTTTAGTTGCTGAATTGTGTCCAGCTCTTTTTGTGACCCCATGGACTATAACCCACATTGCTCCTCTGTCCATAGGATTTCCCAGGCAAGAATACTGGAGTGGGTTGCCATTTCCCTCTCCAGGGGATCTTCCCAAACCAGGGATCAAACCAGAGTCTTCTGCATTGGCAGAAGAAAATAAGATAACCCATAAGGACCTACTGTATAGCACAGAAAACTCGGTATTCTATGAAAATATATATAGGAAAAGAATCTGAAAAAGAATGGATATTTGTATAACGGAACCACTCTGCCGTGCACCTGAAACTAACACCACTGTAAATCAACTATATTGCAATGTGAATTTTTTAAAAGTCCAGAATGAACCAGTCCCACAGAAGATGTAGCTCCCCAACAAGCGGGACACATCAAGACCAACAGAGGTGGTCAGGGGAGGTACAGGGAAGCAAGTTCCTCTAATTGGCTGCTCACAAAGCCTTAAGAGAAAGAGTGATGTTGTTCTGGTTTTGGAAGTGGAAGCACACTCCAGCACAAATTTCTTTCCCTCCTCCTGTTCCTTTTACTATAACTTTCCTATGAGTGAGTCCTGGGAACTTGTATAAGCATTGCTTAGATTCCTTACAACTCAGGTTTCATTAAAAAGTGGGCTCTCTGACATTTGATGCTGCAGGTATCCAAGCTCTGAGAGCTGAGGTTCTCTCCTGGCAGCCTGATAGCAGCCCTGGTACCTTCAGCCCTGTGGTTCCCAGCAGTTTGTCACTTGTCAGCATCAGCCTCAGCCATTCATTGCACCAATACAAGGAAATCAGCACAGCCACTTCTGTTAATGGAGTGGAATCTTTCATGACCAGAGAGTGAGGATTTTCACCCCTCCCAGGGAGTAGGGGCAGCAAGAGATGTCCAGAAGACGAGCACCGAGAGGGCTCATGCACAAAGCAGCGAGAGTGGGAGATGGCGTTCTCAAGCTCAGGGCAGAGGCATTGGTCTTCAGCACCAAGTGCAAAGGAAAGGCAAGAAAAATGAGAATGGCAAAATCTGTTGGATTTGACAGTGAGGGGCCATTTCTGACCTTGGCCTGATCCAAGGAGTCAAAAGCAGACTGTAGTAGTTAGAGAAACTCGCGGATGGTAAAGAAAAGAAAAATCACCAGTGTAGGAAGCTCAGTAAGCCAAGAGGTTGGTGCATGCCTCTGTATCTCCAAATGCTGCCTGCATCCTGGCCTCTGCTCAGTTAACTGCTACAAGGTGGGATCCCCCGTGGGGATGCTGTGTAAGGAACATCAGCATGCAGGCTCCAGCCTCCTGCCATCTCCCTCCATCCCTTTCCTAACCTCTTCTACCAGCTGCCTTGATCCATGAACTCCCATGAGGCTCATTGCTCTAGCTGCCAAGTCACTGCATTAACAGACCTGGTCCATACAGATCCTGTGATTGTTGATCTTTCTGGGTTGTTTCTACACTGGTGTAGCCTTGATTCATACAGTATTGATTTCAGCGTCTTCATCCCTTGTTAATGATGGTGGTGACTGCTAGCTGTGCTTTAAGGCAAATTACTTAGCCTCTCTGAGACTGAATGTCCTCTTTGGTAAACTCGGAACACCAGTACATATGTCACAGGTTGCAGTGATTCAAGGAGTAATGTCTATATAAAGTGCCTGGCCTGGGGCTTGACACTGAATACATTGGAGAAACACAGGTAATTCTGATTACTGTGTATTCACCACCTACAATATATCAGGCGCATTATAAGAAATTCAGCTCCCCTGGGTCCTTTATGCTTCCTTATTTCCAAACTTGGACCCCATTCTCCTCCTGACTGACTAACTCCTGCTCCTTAGAACACAGCTTAACCAATGGCATTTTTCACAGAATTAGAACAAAAAAATCTTAAAATTTATATGGAAACACAAATGACCCCAAATAGCTAACCCAGTCCTTACAGAGAAAAATGAAGCTAGAGGAATCAGACTCCCAGATTCAGGCTGTACAACGAAGCTACAGTAATTAAGACAGTATGGTAGTGACGTGAAAACAGAAATATAAATCAAGGAAAGGATAGAGAGCCCTAAATCCACACACTTATGGTCAATTAATCTGAAACAGAGGAGGCAAGAATGCACAAGGAAGAAGAGAGAGTCTCCTCAATAAGTGAGGCTGGGAAAACTGGACAGCCACCCGTAAAAGATTGAAATTAGAACATTCTCTAACACCATACACAAACATAAACTCAACATGAATCAGAGGCCTAAATGTAAGCCCAGACACTATGAAACATAGGCAGAACACACTTTCACATAAATTGCAGCAGTATCTTTTTTAATCCACTTTCTAGAGTAACAAAAATGAAAATAAATGGGACCTAATTAAACTTAAAAGCTTCTGCACAGCAAAGGAAACCATAAGCAAAACCAAAAGACAACCCACAGAATGGCAGAAAATATTTGCAAACAAAGTAACCTGCAACGGATTAATCTCCAAAATACACAAACAGCTCATCAGCTCTGTGTCAAAAAAAAAAAAGCCAGTTGCAAAATGAGAAGAACTAAACAGACATTTCTCCAAAGAAGACATACAGATGGCCAACACAAATATACATTAAAAGATATTCAACTTCACTAATTACTGGAGAAATAAAAGTAGTTTATTATCTATAAACTCCAATCAGGTATCACCTCAAACCCAAAATGGCCATCAGCAGAAAGTCTACAAACAATAAATGCTGGAGAGGGTGTGGAGAAAAGGGACCCCTCCTACACTGTTGGTGGGAAAGTAAATTGCTACAACCACTCTATTATAGAGAAGGTATAGAGATTCCTTTAAAATCTGAAAATAGAATGACCATATGATCCAGGAATCCCACTCTGGGATATATATCTTGAGAAAATAACTCAAAAAGATATGTGTTCCCTGAAGCACTATTCACAACAGCAGATGAATGGATTAAGATGTGGTACNGCTAATTTCTGGATCTTTGCCTACCCAGACCATAGGCAAGTTCCCAGGGTCTTCATACTCTTGGTCTCATGACTGAAACTAAAAATAGCTCAATACAAGCGTACATTCATTTTTATTCAGTTCTACTTTGTCCTTCCAGAACATTCTATCCTCTTTGTCTCATTCCTTTTCTTTTACACTGAGGCAGTTTCACGTGGCTATATGTCTTGCCTCTTATCACACCATCTCCTCATCATATAACGTGTCACAGAAAAATATGGGGTTTCATTTTGTCTTGGTTTTTTTTTTTTTTTTCCGGTCTTGGTTTGATTTGGCTTTTTGTCCACTGAATTTTTGAATCTCACTTTCCCCCTCTGTTAAACATGTAACTGGGGCAAACTGCTCAAATTCACAAAACTGTGTCATTTATAAAATGGGAATAATAGTGACTCTTGGTGGGATTGTGGTATCCTTAACTCCTTTTCCTTTTGTCCTTCAAACTCTAAACTTCTTTGTTTTAATGAGTGACGTTGATCAAGTTGGATTGGGAGCCTGGTCCTGGGGAAGAGGTTTGCTGGCGACTCTGGGGGTGACCTTGGGGAGATTTCTGGGCAAGGGGGCCAGCATGGACAAAGCTCCGAGGCAGCCTCAAGTCTGGCGCTTTCAGAAGCCCAAAGAAGAGCATGCTTGGTATTTCCTCGTTGACTTCGTACTTAGGACTCAGTGAAGAGGGAGGTAGGGGTGAAGAGGTTTGGAAAGTACTAGTGATGGAAAAAAGGGCAGATATGATTCAAGGGAGAACAAGGAATGGAGGGAACACAGATCTTCCCAAGCAAAAGAGACCATATGATGTTTTGGCAGAAAACGCTTATTTCAGAGGGTTTCTTAGTCCCCATTCTTAATTACAGAAACTACTTTTATTTCTCCAGATCCTATCCTGGATCTTGATCATGGGAATGCACTGTTTCAAGTGCTTGCAGCTTTAGCAAAACAAGTTTTGTGCTTTCTGGAAAGATTAATATGTAATCCTGATGTAATTTGATCTTTTAGTCAGAACATATCCATTTTAGACTATTTTCCACATTGACTGTTGATGACCAAAACAACCAAGTCTAACTTTTGTCTGTCCTGAGAAGGGTCCCATTCTCTGCAACCCCATGGACTGAAGCCCGCCAGGCTGCTCTGTCCACGGAATTCTCCAGGCAAGAAGACTGGAGTGGGTTGCCGTTCCCTCCTCCAGCGGACCTTCCCACCCAGGGACTGAAGCCGGTTGTCCTGCTTTGCAGGCAGATTCTTTAGCTTCTGAGCCACCAGGGGAGACCTAGTGTCACAGAAATTCTGCAAAATAAACCCATTAACACATGCCTTCTTTATTTCAGTAAGGTAGTCTAAAGTGAAAGTGAAAGTCGCTCAGTCNGTATTTGTAACTTGATATTGGGTATGAGAACTTACAATTATGGGTAGTATAATATAACCAGTTTAAGTGCTTACTAGAGCTTATTATCATTATGACTGTTGTTGTTCAGTTGCTAAGTCATGTCCAACTCTTTGTGACCTTATGGACCACGGCTTCCAGCCTCCTCTGTCCATAGAATTCTCTAGGCAAGAATACTGGAGTGTGGTGCCATTTCCTCCTCCAGGGGATCTTCCCGACCCAGGGATTGAGCCTGCATCTCTTATGTCTCCTGCATTGGCAGGCGGGTTCTTTACCACTAGTGCCACCCATAGTTATATTCATTTCTATTGCTATATAACAAATTACCACAAGTTTAGAAGCTCAAAACAATACAGATTTATTCTCTCTCAGTCATTTTCGGAGGGTCAGGGGTCCAAGGATGGAATGAATGAACTCTCTGCTTATGCTTCTCATTTGGCTGAAATCAGTATGGGCGAGGCTGAAGCTGTCCCTAGAGTATGTGGTTCTCCTCCAGGCACACTGCTTGCTGACAGGATTCCTTTCCCTGTGATTGGAAGACTGAGGTCACCATTTACCCACAGGCTTTTTGCCACCTGACCCCCATAGGCAGCTCACACATGGCTTTTTGCTTTCTTCCAAACCCAGATCTGAAGGTTCATATGATTAGGTCAGGCCCACCCTGGTAGTCTCAAGTCAACTGATTAGTAACCATCATTGCAGCTACAAAAATCCTTTTTGCCATATAATGTAACATAATTGCAGGAGTGCTATCATGCTCATAGGTCCTGCCTCAAGAGGAAGGACATTATACTAGGGCAGGGTCACCAAAAGTCATCCCAGATTTCTGCCTTCCACGTCCTGTTACAGACTAACCTGCTGTTCCACATAAATGACAGCAGTCCAGAAAGTCATGTACCTTTCATAGCGATAGCCTCTTCATTGGTGAAGGATGTATTGGACTGGTCAAAAGTTCACTCAGGGTTTTCCTTAAGATGTTATGAAAAGCCCTGAACACACTTTTTGGCCAACCCAAGGGGCTTCCCCAGTGGCACAGCAGTGAAGAATCCGTGCGCAATGCAGGAGATGCCAGAGACACAGGTTTGATCCTTGTGTCAGGAAGATTTACTGGAGAAGGAAATGGCAACCCACTCCACCATTCCTGCCCGGAAAATCCCAAGGACAGGGGAGCCTGGCAGACTACAGTCCATGGAACCTCAAAGAGTCAGACACCACTGAGCACATGAGCACAAGGGTAGGAAAAAAACAAACAATATTCAGGAAAAATATATTTCAACATTAATTACTTGGTCTTGGTCAAGCTGCTCAACCACTCTAATGCTAAAAAAATATGTAAGAGGCTGTCTCTGTTGCTATAGGGCTTCCTTGGTAGCTCAACTGGTAAAGAAAATGTCTGCAATGCAGGAGACCCTGATTCGATTCCTGGGTTGGGAAGATCCACTGGAGGAGGGATAGGCTACCCACTCCAGTATTCCTGGGCTTCCCTGGTGGCTCAGTTGTTAAAGAATCTGCCTGCTGTGTAGGAGACCTGAGTTCAATCCCTGAGTTGAGAAGATCCCTGGAGAAGGGACCAGCTACCCACTCCAGTATTCTGGCCAGGAGAATTCCATAGACTGTATGGTCCATGAGGTTGCAGAGAGTTAGACATGATGGAGTGACTTTCACTTTTGTTGCTATAGCAAAGCACTAAAAACTGGGTGGCTTAAAATGACAGAAACTTATCCTCACCATTCTGCAAACCAGAAGTCCAAAATCGAGGTGCTGTTGGTAGTTCCTTGCTTCCTCCAAAGGCCCAAGGGCAGATTTCTTTCTTGCCTCTTTCTAGCTTCTGGTGGTTGCCAGCAACCCGTGGCATCCCTTGGCTTGGAGGTGTCTCACTTCATCTCTGCCCATGTCTTCACATGGAGTTCCTCCTGCATATCTCTGTGTCCAAAATTTCCTCCTTTTATAAGGACTTTGGATTAGAGACCATAACAATCCACTGTGAGCTCCTCTTGACTTGATTACATCTGCAAAGATCTTCTCTCCAAATAGGTTGCATTCACGGATACTAGGGGTCAAGACCTGAACATAGCTTTGGCCGGGGCAGAGGGGAAGGGGAGGAATGGGGACAAAAATTCAACCCACAACAAAGACTATATCACCATATACCTCTTCATCCTCCAGACCAGCATTTGGAAACCTCTGCTTCCTTCCCCTCCACCAATGGCTTTTCTCCTTGTGTCCCAGGTACCATGTCTGGACAAAAGGCCACGCACCCACAAACTTCGCCAAGTGGCGGACTGCCACCACGCCTTACCGGGTTGAGTGGGAGGCCGATTTCGAGCCGTATGTTGTTGTGAGACGGGACTGCCCTGAGTATGACCGGAGGTTTGTGGGCTTTGGCTGGAACAAGGTGGCTCACATCATGGAATTAGATGCCCAGGTGAGAAGAGCAGCATGATGGCCCCAGTACTGTGGGGGCAGTAGAGGGGTGGGGAGGGGAAGCCTGTACCTCAGAGCTGAAAGGGCCTTGGAGATAAGAAGGCAGGGACTCAAGAAGGAACAGTATGTGTTCATGGTCCTAGAGTAAGAATGTGACAGTACTTGTTCTCAGCTCCGTTGATTCCTAATCCATTTTCCTTTCTCCTCCCTTGGGTGACAGTTGGGTTCCCAGTCGGGTTCCCAGCCAGGTCCCCAGCACATCTGAGTGTCCTGGAACAAACCATTTCACCCCCTCATCCTCATTCAACCGAGTGATGAAGATGAGTAAATGATGGCCATTCATCACTCAGCCTGTGAGTCATGTAACTGACACAAAGCATTCTAGGAGTTCCATAGAAACGACACAAAACACGCAGATAAGGAGCAGCTATTCCACCTTATAACTAAAGGAGCGATTTTCAGGCTGTGTTTAATCATGAAACCCTTTCATTCATTCAGCTAATACTTATCGAGCACCTGCCTCGAAATCGCCTACAGAATTCTAATAGGTTAAACCAGAGGTCTGCAGAGGTCTTCTCCAAAGGACCAGATAGTAAATTTAGGGGCCAGTAAGTTTCTTTTTGAGCTCCTCAGTTCTGCCTTCGTAGTTCAGTTACAGACTGTACACTGTAGGTGTGACTGTGGTAGTAGTCTCAAGGGAGTGGAATTACTTTCACCTTATAGACGAGAAAACTAAGGCTCAGAGAAGCCAGGTCATGTACCCAGGGTCATGGAGACAACCGTGAACTAACTGCCCTCATCCACGTGGTGATGCTGTCCGTGGTGCTGCCCTGGTACTGGGGTCGTACGCGACTTCATTCCTTTGTTTAGGCAAGTAGCTGTCTGCTTGGGCGCTCACTGTACATCACCGGGGGACTCTGCAGGTCTCAGTCTGCTCTTGTCTGCTTCCAGGAGTATGAATTCATCGTGCTGCCCAATGCGTACATGATCCACATGCCTCACGCCCCCAGCTTCGACATCACCAAGTTCCGGTCCAACAAGCAATACCGCATCTGTCTCAAAACGCTGAAGGAAGAGTTTCAGCAGGACATGTCCCGCCGCTATGGCTTTGCTGCCCTCAAATATCTCACGGCCGAGAACAACAGCTAGCACCAGGAAGCCCAGCACGAGCGACAGATGTTCTGCAGGGCAGGGAGAGCCACTTGCTGTTTGGGGCCCAGCCTTCAAACTCAAATTGAGCATCACTGTTTTGTTTTTATTTGTCTTTGACCCCCCCTAAGCTGCCCTCATTATGGAGATCTGGGGCAAGGATCCAGCCAACCCCGCTCTGGCCCATGATCCGTCATTCCCAGAGCAGGGGAAATCACCCATCCACGCAGTCGCTCCAAGAATGGTACACGGAGGGTGAGAGGGAGCAAAGGGGTCAGAGCCACACAGCCAGGTCTTTGGGATTTTTCATTGTTTTGTTTTTCCTTTTTTTTTTTTTTTTTAAGGGAAGGCAGGGTTCTGGGGGTTATCCATACCAGGAAATAAAAGCAAAAATGTCTCTTTATCAGAGAAAACTTTCTTCTTCACCCTATAGTTTAACCATGTATCCAAAAAGAGGGCACGCCAATGATTGAACTATTATACTTGACATTGTACTTGACAGGACCTGGAGGCAGGGTTGATTGGCTCCTTATCCTCAAGGTCACTCTTGTTTTGTTTGGTGGGGGTTTTGTTTGTTTTGAGTCTGGGAATCCCAAATAGAAAGCCTGATCCTTTAAGGCTCCGAAGGAAAACCAGCTGCCTCAGCTAACATCCCTTGATCAGCAGTGGCTCAACCAAGAAGACAAGAGTCTTCAACCAGTATTTAAACATGGGTAGCCTTCTTCAGGATGGTCCTCAAGGCCCCCATGACCTTAAATTCCCAACTGTTCAGAATCTGGGGGCTACAGAGGACTGTGGAAGTGCAAAGACTAGCTACTGTACAGCTGGTCACATTTTCTGTGGGCAGTGACTGAGTCACGGGGACAGGGCTTTAAATGGATGGTGTCTGTGCACATGAAAGGGATGAACCTCTCAGGCCTTTAGAAGAACTTTCATTATTCAGTCGTGAAGATTCATGAGCCCGTTGGGAGAACTTTGAGAAGAATGTGTGGGGCTCCTCTGTGTTCAGGTCTGCTCTGCCGCGGTTGGGCCAAGGTCATGACCTCAGGCTCCCTTGGGGACCCATCCAAGGGTAGGCCAGCACCATCACACAGACTGAGGGGACACTGGACTTTTTACCCATTTTCTTGAATCTTCAATATTAATGTTGTGTTTACACTGATGAGAACAAGAGTCAGGGCCCGACTCTGCCGGGCTGTTTGTATCGAGTTGCAGTGTGACCAGCAGGCGCTGCCTCAATAAATGCAAGTACAGACTGTTTCTTCCTCACTCCCCTCCCACTGTCTTAAGGACCTGCTGGAGACACTTCAGTGCAGAAAGCAAAGTCGATAAACGGCAACTTTACACTTCTGTCCTCCCGTTGTGTTCGCTCGTCATTTGAACTTGAACTTCTTTTTCTCCCTACCTGAGGTTAGATCTCATTTCACACTCGCGACCTCAAAGCAGTTTCCCACAGTTTAGCTTCCATCACAATGGAAGCCAGGGGTTTTAGGTACCAGACGTTGGCTAGCAAGGTAAATCATGGCAGCTTATGACAGTTATGAAATTATGAGGCCCTGCGGCAGCCGGATTTGAGAGCCCCTCAGTGTGTTACACGCTCAAGTGCATTCACTCAAATTTACTAAAAACTTCAGGAAGATGGTTAAGACTAACTCTCACACAGATATGTTGGGTTGACCAAAAAAACTGTTCAGGCTTTTGGCACGATCTTATAGAAAAACCCGAACAAATTTGTTTAGCCAACCCAATATGTAAGTGTGTGTATTTATGTCTCATGAGTGTGTGTGTGTGTGTGTATATGTATATATATCATGTACATATACTGCATATGGGCAGGATTTGTTCGTACGAAAGTTATACATGAAGACTGTAAAAAGTGAAACATCACGGAAGTAGTCACAGTTCATGTTAAATCCCCATTTGCCGTTGGTGCATGGGAGCAGCTCATACCAGCTCACGAGAACTCACTGTGCGCATCTCTTTCTTACTCCTGTGTTCAGTAACATCACATTTGTAGCATGAAGTCATCTGTGATCGTAGTAGTTACACCATGGAAATTAGAACACACCACAAACCAGGGCACCAACGCCCTGAGAGCTGGTTGTTAAACATTGAGTGGCACACCACCTTTTCCTTTCCCCTGCACACACACACACAGTCTCTCTCTCTCAAACTTTCGTATGCTGGTGGCTCTAATTCGTCAGTGTTGAAAATCAAATTTTAATTCCCTAAAACTTTTTAAATTTTTCATGGCCCTTGAATCATGCCAGCCACCTTGCTTTCACTTGCATTTCTATGAGTATGGTTGTGTCTACATAATTTGTTATCCGAAGTGGGTCACCTCTGAGAATGAAAGAAGGTGCTAATTGCTTAGACACAATAGGTATAAATTGGGGGACGGTATTGCTTCACATACGCTGAATTTGTTAAAGCCAGAATCTGACACTCCGTACCAATAAGAGAAAAATCCTACTTTCCCCCAAGACAGGTGCCTGACACTCTGAAGCCAATCTCACTTAAGGCTAGAGCTCAGATGTTGGCTGATGCCCAAGTTCAGCACAGAGACTGCCAGCCCAGTGGAGACTGAAGTCGGTAGAGCCAACGGCGTGAATTCCCAGAACTTATGTTGTGAGCAGCAGCTCATTGCCAGCCCCAGCCCGTGTGTGTGGAGCTGCAGCCACTTGGGCAGAAGCAACTGCTGCAGATGTCGACTCCTTCGTATCAGTTTCCTAGGGTAAAACAAGCTTATAAATGGGGCACACTGGTGTTTTCATGGTTAAATAAGCCAATACCGTCTTGGCTTTCAGCTAGGAGGAAGGAAAGGATTGTTTCATTCAGCCCCCATAATACTCAGTGTACAAGAAAGCTGAGATTTATTGAGTAACCACTGTGCAAGGACCTTTGGCGTGTATGAGCTCATTGAAGCCTTGCAGCAAAACAGCAAAGTGGATATTACTGTTTATTGATGGGGAAACTGAGCTCTGGGAAATTAAGTAACTTCCCCAAATTCGCATAGTCCATATATCACAGAATCAAAATTTAAAACCCAAGCCTACCTGTTTAAATCCAAAGCCATGTAACCTGCAATGATAACTCTCTTCCCCAATTAAAAAAAAAAAAAAAAAAGAAATGTACTAAATATTGTCAGAGGGCCTTCCCTGGTGGTCCAGGGGTTAAGAATCTACCTTCCAATGCAGGGGATGTGGGTTCAATCCCTGGTTGGGGAACTGAGATCCCACATGCCATGGAGCAACTAAGACCAAGCACCATAAACTACAGAGTCCAGATGCCACAACTAAAGAGAAGCCCCCACACCACAATGAAAAATCCCTGTGCCACAACTTACTGACACAGCCATAAATAAATAAATAAATATTTAAATATTAACAGAGGATTTGAACCAATGGAATATTATGAGATTCCTGATCCTCGCCGTCCCTCCAGTAATGCACATACCCTAGAGAGCAACCCTTTTTCAGATGTTCCAAAACTTGCAATGCTCACAGGCTTTCTGAAAATTCATTTAAAACAGGTCTGGGAAATCTATAACCATATATAGACAGCTGAGATCAACTCTAGGAGGGCAGTAATTGATTCCCTGCACACTTCTCCTGGGTTATTTCCTAGATGGTGTGGCCCAGGTAGAAACACTTAAGTTTTCAGCTCCCCTTTGGACCTCAGCAGCGTGCCGCTTCAAAGTCATCTCTCCGAATGCCTTGAGCTGATTTACAGAGGACATATTTGCTGAATTGACTAATAGCGTCTTTGTACCCCATCATGAAAGGACAGACCCTACTTTAATTCTATTCCTTTCAAAGACTCTACTGTCTTTGAGTTAAGGCTTCATTTGTGGTCACCAGGCCTTTAGGGAGCTCTGTGTTAGTGGAAGAAACGTGATTAAAATCCCCTCTCAGATGCGGCCCCTGCACCCTCTTGCTGAAGATAATAAGAGCGGCCATTTACAGGGCCAAGACTTCTAAGGGAGTTGGCACTGATGGGTCTTCACAGCAACATTATAATGTAAGAAAGGTATTATTATCTCTATTATTTAGCTAATGGAACTGGTCCTGAAAAAAATTACGTTATTTACCTTAATTCACAGAGGTGGTTAAGGAGGTACTGGAATTTGAATCAAAATCTAGCTGACATCTGAAACCCACGTTGTTCTACTCTATGCTGCTATCTCCTCCTAAGATATTGAAATCAGCTTGGCTGATGGGCTTATACAGTTCTATCTTTATGTAGTTCATGACTGCATGTTGTTTTTTTTTTCCTGTTTTTTTAATCCCAAGGGGTTATTTTTCAGTCCAGTGTCAGTAAAGTTTAGGATAGTCAGTTATCTCCCAAATGCATTCTGAGAAGTTTCAGATCCAGAGACTCTAGTATCAAAGATATACCTGTCTTTGTTTTGACTCATTTAACAAGAATGTTCTTAGTAAGTGTTCTCTAGTTTCAAGGGATGATTGATGATATCTGAAAGGAGACAGTGGGGCACCACAACGATGTAGGGGTCCTCTTGTGAATATTTGATGGATTTGATTATTGGTTTATTACAACACAGTCAATAGTCTTCAGAGATAGCATCTTCTGGAATGCAGGAGTGTCTGTCAGTCAGTGGGGAAGTGTTTCTCACTTGGTTCTCAAGTACCAAGACTATCTGGTCAATGAGGCCGGACACTGCCACGAAATGATTGACAGGGCTTGCTCAGGAGAGACTCATCAACAGATTCCTGGGTAAGTAATGCTGCTGTGGTTCCAAAGGAAAGAAGTCAAGGCTGTGGTAGCATCTTTATCACGTCTTCTGTATTCCACACAACTGAGTATCTGTTCCATGACGGGCATGTGAATACAACAGTAAGCCAGGCACAATCTATTTCTGTGTCACACAGAATTATCTAGTTAACTGCAAAGTAAACAGACGATGCCAGGATGTTTCACCATATTACATTCATGGAAACAGTTTATTTTTAAACTTACAGTGCAGAAGAGGGGCAAGAATAATACGAATGACTTTCGTATGCCCTTATTTCGTTTCACCCATTGTTAACATGTGGCCACATATGCTTCATATCTCTGTCTATATTTTTTTCTGAAACATTGCAGAGTAAATTGCATATGTCATGCCCCTTACATCCCAATATTTTAGCATGTATATTTTAAATAAAGACATTCCCATCTGTAACTGCAGCGCAATTTAACACTGATATAATACTATCATCTAACTCAGAGCCTACATTGAAAGTCTGCCAGTTGTTCTAGTAATGTTTTATATTGGTAACACTTTTAATGTCCATCCCTTACCTCCACCCCTGATCCCAAGACTCTTTCCAAGATATTACATTTTAGTTGCCCATAGTCTTTAATGAGGAACAATTCCTGGTTCTTTTTTGCACCTTACAACAAGGACATTTTTGAAGAGCACAGACAGTTGTCTTGCTAGCTTAGTGTTTTGAATGAGAAGTAGGTATACATATACAGGGTAATTCAGAAAATAGATATGTATATATATGTGATTTTTTTGAGTTCATTAATACTATATAGCATAGATGTAACAAACATATATGGCAGACGGTGCTGAAGAAGCTGGAACTCAGAAGACTCCCCACCAATGTGTACACATGTNGCTAGCTTAGTGTTTTGAATGAGAAGTAGGTATACATATACAGGGTAATTCAGAAAATAGATATGTATATATATGTGATTTTTTTGAGTTCATTAATACTATATAGCATAGATGTAACAAACATATATGGCAGACAGTGCTGAAGAAGCTGGAACTCAGAAGACTCCCCACCAATGTGTACACATGTGTACTGCTAAGACGGTCACGTGAGCGGTGCCCTGTAGCAGAGCACACTGTCACAGGACACTTCCTTCACCCTACTCTGCTGCCTTATCACCTGACAATGGAAGTGATCATGTTCATGATCCTGACAATGGAAGTGCTCCCCGCTTCAAGTTCTGTAGCAACTTTTAAGATATAGCCACTAATTGAAATACTGTGTGTGTTCTGATGAGTGCATGTTATATGCCGATATAAATGTGAGCCTTTGAGATTTTTTCAGCTTCCCAGATCTATAAGAAAAAGGTAAAACAATTCTAGACCTTTCCCTGACTTCATTATATATGAGCCCACATTATCTATCTCACTAATGTTTCCACTCTCCCCAAGGATTATTTAACATTTAGGTAGAACTGAGCAACTTGATTTCTTCCCAAGAATATTATGATTAATATTTAGTATTCAGACCTTTCATGGATTAGAAATGAGGTGAGAGAAGACACTCTTACCCCCATGACACTAACACCCATGAAAGAAAAGGGCCAAGAGCTGTCTTTGTGTAGACTGGCTTAGCAATCTGACCTCAAAACAAAGAGCTGCCCCTCAGAAGTCTCAGAAATGCCTCTTTTCTTGTGGGTCTGTGGTCACTGCACCACACAAAGCTAGTCACTCTCAGATTCCAAAATCCCGGAAACCCCTCCATAAGTGATGCACTCTATAGTCTAAAGTGCATCCTATATACATTATGGAACAAAAGGCAACTCTGATCTTGGAGATCTAATCAACTCTGAGTTACTTAGAACATAAAACCTGCAAACATAAAAACCTTTGTCTAATCCAACAGAAAAGGCTCATGAAGCCCCTGTCTAATCACATCTTCCTACAACTGATCTACTGTGAAGATTCTAAATGTGTTCAGAGCCACCTGCAACCAACCACTACCACCACTGATGGAGCACTTGTGTGTTGGTGGGATAGATCTGTTCCTTCTCTTGCCTGTTGGAATCCCATAAGAGGTGGGATTATTCTTTTCATAAATGAGGAAACTCAGGCTCAGTGGAGTGAAGCAGTTTGGGAGCCACATCTCAAACACTATTTTTTCTGACTCCCAGGACTGTCCTCTGCAGTTTTGGTGGATGGAAGTGACATGAGTATGGGATGTGAGGACAAAGAGAATGAGGAGGCACATGGTCTCCCTCCTTAGAGTTAAAGTTCTTTTCCTAATGCTGCTTGGTAATCAGAAACCATTCTCAACAATGCAGGAAAAGGTGAGTCCAGAGCTGGGGCAAGGAGCAGGATGGAATAAACATTTGCTGAACAATATACATGATTTTATTTCATCTGCAATAGAAAATATGGTGTGAAAATAAGGGGACAGAAACTCAGAGAGGTAAAATGAGAGTCCTGAAAACTGAACCCAGGTCTAGGTGCCCCATGGATTACAACCTTTTCAGTTATCTGCACAGTTTCCCAAGGATTCAGATAAACACAAGATTATAGGATCTTCACTTTTGAAAGATCCTTAGTAGTAACAATAAGCCTAGTCTTTAGGATCATATCTTTTTATTTTCCCCCACACTAGTGCTTCTCAAAACTTTAATGAATCACTTTGGAGGATCTTAAAACCTGATTCACTACATGCAGCCTGAAATTCGGCATTTTTAACAAACTCCCATGTGGTACACTGGCTGCTGGTCCACGGACCACACATAATACGATCTCTACATACTTTTAAGAATCAATCAGCTATTCCCAAATATTTATGAAGCCCTGACTGCATGTCCAGAGTCATCACTAGATACTGTAGAAACCCCAACTCAAGTGATTGGTTCACTATTTAATAAATATTACTAGGCAAGGAGCCCTGTATTTTCATTTTGCACTAAGCCCCACAGATTATTATCTTCCCTGGTTGCTCAGACAGTAAAGAATCTGCCTGTAATGCAGGAGACCCAGGTTCGATCCACATGTAGGGTCACCAAAAACAGACAGGTCATGGTGGAGAGTTCTGACAAAATGTGATCCACTGGAGAAGGGAATGGCAAACCACCTCAGCATTCTTGCCTTGAGAACCCCATGAACAGTATGAAAAGTCAAAATGATATGACACTGAAAGATGAAGCCCACAGGTCTATAGAATTCCAAATGCTACTGGAGGAGAGTGGAGAAATATCCCCAGAAAGAATGAAGAGGCTGAATAAAAGTGGAAACGATGCCCAGTTGTGGATGTATCTGATGATGAAAGTAAAGTCTGATTCTGTAAAGAACAATATTGCATGAGAACCTGGAATGTTATGTCCATGAATCATGATAAATTGTAAGTGGTCAAACAGGAGATGGCAAGGGTGAACATCAACATTTTAGGAATCAGTGAACTGAAATGCATGGGAATGGCAAATTTAATTCAGATGACCATGATGTCTACTACTGTGGGCAAGAATCCCTTAGAATAAATGTCACAGTCAACAAAAGTTCCAAAATGCAGTACTTGGGTGCAATCTCAAAAATGACAGAATGATCTCAGTTCACTTCCCAAGCAAACCATTCAAAATCAGAGTAATCCAAGTTTATGCCCCAACCACTAATGCTGAAGAAGCTAAAGTGGAACGGTTCTATGAAGGCCTACAAGACCTTACAGAACTAACACCAAAAAAAGATGTCCTTTTCATCATAGAGGGGCTGGAATGCAAAAGTAGGAGATCAAGAGATACCTGGAGTAACAGACAAGTTTGGCCTTGGAGTACAAAATGCAGTAGGAAAAAGGCTAACAGAGTTTTGCCAAAAGAACACACTGGTCACAGCAAATACCATCTTCCAACAGCACAAGAGATGACTCTACACGTGGACATCACCAGATGGTAATACTGAAATCAGATTGATTACATTATTTGTAGCCAAAGATGGAGAAGCTCTATGCAGTCAGCAAAAACAAGACTGGGAACTGACCGTGGCTCAGATTATCAGCTCCTTATTGCAAAATTCAGCTTCAAATTGAAGAATGTAGGAAAAACCACTAGGCTTTTCAGGTATGACCTAAATCAAATCCCTTCTGATGATACAGTGGTAGTGACAAATAGATTCAAAGGATTAGATCTGATAGACAAAGTACCTGAAGAACCTCCTTATGAACAGAGGTTGATAAAATCGTACAGCAGATGGTGACCAAGAAAAAGAAATGCAAAAAGGCAAAATGGTTGTCTTAGGAGGCTTTATAAGCAGCTGAGAAAAAAAAGAGAAGCAAAAGACAAAGGAGAAAAGGAGAAATATGCCCATTTGAATGCAGAGTTCCAAAGAAAAGCAAAGAGAGATAAGAAAGCCTTCTTAAGTGAACAATGCAAGGAAAAGAAGAAAACAATAAAATGGGAAAGACTAGAGATTTCTTTTAAAAAATTAGAGATATCAAGGGAACATTTCATGAAAAGATGAGAACAATAAAGGACAGAAACCACAAGGACCCAACATAAGCAGGAGATATCAAGAGGTGGCAAGAAAACACAGAATAACTGTACAAAGAAGGTCTTAATGACCCAGATAACCACAATGGTGTGATCACTCACCTAGAGCCAGACATCCTGGAGTACAAAGTGAAGTGGGCCTTAAGAAGAATCACCACAAACAAAGCTAGTGGGGGTAATGGAGTTCCAACTGATCTATTTCAAATCCTAAAAGATGATACTGTTAATGTGCTGCACTCAATAGTTGGAAGTTGGAAATTTGGAAAATTTGGAAAACTCAGCAGTGGCCACAGGACTGGGAAAAATCAGTTNTGAGGGCCTGCGAATGGGCAAGAGAGAGAGGACTGAGACGCTTCCACTGGTCTACGGAGACGTGCCTGTCCTACCTGCCTGACATGACATAGCAAATCTACCATTAGAACTTAAAAACAATGTTACTAGGATTCAGAAACTGGGGCTTCCCTGGTGGCTCAGTGCTCAAGAATTTACCTGCCAGTGCAGGAAGACATGTGTTAGATCCCTGGTCTCGGAAGATCCCACATGCCTCAAAGCAACTAAGCTCATGTACCACAACTACTCAGTCTGTGCTCTAGAGCCCAGGAGTCACAGCTGCTGTGCCCAAGAGCCACAACTACTGAAGCCTAAAAGCCCTAGAGCCCATGCTCTGTAACAAGAGAAGCCACTGCAATGAGAAGCCGGCACACTGCAACTAGAGGGTAGCCCCCACTTGCTGCCACTGGAGAAAAGTCCATGAAGCAATGAAAACTAGCACAGCCAAATAAATACTTTAACAGATCTCATTTGAATCAAGGATTCGCTGCTTCCCAGCTTGTTATGGCACCTCTCTGAGCCTCCATGTCCTCATTTGCAAAGTGACAATGCTAAGTATTCCTACTTTCCAGGACTAAGAAATTTATGTGAAATAGTACCTGGGACATAGTAGGTACACATAGAGTTGATCCTTTCTTTTCCTTTTATCTTCCTTGTGGTTTCCCTGTCCTTTTCATGGGTGTTTCCTCTGCAAATCCTTGCAGGAAAGAAAGGTCTTTAAGTTTGGACTCAGAACCATCCAGAGCACAGGAGTGAGAGGGAGAAGAGAGGGGTAGAGCAGTGAGAGACCTGGGCTGGGAGGGAGCAGGATACAGGGATACCAGAGAGTAGAGAGGGCAGTACAAGACACACAGAAGAGAATAAACAGAGGGCCAACCCCAACTGCCGCTTGTGTTTTTAACTACAGTCCCTCCTAGTGTTCCATCACTTTACACTTCTTGTATACATTGTCCCATCTGCCTCACAAAACAGCCCTAAGATACAGGCAGTGTGTATGTTTTTAACCTGATTTTGCAAGGAAGTTAAAGCTTAGAATGGTTAACAAGAGTGCCCAGGTCCTACATAAGAAACAGAGTCAGCACTGGAACTCAGGCCTGACTCCAAGCCCTGTGCTCTTAAGATAACTCTTTGTTGAGCCATCATCAAGAGGGGAGCAGCTGGAGGGAACGTTAGGTCCAAGCAGTTCATCAAAAACCCACTCTTAGAACCTGTCAGGGTTGGCAGAGGGCTTATGAATAGGAAAATAAAAAGCTCAGGTTGGCTGGAGGTTAACAAATACAGGAAGCAAAGGTTGAAGAGCTTACAATAAGTCATCCACGGATTCTCTTCAAGATTCCTGGTTGACTGAACAACAACAAAAATAGGCAGACAGAAAGCAGACAGCAGAGACAGCTCTACGTTACAGACACGAGGAGAGAAAGCACGGGCAGAAAGCAGCTGCCATGCCCTGGTCCTGTGCTGGCTGCAGGACCTTCATCACCTCATCCTCAACCAGCCCCGGGACACAGATCCTGTGATCCTCTTCTCTGTGCATGGGAAGTAAGGGTCATGGAGGGGAAGCAAGGGGACTTCCCTGGTGGTTCCCTGGTTGAGAATTCACCTTCCGGTGCAGGGGGCGTGGGTTCGATCCCTGGTCAAGGAACTAAGATCCCACATCCTGTGGGGCAGTTAAGCCAGTGCATCACAACTACTGACCCCAGGTGCTCTGGAGCCTACATGCCACAATGAGACAGAAGCCCTTATACCACAATGAAGATGCCACATGTGGCAACTAAGAGCCAATGCAGCCACATAAATAAATACTTTTTTCAAAAGGTGGTGAAGCAAAAGCCCACAGTCTTGCAGCTGGTAAGGGGTGCATCAGGGCAATTAACTCAGGTGGGTCAGGCTCCAGAATCCTTGCCATTCCACCAGCATACGCCCCAAGAAGACCAGGGGGATGTCACATGGGATTTCTCAGAAGGGAATGAAAGAAACCAGTCTGAGGAAGAGGTTTTAAAATATTGCTTTCAGTCACTAAATCATGTCCAACTCCTGCAACTCCATGGATCATAGCCCATTAGGCTCCTCTGTCCATAGGATCTCCCAGGCAAGAATACTGGAGTGGATTACCATTTCCTTCTCCAGGGGATCTTCCCAACCCAGGGATTGAACCCGCATCTCCTGCATTGGCAGGCAGATTCTTTACCACTGAGCCACCTGGGAAGCCCTTTAAAATGTAGGTTTTGCTATTATTCAGGAATGATGAGGCCAACAGATTAGGAGATGGTTGTCACTGAAAACAGAGTTTGTTACTCACAGTTCCCAAGAGGAGGGGACTGGCACACCATGCAAGGTCATGTGGGGAAGTAGCAGGACCGGTCCAGAGGCAGAAGGAATAGGAGAAAAATGTGGACAATAGGCCCTGCTGTGGTTTCCAGGGAAGGAACAGATGAGACAGACTAAGCAGGATTAGGGTTGGCCAGTTAAAAGTTCAGTAGGCTCTAGGTGAAGGGCTTTCTCTTCTTGTCTGGTACCTGACCCTGCAGTGACTGGTGCGGAGAAGTGGCTCAGTGTCAGAGCTTGATAAAGGAGGCAGGGGAAGTGAGCTTTGCATTGGCTGACTTGCATATGGAAAATACTCTCTGGGAGGGGCCATCTCTCCAGGGTCAACAAAGCCCCAGATGTTGGACACACATGGTTCTTACAGAAGAGCAATGTTCAACCAGGCAAACAGGTTACACCACAGAACTTCAAAGTAGCTAATAACGGTGCTCCTGGGTCTTCTCTTCATTCTGGAACCAGAAAGTGGAACTTCACAATACCAGGAAAGACCTCTTGGTTGCACTGCCATCATTTGGAGAAAGCAGGATGGGCATTATTTTCAGCACCCTGACAGCAAGTGATTGCACATCAAATGACCCAAGAGGATAAACTAAGTGTAATTAAATGAGATCAATCAAAATAAGCTCTGTTATCTCTGTATCAGGAATGTCAAGACATTGTTTGCTAAAATGAAGAAGTACATATGAAGCAAGTGTGTGTGTGTGTGTGTGTGTGTGTGTGTGCGCGCGCGCGCGCCTGTGCGCGTGCAGTGTTCACACAAATCTGGATTGGAAATAAAGGGAGGGCATTTGACTGCCTAGGCAGGCAGGGAAGTAGCATGAAGCAAGGGACTGAAGGAATGTTCTTTCAAGTTTATTTTTTGCCCTTTCGATGATTTCTGGATAGAAATAGAAATTGAATCTGCCTCCTCTATTACTTATCCTTAACATTATTTGACAGTGCGATTAAAAGTAAGGAATAGAAATAGGAATCAGATAAACCTTGCAATATTTCTAGGATAAAGATAAAGTTTCTTATCACGGCTTATAAGGTGCTGCAGGCTCCAACCTCCACCTCCATTTCTAACCTCATCTCACACCACACTCTACCCTACTGCCTAAAATGCCCTTGGCTCTCCCATCAGCTGCCTATCACCCTTTCATTCTCAGCTTTAGCACTATTCCATCAAGAAAGTGTTCACTGAGAAGTCACAAAGAGAAAGACAAATACCATATGATATGTGGAAACTAGAATATGACACAAATGAACTTATCTACAAAACAGAAACAGACTCACAGACACAGAAAACAGACTTGCGGCTGCCAATGGGGAAAGCTGTGGGAGTGATGAACTGGGAGTGTGAAATTAACAGACACAAACAATACGTAAAATATAAACAACAAAGTCATAATGTACAGCTCAGGGAACTATATTCAATGCATAATTGAAAAGAATATGAAAAAGAATACACTATATGTGTATATATAACTGAATCACTTTGTTTTATATCAGAAACACAACATTGTAAATCAACTATATTTCAATTTTAAAAAAGGATTAAAAAAAAATCCTAACAGAGAAAAACAAAGTGTTATTGAGCTCCCTGCTCAAGTCAAACCTCCAAACTACGTTCTCAAAGCACCAACATCTGTCAGAGCTGAGTTTCACCCTTGTTTATGTAATGATTTGTTCAGTAAGGTTGACCTGAGGCTGTAGGCTCTTGAGGTACATAAGAACTGAAACTGTTTTTATTCACTATCCTAATAGGTAGGAGGTCCTAAATAGGTACTTGTTAGATGAGTAAATACATGAATGATCTTGCATTCTTTTCCCAGACCCATCTCTGTACAGCTCCTCATTCTTGAATAAGTAATTCCCCCCAGCTACTGGCCTCCTTTATCTGTAATATTAAAGAATTGATGGCAATGGTTTCTAAAGTTGTTCCTGGTCTGATGACGTGAAGGGCTGTTTAAAGGCTTTTTGTGTCCTGGAAGGAGCAGTTTTATTTCCTCCTCCTGGTAAGGAGAAAGGGACTTCTTTCAGACATGGGAAGGCTGTAGGGAGAGACAGCTCTCAAAATGTTGAAGGATGGTCAGGGGAAGTCTCACTGAGACGTTCAGAGACCTGAAGGAAGTGTGTGTGAGACGTGTGGACATCTGGGCAATAGCAGATGCAAAGGCCCAGAGGCAGGAGAATCCTTGGCAGCCTAGAGGATTGGCAAGATGCATGGCAGCAGGGCAGACTAGGGAAACGTAACAAGCAAAGAGGACCAGGAAGTACGGGTGGGAGAGGACAAACACACAGGGCCCGCGGGGCCATTGTGAGCCTGGCTTTCACTCAGAGTGGGTTGAGAAACCATTGGAGAGCTTTGAGCAGAGGAGTGATATGAACTAAGACCTAACTCGGTTCCTGGATGACAGTGAAAAGATGGGTTATTGTAAATTGAGCTTATATTGTCTACAGGTGCAAATTCCCTGGAGTTCCATGTCCATAAATTCATATGATGGCATAAAAATATTGCAATTACTGAAGAAAACAACCACCAATATATGTCATTTAAAAAGGTGCCCTTGGAATTCCAGCTACTCATTCCTTCACCTCTCTTTCCAATAGTGTAAACAAGCACTGGATGGATCTAGAGTTTGTCATACAGAGTGAAGTCATAGAGAGAAAAATAAATACCATATATTAATCCATATATGTGGAATCTAAAACAATGGTATAAAGGAACCTATTTGCAGGGCAGAAACAGACACAGACATAAAGAACAGACTTGTGGACACAGGGTGGAAAGCGGGGACGGGATGAACTGGGGGGTCAGGATTGACATATATACACTACCACGCGGTAAATGGCTAGCTAGTGGGAAGCTGCTGTACCACACAGGGAGCTCAGCTCAGTGCTCTGTCATGACCTAGAGGGTGAGAGGGAGACACGAGAGGGAGGGGATATATGTATACTTATAGCTTATTCACTTCGTTGTACAGAAGAAACTAACAAAACATGTTTTGTTAGTTTCTTCTGTACAACGAAGTGAATTAAGCAATGACACTCCAATTTTAAAAAACAACTTTGTAGTAAACCTAGGACTTTAATTTTGTCTCTGAAAGTTATCANAGAGGGAGGGGATATATGTATACTTATAGCTTATTCACTTCGTTGTACAGAAGAAACTAACAAAACATGTTTTGTTAGTTTCTTCTGTACAACGAAGTGAATTAAGCAATGACACTCCAATTTTAAAAAACAACTTTGTAGTAAACCTAGGACTTTAATTTTGTCTCTGAAAGTTATCAACTATGAGACTTTGAACTTAAGTTATCACTTAAATTCCTGGAACCTGATCTACAAAATGAACACAGAAATAGACCTTAATACATGCTTCACTGGGCTAATGGAAAAGTTAGATGAAAGTGCGCATGTAGAATCCTTCCGACAGTACTTGGGTCATACTTGGTGCCCAAAAGATGCGAGTTTCCTTTCCTCTCCTTTTTGCATGACTTGAATAATTCTCCATATGGGAATACAGACTGGGGCTTGGGGCATGTAAATAAAGATCATGACAATAATATACATTTGACCAGAACTGAATTATGTTCCTAAACACTGGTACCAGACAATTTTGTGAGCTATCCAGAAGAGAGAAAAGCATCTCCATGTTATAGATGGAAAGAGTAAAATCCAGCAAGATAGACAGGCTTCTGTGGGATGACAGAGTGAATAAATGGCAAAGCAGGGGTTTTGAGCTTTACACTCCAGTGCCCATTTCTGTGTTCTTTCCAGCTACTTCTCTCCAGCGTTTGGCTTCAGTTTGTTTGAACAGTCAACCAATTCCCAAAAGTGCTGGAATCTGTGAAAGGTTTAAATAATAAAGTCAGTCCCCACAGGTGTTATCCACACCATGCCTAAGAATCTCTTCTCATATCCTCCAGATGTATAAAAACCACATTTGAAAGATTCAAGGAGCCACGCATCTCTTGGTAGATTAATGCTGCGGGAGAATTACAGCTGATAAATTCTTGGCTCGCCTTGCTGACAGTTCCCTGCTCAGCTGGTAGAGGAAGCAGCAAGAACTGCCATTCGGACTTGATTTAGATCAATAAGGAAACACTGACTGCTTGTCGCAATGACACTGAAATGAAAGCCGCAGCAGCTTGGGGTAAAAGGAAGAAGCCCCAGCACTCACCTCCTGGGGCTCTAAACTTTGATAACGCAGATGTCAAAAGGAAGGCAAAAAAATGGACATGATCCCAGAAACTGACTCTTCAAAAAAGCAAAACATTTAAGATAGAAGACCCTAAAAATGAAATCTGACAATATAATTTACAATATTCCAAGTCAGAGATGAAAGAAAGAGACATCTTAAGAAATTAATACAGCTGCCTAGGTGGGGTCTATGTCTTAGGTAGGGTCCTTTTGGGCAGAAACAACAAATCACTTTGAATAAACTTTAGAAAGAATCAAATAAAGCAGAATACATTAAAAGCATTCTGGGAAATATCACAAAATCCATGGGCAGCTAAGTCCCTTTAGTGCTTCTGGATTTCAAACAGTAAACTCAGATATGCAAGAAATATTGCATCAGTGTATATCTGGTTGTGGCTCTCCCATTTGCCAGGTTGAAGGGATATAAAATCTTGGTTATCTGGGGGACTTCCTTGCCCATCTTTGTCCATGGACCACCAGAGAAGAGAGAAGGTCTTTCCAGTCTTTGGTTAGCGGTTCTCAGTTTCCATCTGTTGTTCTATTTTTTTCCTGTTGTCCTAGTTATTTTCCCATTGTCCCAGTCTGAACTTCAGGTCTTGAAACTCTGTTACTTCCTTGCTGAATCACATAAGATTCAATATGGCTACATACAAAACTTAAAAACAAAATAACAATGGATTAAGATAGAAGTCTACGGGGCTTCCCTGATGGCTCAGCAGGTAAAGAATCTGCCTGTGATGTAGGAGACCCAGGTTTGATTCCTGGGTCAGGAAGATCCCCTGGAGAGGGAAACGNCTGAATCACATAAGATTCAATATGGCTACATACAAAACTTAAAAACAAAATAGCAATGGATTAAGATAGAAGTCTACGGGGCTTCCCTGATGGCTCAGCAGGTAAAGAATCTGCCTGTGATGTAGGAGACCCAGGTTTGATTCCTGGGTCAGGAAGATCCCCTGGAGAGGGAAACGTAACCCACTCCTGTACTCTTGCCTCAAAAGTCTACTACCCTCTCATATGGGGGAAAAAAAAAAAAAAAAAAGGAAATCCAGCCACTTTTACAGGGATGACCGGCTAAAATTTGGCCTTCTTTTCCTGAATAAGAAAAAAAGACTGGAAGTTGGGAAGATGCTAGCAGTCTGACATCCCTGCCATCCTCTGGGCCTAGGAACTTCTAGTGAAGCTTAGGAGCAGAGTCCTGCTTTCCCAGATTCATGAAGAAGGCAGTGCTCCCCCCTGAGGCTCAGCCCATCCTCAGACACTGCCTCAGAGTTTTGCACGAACTGCTGCTCTGCCAGGCCACACTAATCTCTACTGTCTACATGGTCCGCTCCTCCCAACACACACAATATCCTACATGGTGCTCCTCTCTCTCATCTCATCCTCTAGGTTACTACTGTTCCTCAATTAGTTTGGGTCTTTGGGGGGGTGGGGTGGGGAAACAACTATGATAATAAAAATAACTTGCACTTATTAGTTCCTTTATGACATGATGATGATTGTTCTAAGAATGTTATGTTTTTGCTTAATTCAATTGTCACACTAACACCATGAGGTAGGCAGCATTATCTCTAACTTACAGATGGGACAACAGGTAGATTAAGTCATTTGCCCAGGTTCACAGCCAGGAAGTGATGCAAGATCTTCTAAAGCAGATGGCCCAGCTGGAGAACACTTGCTATTATTCACCGCCCTACACTGCTTCTGTATGTTATCTTTAGGCAGCTCTTTTTACCCTATAATATGAACAGCAGCAATCCAGCAACCATCTCATAGTGGGAGTAGGGACACGCAGAAACGCAAATTGAAGTTTCAAAAAATAAGCCTGCCATAATTTGCTTTATATAAAGTGAACCTCGCTCAGTCATGTCCGACTCTTTGTGACTCCATGGACTGTAGTCCATCAGGCTCCTCCGTCCATGGGATTTCCCAGGCAAAAATACTGGAGTGGGTTGCCATTCCCTTCTCCAGGAGATCTTCCCGACCCAGGGATTGAACCCGGGTCCCCTGCATTGCAGGTGGACTATTTGCCATCTGAGCCACTAGGGAGGCCATGATTTGCTAGGACCGGGAAAGTCATCAGGAGCTCGTCTCCTTGGTTCACTGTCTATGTCATTCTGTGCATCTGTCCATTTTCCTCTCTTACCAATTCATTGTGTACAATCTAATTATGCTGCATTTCACAACTTCTGAGGTCCCAATCTGTCCATCTAAGCAGTCAACCCAGACTAAAAGACCAACTCATTCTCAGCTCCGAATTGCTAGGAGAAAAAGTTTGATTCCCTAGGTGTCCATCCTTTGTCCAGTCTGCAGTCAAGAGGGATGATGACCTCGCATCAACCCTACATCTTGTGGTAGACTCAGAGAAAGAGAGTGACCTCAAAAAGAATCACCTAGGTTCTGTTTTCTTAAATAGAAGTGTCTGTACAAAATCCAGAGAAAGGGAATCATAGCCAAACAACAATGACAAATTATTGAACCCAAAAGAATTTTGCCAAGAAAAGCAGAGGTTGACATAGTCATAAATAATACAGCAAAGCAAACAAAGAAAGGAATAGACTCACTTCTTTACAGCAGATATTAGAATGTTATCACGTGAAACAGAGAAAAGTAAATGATTCAAGTCCTACTTTGCTTCACTGCCAAGGAGAATAATTCTAACAATAAATGGTAGAAAAACTGTCTTTAAAAGGACACTTCCCTAAAAGAGCATTTAACATGCTTTAAATTCCCAGAACCAGAATAATTACATCTCAGGGCACAAAATGTATTAATAAAATGTATCTTTGTGGATGCAGTCAACATTCCTTCTCTTTAAGAAACGATGGAGAAGGAGAGGTAGGCTGGAAGACTGGGGGAAGGTAAATGTCATTCTGCTTTACCAATAAGGTAAAAAAGAGGACTCCTAGAAATAACTATTAAAGTTTTTGACATTAGAACAAAAAAACCTGAAGGAAATATCATTAAAAATATGGTTTATAAGCATTTAAAAGCTTTAAAAGATTATTAGGAGCTAGAAAAAATAAATTATATGATTAATTTATTCATTTGTCAAACATCTATTCAGTACACAATACATGTGTTGACTGAAAAAATGCACAACCTAAAAGTTGAGAATTATGTTTTATTTGGTGAACTCGCTGAGGACTTAAGCCCAGAAGGTAGCCTCTCAGATAGCTCTGTGGGATGGCTCTGAAGAGGTGAAGGAGGAGCCAGGATATATAGGAGTTTTACAAAATAACAGGTAGTCAAAGAGTACTGGTAATTAAAGAAAACTAAGTTAAGCTAAGTCGCTTCAGTCGTGTCCGACTCTGTGTGACCCCATAGACGGCAGCCCACCAGGCTCCTCTGTCCATGGGGTTTTCCAGGCAAGAGTACCAGAGTGGGGTGCCATTTCCTTCTCCAATGCATGAAAGTGAAAAGTGAAAGTGAAGTCGCTCAGTCGTGTCCAACTCTTAGCGATCCCATGGACTGCAGCCTACCAGGCTCCTCTGTCCATGGGATTTTCCAGGCAAGAGTACCGGAGTGGGGTGTAAGAAAAGGCACCTCAAGTTAACGAATTTAACCCTTTTATACATATAGGAAGATGCAAGAATCTGGGCCTTACCTTTGGTGTGCTCCTTAACTATACAGGGCCAGGATCCTGCTTTTCTCCATCCTGAAGCCCTTCAGGCGCACAGTAGAGGCAGCTGCAGTGGCTTGATGGCTGCAACACCGTTTACTGATATGGCAGGGGTCAGTCTTCATCCACATGTGCCAGACAGAGAAGTTATAAAAATTTATAACTTGGACTTCCCTGGTGGTCCAGCCCAGTCAATCCTAAAGGAAATCAGTCCTGAATATTCATTGGCAGGACTATGCTGAAGCTCCAATACTTTGGCCACCTGATGAGAACGGACTCCTTAGAAAAGATTCTGATGCTGGGAAAGATTGAAGGCAGGAGGAGAAGGGGATGACAGAGGATGAGATGGCTGGATGGCATCACCAACTTGATGGACATGAGTTTGAGCAAGCTCTGGGAGTTGGTGATGGACAGGGAAGCCTGGCGTGCTGCAGTTCATGGGGTCACAAAGAGTCAGACACGACTGAGCGACTGGACTGAACTGGTGGTCCAGTGGTTAAGAATGCACCTGCCAATGCAGGAAACACTGGTTTGATCCCTAATCCAGGAAGACTCCACATGCCATGGGGGAACTAAACCCATGCATCACAACTATTGAAGCCCAAGTGCTCTAGAGCCCATGCTCTGCAACAAGAGAAGCCATAGCAATGAGAAGCTCCAGCCTGCTGCAACCAGAGAAAGCCCATCTACGGCAAAGAAGACCTGGCCAAATAAATACATTCTTTAATTATATATATGTATGTGTACACACACTCACAGATATGATGATTTCTAAATGTGGTGCTGGAGAAGACTCTTGAGAGTCCCTTGGACTGCCAGGATATCAAGCCAGTCAGTCATAGAGGAAATCAGCCGTGAATTGTCATTGGAAGGACTGATGCTGAAGCTCAAGCTCCAATATTTTGGCCACCTGATGCAAAGAGCTGACTCACTGGAAAAGACCCTGATGCTGGGAAAGACTGAAGGCATGAGGAGAAGGGGGCAACAGAGGAGAAGATGCTTGGATGGCATCACTGATTAAATGGACATGAGTTTGAGCAAACTCGGAAACAGAGCAAAGGACAGGGAGGCCTAGGGTGCTGTAGTTCATGGGGTTGTAAAGAGTTGGACATGACTGAGCAACTGAACAACTATATATATGTGTGTGTGTGTATATATATATGTATATATAGCTTTACTATCAATTTAGTAGCACTTTCCTAGCAAAAATTCATAACTAGCCTCATTATATTTTTTGATACTTTTACTAGTATACTTTTACTACTTTTTTGATACTTTTTGATACATTTAAATTCAGGTAAGCCCTTTGAAATGGACTCTGATAGCTTATAGACAAGATGAGGATATATGGACTGACTGGTATTTGTTAAATCACCATAAACAAAGGCTGTTGACTACTTGTCAGTCTTACCACAGTGAACTTCTCTGAGGCCCAGGCATATTTCCCAGCTGATGGGGACAAGGAGTGAGCTGAAAGGTTGTGTAGCTTCCCAGCACCAAGGTGGGAGATCAGTGGAGGAAACTGATCTGGCAACAGAGGCCAGGTTTGGAATCTGAACAAAGTTGAATAATAGCATCCCTCTTCTAAGCCTTTGAATTGGGTGAGAGGTGAAAATCTAAGTAAAGGGAGAACAAAAGTTCTACTTCGTTTACTAAGAAAAGGTGATATTGGTAAATGTGCCGNAGATCAGTGGAGGAAACTGATCTGGCAACAGAGGCCAGGTTTGGAATTTGAACAAAGTTGAATAATAGCATCCCTCTTCTAAGCCTTTGAATTGGGTGAGAGGTGAAAATCTAAGTAAAGGGAGAACAAAAGTTCTACTTCGTTTACTAAGAAAAGGTGATATTGGTAAATGTGCCGAAAAGGCCAGCTGAATCCCTAATACTAAGCCCTGAAATAGATTCGTCTACCTTGTCGCAGCTTGTGGGGGACACTGGCCAGACTGCCTATGTGAGGGCAGCCCCTTTTCTGTTTCATGTGGTTCTGAGAGAAAACCAGAGAAAGGCTCTGGGTTACTCATGCCCAGTTTCTTCTTCAAAAATCACTAATCCCAGACTTCCCTGGTGGCCCAGGGTGGAGAGTCTGCCTGCCAATGCAGGGGATGTGGGTTTGATCCTTGGTCTGGGAGGATTCCACATGCCACAGGGCAAATAAGCCCATACACCACAGCTACTGAGTCCATGCTCTGGAGCCCACGAGCCACAACTATGGAGCCCCTGCGCTGCAATTACTGAAGCCTCGGCAGCCTAGAGCCCATGCCCTGCAACAAGAGAAGCCGTCACCACGAGAAGCCTGTGCACCACAAAGAGAGGAAGCCCACGTGCAATAACGAAGATCCAGCACAGTCAAAAATAAGTAAATTTTTTTTTAAAAAAAATTACAAATCCCACAAAAAAGGATACTTAAGGCCTGGTGTGTTTGGCTTGTGGAGCTACCTCCACATGGAAGAACCCATCAGGAGTAAAGAAGAAACCCGTCTTTCTCAACAACAAGCTCCAGAAGGAGCACACAAGTGGTCCATATTCAAAGGAACACCATAGTCTATCTTACCACCAAACTTAAGCACTTGGCTCCAGGATATTTAACAGAGTGGGTGCAATATCAAGGGTCCAAGTGAGCATACAAGCATGCTAAGTCACTTCAGTTGTTTCTGACACTTTGCGACCCCATGGGCTGTAGCCCGCCAGGCTCCTCTGTCCATGGGATTCTCCAGACAAGAATACTGGAGTGGGTTCCCATTTCCTTCTCCAGGGGCTCTTCCTGACCCAGATATCGAACCCATGTCCCTGTGTCTCCTGCATTGGCAGGTGGGTTCTTTACCACTAGCGTCACCTGGAAATACCAAGTAGCGAGCAATCAGATTTAGTCACGGGTCAAAAAATCAAAGAGGGGTTTCCAGTCTTGCGGGAGGAAAGATGTGCCAAAATGAGGATTGATGTTAACTAAATCAGTGGTCTGTGATTCGAACTGATTTTCTGCTCCAGAGGTAGGGGCTTTTAGAGGAGAGAGAAACCTAATCAGAATTTCTAGCACTGCCTCAATTTCTCAGCATCTGCAGACACCTCATGGGCATTTGTTGCACACAAGGCACCAGTTTTAGTTTGTCCATAGCCAGTTTAATCATGAACAGCTTGACACACGTCCAGCTTCCACAATCAGTAGATAATTTTGTAATCTTTACACCTTCTAAACTGGAAGATCCCAATTCTTCATTGTAAGGATGTTTAAATAATTCTGGCTATTCAATTAAAACACTGACTCGGAAAGAACAAATTTATCACTGAAGATTGCTTTCCATGTTCATTAGACATGAACACATCATAGGCAAAGTTTTAACTTTAATCTTTCAGCCTGAAAGATGAATACTAACTCATTCTTGCGTTGAATGCATCTCTGGAAAATATTTCTACATGGTGTGTGACAGCATTTTGATGTGATTTTTCAAATATTATCAATAATATATCATTAGTTTCTTTATCTGACAGTAGGAGAAAATTATTATCATGATGATTGAAGAATTTCTTTATGGTTTGGTCTTAAGAAATTCTGCTATCTTGTCCTAAACATTAAAAATTATAATCCTTTATCTCTGAAATGACAGATTCAGTTTATTCAAGATATTGGCTCCCATTTTGAAATATATCAATCCATTCCAAGTAATTGAAGTAATCAAGTCACAAAGAAATGTTTCCTTTTTATCCCTAACTTTTTTAAAACACAGAACATTTTGTTTTTATCAGCCCCTATGCATCAGCATGAAAAGAAAAATAGAGTTTTGTATACACCAACCATTTTTTCAACACATAGCACCAAAAAAACTCACACATACAGGCTTTCATTCATCATGGTAAAAATTTCCATTTTTTTTCAACCTTGGATCAAGATTGGGAGGCATATTGTTGGCCACTGATTAGCCTCTGGGGATAAAATATTCTAAAAAAATATATGTGCTCTATTGGTATGGGTCCTCTGGATCTGGACAGTCCTTCTCAGGGCTCACAAAATCACTTTAATTTAAATGAAGAAAGTTTTCTTACAACACAAGCTTTCAATGATCAGAGGTTACTGAATGCTTTTATGTCACACGTGGAAAAGAGCAGGACTCTTTGGGCCCTTCTTATCCCCATCCATGTCCTCTGTCTGCCTCTTGTCTGTAGAAAAACCTTAGCTTCCTAAGCCTTCCCCAAGTTCCAAAGAATAAACTTAAACATAAAAGTGAGAAAATTCAGAAGGAAAGAAAAACAAAGACAAATAATAATAGCTTAGCTATTAAATAATTTCAAGGACCTTTAGTTTCTTTTCAAGAGCTATAGATAAAATTCTTAGCCATGTCTTTTGAGCTGTTCTGCAGATACTGAAACTGCTAACAAGTGGAAGAAGTTTACTGTACACTGACCACAAGCACATAGACCCCAAACCCACTGGAATCAGGTTGATGATGTTGACTCCTGATTACCTCACCAGCAACCAATCAGAAGAATGTCCATGAACTGGTGAGCCAAAATCTCCCTCTCTCACTCAGTCTTTAAAAATCTTTCCCTGGAGCCTTGCAATACACTGCATGTTCCTTCACCACAATTCGGTCTCAGTAGATTGGCTTTACCAGGAGCAGGCAGGTGGACCCAAGTTTGTTTTTGTAACACATGCACTATACATGTTTAAGGAGTTGATTTATGTTCTGCAAACCAGTGTGATGCTGCTGCTGCTGCTGCTGCTGCTAAGTCACTTCAGTCGTGTCTGACTCTGTGCGACCCTACAGACGGCAGCCCACCAGGCTCCCCCGTCCCTGGGATTCTCCAGGGAGAGAACTCCAAGAACACTGAAGTGGGTTGCCATTTCCTTCTCCAATGCATGAAAGTGAAAAGCGAAAGTGAAGTCGCTCAGTTGTGTCCAACCCTCGGTGACCCCATGGACTGCAGCCTACCAGGCTGCTCCGTGCATGGGATTTTCCAGGCAAGAGTACTGGAGTGGGGTGCCATTGCCTTCTCCAAGTGTGATGAGCTACAAGTAAAGCAAAGCATACACTAGAAATGTACACCTAATAATTCCTCTTCACATTTTTTTTTTTTTACAGTTGATAAGATGTAAGGTCCAAAAAAAAAAAACACAGAGACATTACTTTGCCAACAAAGGTCCATCTAGTCAAGGCTATGGTTTTTCCAGTAGTCATTTATGGATGTGAGAGTCGGACTATAAAGAAAGCTGAGCACCAAAGAATTGATGCTTTTGAAGTGTGGTGTTGGGGAAGACTCTTGAGAGTCTCTTGGACTGCAAGGAGATCCAACCAGTCCATCCTAAGGGAAGTTGGTCCTGAATATTCATTGGAAGGACTGATGCTAAAGCTGAAACTCCAACACTTCGGCCACCTGATGCAAAGCCGACTCATTAGAAAAGACCCTGATGCTGGGAAAGATTGAAGGTGGGAGGAGAAGGGGACAACAGAGGATAAGATGGTTGGATGGCATCACCGACTCAATGGACATGAGTTTGAGTAAACTCCGGGAGTTGGTGATGGACAAGGAGGCCTGGCATGCTGCAGTCCATGGAATCGCACAACCGGACACGACTGAGCAACTGAACTGAACTGAAGGTCCAAAAATGTTATATGGTGAAAGAATTTTGCAATTTTTTTTTTATTTTGGCCCTTCCTTAATCCAAAATTCACTAACTTTTTGACCAGTTTGATAAAATTTTCAGCAGTGGTATGATTGGTATATACTTTGAATAATGCCTCTGGAGTTTTGGACTCTTTTCTCCATTTGTATATACAATTCACTTATATATCATACTATTAAGCATTATTTGGTGCAAGGACTGAGGGGAGAAAACGTGACTGGATTACCAAAGAGGTCACTATTTTATTTAAAAATAGTACATTTCTATGGCTATCTGTCAGCATTTGCAAGGATTCAAACCTGACAGTTCCCTAGGCAGCAGGAGTAAGTGGAATGCAAGCTCAATAAAATACATTTTCAGATACTTACTATTATATTTAATATTTTTGGGGCTGAGGATTTATTCTTCATTCTGTGTTGTATGGAGACCTTTCCTTAGTTTATATCTGTAATGTTATTTTGAATTCCTCTTCACCATGTATTTTATGGAGATCTCTCCACAATTTACACTTGTAATACCATTACTATTTTCATTACTTTTATGTGTCAAAAAAGTACTTTTGAATCAGTAGTATTATGCACTTTGCAGAAGTTAGCCCAAAGCTTTTAAAAATATGACAGCACTCTAAACATTGTCTTCATGGTTGGCATTAAGAAATTAGAGAAGATGTAGGAAACTAGCATAGAGCCAGACACACCGTAAGCAGCTCCATAAATGACAGTAAAGTCCAAAAGAGGTGCAGTCACAGAAATAAATGGCAGCATGAAGACAACATTCAGACAAATGTCTTTATCCAATTTAATCTTCCAGATAACCCCACAAGCTTGATTCTACATTCTCCTCACCTGGATGCTATAGCCTAAGGGCTTACTTTAAATGTCACTTCTTAGGGAAAGTTTTCACAACTCTCTACCCCAGTCCCCAAACAAGGCTAGATAATCTTGTTCCATGCTCCTATTTAATTCTGTAATTTCTGCCTCATGACACTTACCTTAATTTCTGGTTGATGCTTGTTTAATTATCTTTACTCCCTCACTGAATTACAAGTTTTGTGAGGGTAGTGACTGTGACTGCTTTGTTCAATGTTATACCCTTAGTAGCTTAGACAGTGATTAGTTTTAAAAAGTACAGCATTGGGTAAATGAATGAATGAATAAAATTGGGGTCCAGAGTTTTTTGAGGTGCTAAAAATCTCATAGTCTGAAAGTGGGAGGTGTCTGGAGCTACATATTTATACTGAAGCCCTAATGCCAGGTACCTCAGAATGTGACTGTTGGGAAATGGGGTCATTGTAGGTGCAATTACATATATCTAGATCAGGTCATACTGGAGTAGGATGGCCCTTAATCCAAAATGACTAGCATCCTTATAAAAGTGAGGAATTCTGACACAGAGAGAGACGCAAGGGGGACATCCCCTGAAGAAGGAGGCAGGGACTTCCCTGGTGGTCCAGTGGCCAAGACTCCATGCTCTCAATGCATGGTGCCTGGGTTCAATCCTTGGTCGGAGAATCAAATGCCACATGCCGCAACTAAATTAAATCCCACATGCCGCAACTAAGTTAGCATACTGCAACTAAAAAAAGATACTGGGGGCTTCCCTGGTGGTTCGGTGGTAAAGAACCCACCTGCCAATGCAGGAGACGCAGGTTTGATCCCTGGTGGCGGAAGAGTTCCCCATGCCACACAGCAACTAAGCCCTTATACCACAACTATTGAGCCTGTGCTCCAGAGCCCCACAAGCCACAACTACTGAAGCCCACACACCCTAGAGCCTGTGCTTTGCAACAAGAGAAGCCACCACAAGGAGAATTCCATATAGAAATGAGGACCCAGCACAACCATAAATAAATAAAAGTATTAAAAAGGAAAGAGGCTGCATGCCACAAGATCTGGCATAGTAAAACACACACACACACACACACACACACAAAGGCAGAAATCAATATGATGCTTGTATAAGACTGCCAGTAAACTACCAGAAGCTAGGAGACATGGGACAGATTCCCCCTTAAAATTTACGGAAAGAACCAACTCTGCCACCACCTTAGACTTCTAGCCTACAGAATTATGAGAAAACGCATTTCTGTTTATAAGACAGCCAGCTTGCAGTTCTTTGTTACAATAGCCCTAGCAAACTAATTCATGTCCCTTGAGTTTACTGTTCAGGCTTGTTAATCATTAAATTCAATTTATGTTTATCAAATGTCATCAAGATCTTCAACATTAATTTAGACCCTATGAGGGAAAAAAAAAACATGAGAAATAAGAGCTGCTCTCCTTGGGGAATGTATATATGAAAAAAAGGAAGAAAAACTTAGTTTTTTCGGTTCCCAGAAGTTCTGAGATTGTATCCATGTCAACCAAAATTATGTAGAACTGCTTTAAAAAGTAGAGGCCAAAATACTCATTTACAGCATGAATCTATCTACCATTATGTGTTACCCAGCCAACACATATGTTCCAGTTAAGAAATCTGCTTGGGAAGGGCATTGAGATTAGAAGCTTGGTTGGTGCAAATAAACTGATTTTGGACAAGGGATATTTTTTAACAAGTGTTGGGGAAAAATAGGTCACCTGTCTCCACCACAGGTACACAACTGCCATAAGGTCTTTAGTGAGTCAGGATTCCCATCTCCTAAGAGTGTACCATGAACATATTGACAGTATCTATTAATTTTTTTAATTGATTTTTTTTTTTTTTTTTTTTTTTGCCACACTGAGTGGCTTGTGGAATCTTAGTTCTCCAGCCAGGATCAAACTCATGCTCCCTGCAGTGGAAGTGCAGTCTTAATCCCTGGACCACCAGGGAAGCCCATCTACTTATTATTCATTCTTTCCTCTAACAAATATTGGTGGAGAGCCTTGTCTGTGCCGGGCACCATACTAAGAGCTGGAAATTTAACAGTGAGAAAACCAAGCTCCTGCCTTTGAGGAACACAGCATTAAGTGCTGCTATGAGGAATCACAAGACGCTGTCATGAGAGTTCATAGGTGAACATCTTAACTACCCTTGAGGAATCAGGAACAATCTCTAAAGCTAATAGGATGGGGAGTGGGTGTATCTGGGGGAACATATTGCTTGAGGTGGAAGTAATAGGATGTGCAAAAGTCCAGATTTGAGAGGAGGTGTATGCGTTCACCAAAAGAGATGGCAGGTGTTTGTGTGTTCATGAACATGTATGCATCTTCTTCTGTGAGAACATGTGTTCATCGTCTTCGTGAGAACACCAAAATTGCAACTAGCTGCTAAACAATCATCGACAGGAGAATGTTGGAATCCACCCAAAAAAGATACCCCATGTCCAAGCACAAAGGAGAAACTGCAACAAGATGGTAGGAGGGGCTCAATCACGTTTAAAATCAAACCTCATACCTGCCAGAGGCACTTGAAGGACATAAACAAAACCTTGTGCAGGGACTTCCCTGGTGGCACATTGGATAAGAATCCACCTGCCAAGGCAGGGGACACAGGTTCGATCCCTCATTAGGGAAGATCCCACGTGCAGAGGAGAAACTAGGCCCATGTGCCGCAACTACTGAAGCCCATGCTCTCCAATGAAGAGTAGCCCCGGTTCCCCACAACTAGAGAAAGCCTATGTGTAGCAACAAAGGCCTAGCATGCCCCCAAATAAATACATTTTAAAAACAAAAACCTTGTGTGCACCAGGACCCAGGGAAAGGAGCAGTGACCTTCACAACAGACTGAACCAGACCTGCCTGTGAGTGTCTGAGGGACTCCTGCAGAGGCAGGGGTCAGCAGTGGCCTGCCGTGGGGGACAGGGCCTCTGGCAGCAGCAGTACTGGGAGGTGCAGTGTGTGGCTAAGCCCTCTTAGAGGAGGTCGCCATTAGCCCCACTTAAAGCCGCCAGGTAAGTGATCCATAACCTGGAGAACAACTCTACCAAAGACGTTCTCACACTGCTGCAAAAGTTCTAGGCCTACATCAGACTTCCCAACTGATGGATCCAACAAGAGAATCCCCAGGGAATCTAACTTTGAAGGTCAGTGGGATTTGATTACAGAACTTCCATAGGACTGGGTACATAGAGACTCTTGGAGGGCACAAACAAACCCTGGTGCACACCAGGACCCAGGAGAAAGGAGCAGTGATCTCATAAGAGACTGAGTCAGACTTGCCTGTGTGTATTTGGGAGTCTCTGACAGAGACACGTGTCAACAGTGGCCTGCCTGGGATCAGGGGCACTGACTACAGCAGTCCTGGGAGGCACGGTGTGTTGGCATAAGTCCTTTTATAGGAAGTCACCATTACCCTAGCATAGTAATGGCCTCAATGAAATTATGAACCATGCTGTGTAGGGCCACCCAAGATGGATGGGTCATGGTGGAGAGGTCTGACAAAACTCCATGGTGGTCCATGGAGAAGGCAAAGGCAAACCACTTCAGCATTCTTGCCTTGAGAACCCCATGAAAAGTACAAAAAGTCAAAAAGATATGACACTGAAAGATGAACCCCCCAGGTTGATAGGTGTCCAATATGCTATTGGAGAAGAGCAGACAAATAGCCCCAGAAGGAATGAAGAAGCTGAGCCAAAGAGGAAACAATGACCAGTTGTGGATGTGTCTGGTGATGAAAGTAAAGTCCAACGCTATAAAGAATAAAATTGCATAGGAACCTAGAATGTTAGGTCCATCAGTTTAGTTCAGTTCAGTTGCTCAGTCATGTTCAACTCTTTGCACCCCCATAGAATGCAACAATGCCAGGCTTCCCTGTCCACCACCAACACCCAGAGCTTGCTCGAGTTCATGTCCATCGAGTCAGTGATGCTATCCAACCACCTCATCCTCTGTTGTCCCCTTCTCCTCCCACCTTCAATCTTTCCCAGCATCAGGATCTTTTCTAATGAATCAGCTCTTCGCATCAGGTGGCCGAAGCACTGTAATTTCACCTTCAGCATCAGTCCTTCTAATGAATATTCAGGACTGATTTCCTTTAGGATGGACTGGTTGGATCTCCTTGTTGTCCAAGGGACTCTCAAGAGTCTTCTCCAATGCCACAGTTCAAAATCATCAATTCTTCAGCATCCAGCTTTCTTTATAGTCCGACTCTCATATCCATACATGACCACTGGAAAAACCATAGTTTTGACTAGATGGAACTTTGTTGGTAAAGTAATGTCTCTGCTTTTTAATATGCTGTCTAGTTTGGTCATAAATTTTCTTCCAAGGACCAAGTGTCTTTTAATTTCATGGCTGCAGTCACCATCTGCAGTGATTTTGGAGCCCCCCAAAATAAAGTCTGACACTGTTTCCACTGTTTCCCCATCTATTTGCTTTGAAGTGATGGGACCAGTATCCTATCTTTTTTGCCTTTTCACACTGTTCATGGGATTCTCAAGGCGAGAATACTGAAGTGGTTTGCCATTCCCTTCTCCAGTGGACCACATTTTGTCAGAACTTGCCACCATGACCCATTCATCTTGGGTGGTCCTACATGGCATGGCTCATAGTTTCATTGAGTTAGACCAAGGTTGTGGTCCATGTGATCAGACTGGTTAGTTTTCTGTGATTGGGGTTTTCAGTCTGTTTGCCCTCTGAGAAGGCTAAGAGGCTTATGAAAGCTTCCTGATGGGAGAGACTGACTGAGGAGGAAACTGGGTCTTGTTCTGATGGGTGAGGCCATGCACAGCAAATCTTTAATCCAATTTTCTGTTGATGGGTGGGGCTGTGTTCCCTCTCTGTTATTTACCTGGGGCCAAACTATGGTGTTTCCCTGTCAGATGGTAAAGAATCCCCCTGCAATATGGGAGACCTGAGTTCGATCCCTGGGATGGGAATATCCCCTGGAGAAGGGAAAGGCTACCCACTCTAGTATTCTGGCCTGGAGACTTACATGGACTGTATATTCCATGGGGTTGCAAAGAGTTGGACACGACTGAGCGACTTTCACTTTCACCAACTATAGTGGAAGTAATGAAGATAATGGCGACCTCCTTCAAAAAGGTCCCATGCATTCACTGCTACACTCAGTGCCCCCAAGCCTGCAGCAGGCCACCGCTGACCCACACCTTCACCAGAGACTCCTGAGCAAGTCTGAGTCAGTCTCTTGTGGGGTCACTACTCCTTTCTCCTGGGTCCTGGTGCACACAAGGTTCTGTTTGTGCCCTCTAAGAGTCTGCTTCCCCAGTCCTGTGTAAGTTCTGGTGGCTCTATGGTGGGGTTAACAATGACCTCCTCCAAGAGGGCTTATGCCATACCCAGGTCTCCCGGTCCCCTGCCCCTGTGGCAGTCCGCTGCTGACCTGCACCTCCACAGGAGACACTCAAACACAGTTCTGTCTCAGTCTCTGTGGGGTCTCTGGGTCCTGGTGCACAGGAGGTTTGTTTGAGCCCTCTGAGCATCTCTGGCAGGTATGGAGTTTGATTCTAAATGTTAGGTCCATGAATCATGGTAAATTGGAAGTGGTCAGAACGGAGACTGCAAGAGTGAATGAATATCAACATTATAGAAATGCGGGAACTAAAATGGACTAGAATCAGCAAGTTTAATTCAGATGACCATTATATCTACTACTGTGGGCAAGAATCCCTTAGAAGAAATGGAGTAGCCCTCATAGTCAACAAAAGAGCCCGAAATGCAGTACTTGGATGCAATCTCAAAAATGACAGAATGATCTGTTTGTTTCCAAGGTAAACCATTCACTATCACAATAACCCAAGTCTATGCCCCAACCACTAATGTCAAAGAAGTTGAATAGTTCAATGAAGACCTACAAGACCTTCTAGAAATAACACTTTTAAAAGATGTCTTTTTTATCATACAGTCTGGAATGCAAAAGTAGGAAGTTAAGAGATACCTGGAGTAACAGGCAAGTTTGGCCTTGGAGTACAAAATGAAGCAGGACAAAGGCTAACAGAGTTTTGCAAAGAGAATGCACTGGTCATAGCAAACACCCTCTTCCAACAACCCAAGAGAGGACTCTACACATGGACACCACCAGATGGTCAATACCAAAATCAGATTGATTGATTATATTCTTTGTAGCTGAAGATGGAGAAGTTCTATACAGTCAGCAAAAACAAGGCTGGGAGCTGATTGTGGCTGAGATCATGAACTCCTTACTGCCAAATTCAGACTTAAATTGAAAAAATCATTAGACCATTCAGATATGATCTAAATCAAAACCTTTATGATTATACAGTGGAAGTGACAAATAGATTCAAGGAGTTAGATCTGATAGAGTGCCTGAGAACTATGGGAAAATAGCTGAGAAAAGAGGAGCAAAAGGCAAAGAGGAAAAGGAAAGATATACCCATCTGAATGCAGAGTTCCAAAACATAGCAAGGAGAGAGGTGAAACCTTTAAGTGAACAATGCAAAAAATAATAATAATACAGGGAAACAGAATGGGTGAGATTTAGAGATCTTTTCAATAAAATTAAAGATATTAAAGGAAGTTTCATGCAAAAACGGGTACAATAAAGGACAGAAATAGCAAAGAGATAACCGAAGCATTGGAGATTAAGAAGAAGTGGCAATAATACACAGAAAAACTGTACAGAAAAGATCTTAATAACCCAGATAACCACGATGGTGTGATCAGTCATCTAGAGCCATATATTCTGGAGTGTGAAGTCAAGTGGGCCTTAGGAAGCATTACTACAAACAAAGCTAGTGGAAGTGATGGAATTCCAGCTGATCTATTTCGAATCTTAAAAGATGATGCTGTTAAAATGCTGCACTAAATATGCCAGCAAGTTTGGAAAGCTCAGCAGTGGCCACAGGACTGGAAAAGGTCGGTTTTCATTCCAATCCAAAAGAAGAGCAATGCCAAAGAATGTTCAAACTACTGCACAATTGTATTCATTTCACAGGCAAGCAAGGTAATGCTCAGAATCCTTTAAGCTAGGCTTCAACAGTGTGTGAACTGAGAACTTCCAGATGTACAAATTGAACTTAGAAAAGGCAGAGGAACCAGAGATCAAACTACCAACATTCATTGGATCATAGAAAAAGCAAGGGAATTCCAGAAAAAACATCTACTTCTGCTTCTTTGACTATGCTAAAGCCTTTGACTGTGTGATCACAATAAACTGTGGAAAAGTCTTATAGACATGTGAATACCAGACCACCTTACCTGCCTTCTAAAAACTTGTATGCAGGTCAAGAAGCAACAATTAAAACCAGACATGGAACAACAGACTGGTCCCAAATTGGGAAAGGAGTATATCAAGACTGTATATTGTCACCTTGCTTATTTAACTTATATGCAGAGTACAGCATGTGAAATGCTGAGCTGGATAAAGCTTAAGCTGGAATCAATATTGCTGGGAGAAATATCAATAACCTCAGATATGCAGATGACACCATGCTAATTGCAGAAAGGGAAGAGGAACTAAAGAGCCTCTTGATGAAGGTGAAAGAAGAGAATGAAAAAGCTGACTTAAAACTCAGCATTCAAAAAACTAACATCATGGCATCCAGTCCCATCACTTCATGGCAAATAGGTGGGGAAAAAATGGAAACAGTGACAAACTTTGTTTTCTTGGGCTCTAAACCACTGCAGATGGTGACTGATGCCATGAAATTAAAAGACTCCTGCTCCTTGGAAGAAAAGTTATGACAAATAGACAGTGTATTAAAAAGCAGAGCCATCACTTTGCCAACACAGGTCTATAAAGCCAAAGCTATGGTTTTTCCAGTAGTTGTGTACAGATGGGAGAACTTGACCATAAAGAAGGCTGAGTGCCAAAGAGATGATGCTTTCAAATTATGGTGCTGGAGAAGACTCTTGAGTGTCCCTTGGACAGTAAGGAGATCAAACCACTCAATCCTAAAGGAAATCAGTCCTGAACATTTACTGGGAGGACTGATGCTGAAGCTCCAATATTTTGGCCACCAGATGGGAAGAACGTATTCACTGTAAAAGTCCCTGATGCTGGGAAAGATTGAGAGCAGGAGAAGTGGGTGGCAGAAAATGTCATGGTTGGATGGCCTCACCAGCTCAATGGACATAAGTTTAAGCAAACTCTGACAGATACTGAAGGACAGGGAAACCTGCTGTGCTACAGTCCATGGGAATCACAAAGAATTAGACAGGACTGAGTGACTGAATAGCAACAAACAAAATATACGTTCAGGGAACTACTAGTGGCTCGTGATAGCTGAAGCAGTAATATAAATAATTAGGTTAAGTGAGGAAATCAGAGAGGTTCCGCCATTCAAAAGCTTGTCTACCACACAGCTGTTTGGAGATTGCTCTCCTAGCTTTTCCCAGGAGTATAAGGCATCCCAAGAAAACCGTAAGTGAGAGTGCCTGGTTCCCAAGACAGAGAGGTCACAATACTGAGTAGATAATCTGAGCAGAACTCACCCAGGAAGAAGACAAACCATGAACTCAACAATAAGCTATGAGTTGATAATTAGAGGAGAGGTAAGGCATCAAAGCAAGAGAGAATATTGGTACCAAGCTAAATTTAATTGGATGACAAAGTGAAGAGTCTAGGGAGTTCAGACACAGAACAAGCAGCAAAAAATAGTGCCTAGACCTAGGTTAGATTAGCAGAGGACAAGAAAGGGTTCATCCAAATCAATGGCTTTTCAATCAATATGTAAGAATGTCCACTCTCTCCAAACTAATTTATTAATACAAGCTAAATACAATATCAATCAAAACCTCATTGACAGACTTCCCAGGTGATACAGTGGATAAGAATCCACCTGCCAATGCAGGGGACATGTCAGGAAGATTTCACATCCCTCAGAGGAACTAAGCCCGTGTGCCACACCTGCTGAGCTTGAGAGCCCATTAGCCACAGCTACTGAGCCTGTATGCTGCAATCGCTGAAGCCCATGCATCTAGAGCCCATGCTCTGCAACAAAAGAAGCTGCCACATTGAAAGCCCACACACTGCAACAGAGTAGCCCTGCTCACAGCAACTACAGAAAAGCCCACGCAGCAATGAAAACCCAGCACAGCCAAAACAACAACAACAACAACAACAAACATATTCTTCATTGACAAGCTTATTCTAAAATTTATATGGAAACACAAGGGATTTTTTTAAAGTTCATTTATATCATTTTTTTGATTCCAAATGCAAGTGATAACATATCTTCATCGTTCTTTGACTTACTTCACTCAGAATGCTAGTATCTAGATCTTGCTTTTTTGAATGAGCAGTATACCACATCTTCTTTATCCATTCATCTGTTGATAGACATTTAGGTCGCTTCCAGACCTTGGCTCTTGTAAACAGTGCAGCTGTAACACGCGTGCATGCACATTGTTGAATTAGAGTTTTCTCTGGATATATACCCAGGAGTGGGATCACTGGATCGTATAGTAACTCTATTTTTTAATTTTTTGAAGAATCTCCATACTCTTCTTCATAGTGGCTGCACCTATTTACATTCCCACCAAGAAACACAGAGGATATTAAAGAGCCAAAGCAATGTTTAAAACTGAGAAAAACCAGACACTATTACTGACACAAGGAGACACAAACAGATCGGTGAAATCTAACAGGTCAGACATATACTCACACATTTATGGTCAACTGATTTTTTTTTGCCAAGGCACCAAGTCAATTCAGAGGAAGATAGAGGGTTTGGGGGATTTTTTTTTTAACAAATGGTACAAGAATAAATGAGTATTATTTATGAAAAAAATTAAAAAGGGGGGACTTCCCTGGCGGTCCAGTGGTTAAAATTCCACACTTTCACTGCAGGGGTGTGGGTTTGATTCCTTTTCAGGGAACTATGATAATGCATGCCATTCATCCAAAAAAGAAAAGAAAAAAGAAAAAAAATTCATACCCAAAATAAAAGAATATAAAGAAGTCCTTGAAATCAATAATACAAAGGCAAGAAGGAGAGAAGAGAAGTGAAGTCTCTCAGTCGGGTCCGACTCTTTGCGACCCCATGGACTGTAGCCTGCAACGCTCCTCCATCCATGGGATTATCCAGGCAAGAGTACTGGAGTGGGTTGCCATTTCCTTCTCCAGAGGATCTTCCCAACCCAGGGAACGAACCTGGGTCTCCCACATAGTAGGCAGATGCTTTACCATCTGAGCCACTAGGAAGTCCACATACAAAGGCAAACATTCCCCCAAATGGACAAAGACTTAAAGACACTTGAAAAACAGTTATGAATGGGCAGTATGCAAATGTTACTAGTCTTCAGAACATTGAAAACAAACCACAAGAAAAAATATTTCACACCTATTACAATGACAAAAATTTAAAGGACAAAATCAAATGCTGGTGAGAATGCAGAGCAACATGAACTTTTATACATTGCTAGTGGGAATGTAAAATGACTCAGCTATATTCGAGAATGGTTTGTCAGTTTCTTACAAAATTTAATGCATTTCTGTATTATGATCCAGACTTTCCTCTTTTAGGCATAGAGTCTCTAAAAATTAAAATGTATGTTCACAAAATGACTTGCAAATATATTTTCTTCCACTACAGGAGAAATTTGTTCTGCATTTAAATGACATAATATTATTGTCTGGAATTTACAAGTTTCTACAAATCTAAGAGAAAAATGCAAACAATATGATTGTAAAAATACAAAATTTGAAAGGGCAATTCACAGAAGATAATATGTAGAAATATCATTAAATTACTGACAACCAAGGAAGTATAAATTAAAATCACTATGATGCACCATTTCACATGGTTGCAACAAAAAGCCCCAAAAAACAACCTGTTGGTACTAAGTGTTAGCAAGCCTGTGGGTAAGTGAGCACTATCACCCACTGCTGGTAGAACTGTGAATTATTATAATTATTTTGGAAATACATGAATAATACACAATATCCTCTTTGACTCAGAAATTTTCCTAGCTATATACCCTTCCCCCAAATTCCAGCATAAATAGAATAATAAGAATTTTCAGTACAACACATTAATCTCTCTTTCCTGTCAATAACAATTTTATTCCAATACACCATCAATCATCGAATCAAAATAAAAGTTTCTAAAATCACCAAAAAAAAAAATGATGCTGAGACTTCCAAAGTAGAAAATACAACTCACTCATGAAAGGCAGTCTACCAAATTGTTAACAGTGCTGGATTCTGCCTACTACTTAGATAGGTTTCTGGGATGTTCCTAAATAAAAGGATCAATTTCCACCAGCAACAAACATAATTATCTAATAAGCCATATTTGTTACTTACAGTTTAATATATAGCTTTGTCCACGTTTTCCATTTCTAATAAGGTCAATTTTTGCTTTTTTTTTTTGATTGATCTTTTATTCAGTTATTAGTCTTTTAAAGGGAACATTGATTCTTTTGTTTTCTCTCTCATTAATTTTGACTCCTACTGTTCCATTCTTTTCCCTTTGGAGATTATTCTGCTCTTTTTTCTTTCCTCTTCTTGATTGTGACAGCTTCCTAAATTATTTTCAGTATTCCTTATTTCTCGATACATGAATTTAAAGTTATAAATTTCCCACAAAGCATTGCTTTAGCAATGTCACAAAGTCTTCTGACTTCACTAGTTTCATTGTTACATGATTCTTGTTTTTTGTTGTTTAGTCACTAAGTGTGGTGTTCTGACTCTTTTTGACCCCATGCACTGTAGCCTGCCAGGCTCCTCTGTCCATGTGATTCTCCAGGCAAGAAAACTGGAGTGGTTTGCCATTTCCTTCTCCAATGATTCTCCATATGATTCTTAATATTTTCTAATTATTACTGTTACAATCCAAGCATGGTTTTAGCAGATTGTATTTTTCTTACTGATTTCCAATTTTATGGCACTGCAAAATACTTATTCTTTGGTATTTGCTAAGTTTTATTTAAGGACTATTTTGTGGTCAATTTGTTAAGAACTGGACTAGAGACCATCACTGTCTAACCATCCATGGTAATCTCTGTTGTCTTACACTTGTTACATTTTTTAAAACAACTCCATATCCACTGTCTCACTTGACAATGAGATTTCAGTAGTTTGATGGTCTTTAAGGTTCAATCTGTAAGTCTTACATGACTGTAAACTGCTCAGTCATGTCTGACTCTCTGTGACCCCATGGACTGCAGCACTCCAGGCTTCCCTGTCCATCACCAACTCCTGGAGTGTACTCAAACTGTAATCTGAGATTCTGGTAAACAGCTGGACTTCCTGAGGCACAGGTGTCTCATATAAGTCTCTCTCTTCTACGAGTATGGTTGGGACATGCTCCATTCTTTCTAGATCCATGGATACTGATCACATGCGTCCAGTTCCTGTGGTCTCTTCCTAGCTTTGAACTGGACTGGCTCTTGTGTCTTACGGAGAGAAGTGACAAGAGCATCCAACATCACCTGGGTGATTAATTACANGGTTGGGACATGCTCCATTCTTTCTAGATCCATGGATACTGATCACATGCGTCCAGTTCCTGTGGTCTCTTCCTAGCTTTGAACTGGACTGGCTCTTGTGTCTTACGGGGAGAAGTGACAAGAGCATCCAACATCACCTGGGTGATTAATTACAGTTCCTTGATCTCAGCCAGAACAGGAGCTCAGAACTTGTCAAAGCTATAGCTCAATCTCTACATACTACTGAGAAAAATTTAAAATTCAGTCTGGCAGAAAAAAAACAGTGAAACTTATAGGCTGACGTGTAAGCTATAGACCTACCCCAGGGGAAATTATTGTTGGTGTGTTCACACCCCAACACTATCCAAAGAAGATATTGAGACTTACAGCAAGGAATACACACACACATTACACATCATGTGTCACCCATAGGAACATAACTTCAGATCACATCAGTCACTCAGTCGTGTCCTACTCTTTGCGAACCCATGAATCGCAACACCCTAGGCCTCCCTGTCCATCACCATCTTCCGGAGTTCACTCAGACTCATGTCCATCGAGTCAGTCATGATATCATCATGGCCATGAAGATCTTTTTTGTACAGTTCTGTATATTCTTGCCACCTCTTCTTAATATCTTCTGCTTCTTTTAGGTCCAGACCACTTCTGTCCTTTATCGAGGCCATCTTTGCATGAAACATTTCCTTGGTATCTCTAATTTTTTTGAAGCNCAGCTTTCATCTTTTTCATAAGAAATAAAATGTTTTCAATTTTTAAAAAATTAATACGTTTTAGGCAAATTTGACACCAGGAGGAAGCTGTACACTGCGTACACAGAAGGGGAATGTGTTAATTTATTCATTCATTAAATAGCTTTTTGAGCACCCACTATGCTAGGCTTTTGCAAAGATGGTGAGTATTGGAGTAGGAATTATACAAAGACACTGGGCCACATGAGCATCAGTGAGTTATTTTGGGGTTGGGTGACTGGCGTTTAGCAAGAGCAAGCTGCAGGCCCAGGAACTTGGTAGATCTGAGAAAGGTCTGGCACCAGAGACCTAAAATCAGGTAATGCTAGAGGCTGGTCCATGAAGAACTTGGACATCTTTTTATGTATAACAAGTATAGTTCCAAGAGTCCAAAATGAGTCACACATGGCCAATTTGAGAGTTGGTCTTTGAGGGACTGAGTTACATGAAGGATGTTTCTACTGAATGAAGGATGAAGGAATTTGATGTATGGGTGTCCATCCACTTTCCCCCTAATATGGTGTTGGACACAGCATTGACTCATTGACTGTAGGACAGATTAGGTACTATGCAACCCTGAAGGGCATCATTTCCATCTGAAGCATGGACCATTTGAATTGTGGCAGTTTCTGGGCAGATGATAGTAAGTTGTTTTATTCCATCCAAATTAGCATATTATAACCACTTTCCCATAGATGGAAGCAAAATGTTTTGGGGAAGATGCACTGTAGGCAAATTCCCAAGTGATTCACATGGAGCATCTTGTACCTTTAAATCCTGATTTTGCCTACCATCAATATTCTTGGCTCACAGAAATAAACATGCCTACAACCAATCTTCAATAAGAGAAGCAAAAATGCACAATGGAGAAGACAGTCCCTTCAGCAAGTGGTATTGGGAAAAGCTGGACAGCCACACATAAATCAAGGAAGTTAGAACATTCCCTCATAAACTCAAAATGGCTTAAAGACTTAAATATAAGACACTTACATTAAAATTTCTAGAAGAGAACATAGGCAAAATATTCTCTGACATAAATCATAGCCATGTTTTCTTAGGTCAGCCTCATAAAGCAACAAAAATAAATAATTAGGACCTAATCAAACTTATAAGCTTTTGCACTGCAAAGGAAGCCATAAACAAAACAAAACAAAACGTGTGGACTAGGAGGACATATTTGCAAATGACACAAACAACAAGGGCTTAATTTCCAAAATATACAAACAGCTCATTCAACTCAATAACAGAAAAACAAACAACCCAGCCAAAAAATGAGAAGGTGTAGTCGTTTCTCCAAAGAAGACATACAGATGGCCAATAACACATTAAAAGCTGCTCAACACTACTAATTATTAGAGAAATGCAAATCAAACCTACAACAAAGTATCACCCCACACCAGTCAGAATGGCCATCCTCAAGAAGTCTACAAATAATCAATGCTGGAGAGGGTGTAAGAAAAGAAAAGAAAAGACACTGTTGGTGGGAATGTAATTCCCATTCTTTGGCATTGCCTTTCTTAGGAATTGGAATGAAAACTGACCTTTTATCCAGAGAAAATTCTACTTTGAAAAAGATACATGTACCCCAGTGTTCATAGCAGCACTATTTGCAAAAGCCAAGGCATGAAAGCCACCTAAATGTCCATCAATAGATTAATGTATAAAGAAGGTATGGTATGTGTATACATACACACACACACACAATGGAATATTACTCAGCCATAAAAATGAAATAATGCTATTTGCAGCAACATGGATAGAGCTAGAGTTATCATACTAAGTGAAGTCAGACAGAGAAAGACAAATATCATTTGATATCAGATTTGATTATGCAGACTTCCCTGGTGGCTCAGACAGTAAAGCACCTGTCTACAATGCAGGAGACCCAGGTTCAATCCCTGGGTTGGGAAGATCCCCTGGAGAAGGCAATGGCAATCCACTCCAGTACTATTGCCTGGAAAATCCCAAGGACAGAGGAGCCTGGTAGGCTACAGTCCATGGGGTTGCAAAGAGTCAGACATGACTGAGCGACTTCACTTTCACCATGCATAGAATCTAAACTATGATTCAAATGAACTTATTTACAAAACGAAAGAGACTCACAGATACAGAAAACTTATGGTTACCAAAGGGAAAATGTATGGAGGAGGAATAAATGTGGGAGTTTGGGACTAGCAGATACAAATTACTAGATATAAAATAGGTAAACAACAAGGCCCTACTGTACAGCACAGGGAACTGTGCCAACATCTTATAATAAACTATAATGGACAAAACAGTTCAATTGCTTCTCATGGTCATGCCTCATCAGCACTGATCATTTTGAGATTTTAGGGAGTAAGTAACAGCCTATCTTCTCCACCTGAGAGATGGTCAAAAAAGTCAGGCAGATGGATATCAAAATGTTACCCTTATGACAGACAAGACTGAGGTGAAATGAATCAGATTTTTTGTAAAGTGGTCTTGCTAATTTTAATACTGAGTAAGACATGCTCATTCATCCTGATACTGACCCAACTTCTCACACTCACAGAGCGCCCCATACAGGGGCAGGCAGGCCCTTTACAACAAGGCAGAGAGCAGGTGAGAAAAGACATGCAGGTAAGTGGATCCCATACAAAAGAAGATAGAAAGGTCTGGAAACTCTGTACTAGGTCGTTTTGCTTCCTATGGAGAAAAAGGCCAGGAATATTACTCAAATGTCCCTACAATCCAAAATGATCTACAGATTCAATGCAATCCATATCAAAATTCCAATGGCATTCTTGTCACAAAAATACAAAATACAATCCTAAAATTTGTGTGAAATCACAAAAGACCCTGAATAGCCAACAGAATCTTGAGAGAAATAAGCAAAGCTGGAGTCTTTACATGTTCTGATTTCAAACTACAAGACAAAGCTGTAATAATCAAAACAGTATGGTGTCAAAACAGACACAGTGATCAATGGAACAGAATAGAGAGCTCAGAAATATACCCATGCATACATATGTGGTCAATTAATTTATGACGGATGCACTAAGAACACACAATGGGGAAAGACAGTCTCTTCAATAAATGGTATTGGGGAAACTGGAAAGTCACATACAAAGAATGAAACTAGAACCCTGTCTTACACTACACACAAGAATCAACTCAAAATAGATTATAGAATGTAAAACTGGAAACTGTAAAACTTCTGGAAGAAACATAAGGGATAAAACTTCTGGAACAAACACAGGGATAAGCTTCTTGATACTGGTGGGGCAGTGACACTTTCAATTTGACACCAAAAGCCAAGGGAACAAAGGCAACAATAAACAAGTGGGACTACATCAGGTTATACTCAGTTTTAATAACTAGTATTTTTAATACAAAGTAGAAGCAACATTTAGACTTCAAAACTACGGCCTGGCCTTCATTGGCAGGTAACCACTTGCAGAAGAGTATCAAGGTGAGCAGAGGGGAGAGAGAGGGTAGAGGGAGGGAGGGGGAGAGAGAGAGAGAGGTGGGTATAGGAAAAGATGGCACAGCCACTTTCCCTGGATGTTTATAGTTGACTTTGCTAGAAATGTAAACAACATAATATTTTTTACCAGAATTGTATGTCAAATTAATTCCTTTGTTCTTTGTGTATGCATGCTCAGTCATGTCTGACTCTTTGCGACTCCATGGACTATAACCCACCAGGCTCCTCTGTCCATGGGATTTTCCAGGCAAGAATACTGGGGTGGGTTGCCATTTCCTTCTCCAGGGAATCTTCCTGACCCCGGGATCTAAGTGCCTTCTGCATTGGCAGGTACCACTAAGCTCCCCTTTTGTTCTTCCCTCTCCCTTTTTCCACAAGTGCAAAACATTGAGCAGAAAAGTGATATACCTTATAATTTAATAAATTCCTTAATGGTAGGAGGATATCCTATACTTTTGCTTCTGGTATGTGTGGTGGGGAAGATGTGGTAGGGACTGAAACCTAGGGCCCCATGGGAACCCTCCCTTTCAATTTTTCATGGTCTCTCTCTTGTTGGGAGTAGGAGAGAGAAATAAGGCAGATTGGAGCCCAGAAGTCTTGCTCTATCCATGCAAGACAGAATCTCTGTACCCTAAATAGCAAGGGATTACATGCAGCTGTCTTCCTAAGAGAATGAGCTTGCAGGATTCAGCCGAAGGGTTTCCAGGAGATGAAGGGAGAGGAAGGAGGGCAGCCAGTGTGGGCTGCTGAAATGTACAAGATGCAAAAATTGATTCCTTTCTGCAGCTGTATCCTCTGTTAAGCAGCATCTGACTTGGAGTAGTCTCTGCACAGCCTCAGTGCCACACTCAAGCAATTGAAAACTTTCTAAGATTATCCTTCAAAACCTAAGAGGAATTGAAGAGGAAAAAAAGAACAGGGTTATGGACAGTCTGGGTGAAAGTGAAGTGAAGAAAGTGAAAAACTTATGCCACACTCCCTTCAAATGAAAGGGAGGAAGGCAGGACCTAAATTTTCTTCCCCTTTTCAGAATAGCAAGTTCTTTTATCTATTTGCTCTGTTTTTCTAGGCTTACTCTCCATTTCCCCTCTGTTCTTTCTTTAGTCTTGTCACTTGGTGTGGGGCTTTCTTCCCCTTGATTTTTCCACATTTTAAACAACTATTAAAGCAAAAGATAAAGCTGACAAAACAGGCAAATATCATTTTATAATCTAACCTCTGAGCTCGTAACAATATTAGCATAATATCGCTCCCCAGAGAAAGTCATTTTGAGAAAATGGCTTGAGCTGGCAGCAAGCTCAATAAACTCCATGCTCCCTGAGCTGTGTGTGACCTCACAAGTCCAGAGATGGCCTTTGTCCTCTTTTCTCCAGAGTCCACAGTAGTGGAATTCAAGATGGGATCAAATTCACCATCAGCTGGATGAGGCTAGCATTATCAGTCCTTATAGAATAGTACAACAAACATCAAGGTTATAGTAGACTTTTATCAGAAAGTGATCTCAAAGTTTCTTTTCCCCCCCTCAGGACTAAGGCTTTTTGAGGGGGAGGATCTTTTATGAAAGATTCTATTGGGAATAAATTATCCCTGGTGACAGTGGGGGGAAATCTGAGTTTAGCCACTGCTCTAAGCTTCAGACAAGTTACCTGCTTCATGGGCAGACTGGACAGTAAGTCCTGCAGACATGAGGTCTGAGTTGTGACAGCTTGAAAGACAGCCTTCAGAATCAACAGCAGAGGGCCCATTGTAGCGCTATTGACAATAGCCAAAACATGGAAGCCAGCTAAATGTCATTGACAGAGGAATGGATAAATAAGATGTACGTATAGACAGTGGAATACTACTCAGCCAAAAAAAGGAGGAAATAACGCCTTTTGCAGGACATAGGTAGACCTAGAGATTATCTATTAAGTGAAGTAAGAGAGACAAATAAACGGTATCACTTAAATCCACTTATATGTGGAATCTTTAAAAATGATACAAATGAACTCTTTTATAAAATAGAAATAGATTCACAGACTTCAAAAACAAACTCATGGTTATCAAAGGAGAAAGGTGTGGGAAAGAATAAGGAAATACAAACACACTGCTGCTGCTGCTAAGTTGCTTCAATTGTGTCTGACTCTGTGCGGCCCCAGAGATGGAATCCCACCAGGCTCTCCCGTCCCTGGGATTCTCCAGGCAAGAACACTGGAGTGGGTTGCCATTTCCTTCTCCAAAGCATGAAAGTGAAAAGTGAAAGAGAAGTCGCTCAGTCGTGTCCAGCTCTTAGCAACCCCATGGACTGCAGCCTACCAGGCTCCTCCGTCCATGAGATTTGCAAGAGTACTGGAGTGGGTTGCCATTGCCTTCTCCCCATAGACACTACTATATATAAATAGTCCACAAGGCCCGGTGCATAGCACATGAAACTCTACCCAATATTCTGTAATAGCCCATATGGGGAAAAACCTGGAAAAGAATGGAGATATATATATATATATATGTATAACTGAATCACTTTGCTGTACACCTGAAACTAAAACAACATTGTAAATCAACTATATCTAATATAAAATAAAAATTAAACCAAAAGTAAAACACAAAACCCAAAAAAAAAAAAAAAAACAGTAGAGGGCTATTTCTGACAATAGTTTAATGTCCTCCTGACTTCAGAAGGGATCCTGAGGGTGTTATCCAATAGGGATTAGGGAAACTGCACTGGATTTGGAATCAGGAAGACATGAAAGATCTGAGGTTCCTTTCCAGATAAATGCGCTGCTGGCTTATACTTTTGTTCACTCATGTCTACAAAGCTGCTGGGTCTCTACTCCATGCAAGCACTATGCTAACTATTAGAAGGAGACAGCACAGAGTGGGAAAGAGCTGCTCAGTTTTGACCATGAGCCTTCCCAGGTGGTGCACTGGTAAAGAATCTGCCTACCAAGGCAGGAGATGTAAGAGACACACACAGGTTCAAACCCTGGGTCTGGAAGATCCCCTGGAGCAGGAAATGGCAACCCACTCCAGTATTCTTGCCTGGGAAATCCAATGGGCAGAGAAGCCTGGCAGGGTAAAGTCCATGAGGTCCCAAAGATTCTGACGGGACCGCTCCCAGCATGAGTTCAATTCTCCTGGGGAGGTTGCTAATAATACTGATTGTTGTCATTAAGTACTAGAGAGATTTTAATTCAGAAAACCTGGGGCGAGGTCCCATGTCTACATGTTAGGAGATCCTCAGGTGATTCTTGTGATGAGAAAACGTTATGAGACACTGGCTTTTGGTAATGAAAACTGTAGGTGTTGCATCTTACAGATAACTTTATTTCTTTATATTATCCCTTTAATCAGAATCAAAATAACTTAAAACTGTGCAAAAGCAGGGCTAAGAGGAAAACTTAGTGTTGTGAATGTTTACATTAAGAAAAGGACTAGGGGAATAGTCAAGATTGCGGCAGGACGGCCCTGCGCGCACCTCCTCTCAGGAGCACACCAAACTCACAACTACCTCGGGACAACCATCTATGAGAAAGACTGGAACCTACCAGAAAAGACCTTCTACAACTAAAGACGAAGAAGGAAGCACAAGGAGATGAAAAGGAGGGGTGGACTCGAGATATAAGCAAATCCCATCTTCCCTGGTTGGGAGACCCATAAACAGGAGAAAAATATCACAGAAGTTCTCCTGCAGACATGAGAGTTCCGAGCTCCGCGGCAGGCTCCTCAGCCGAGGGCAGAGGGGTGGGGGGCCCTGCACCGGGAAGACGAGCCCCACAGAACTAGGGGAAATAAGAGTCTTCACTCAGAAAGGGCATACTAAATCTCGCACTAAGTCCAAGCGCAAAAGCAGTAATTTGGTAGAAGCGGGGCCAGACCTACCTGCTGGTCTTGGAGCCTCTCCTGGAGAAGCGAGGGGTAGCTGCAGGTAACCATGGGGGTGGAGACACATATTGGGGGGCATTCAGCCACAGGGCCCTGCAACTACTGCTATCTTGCCTCACTAGCCCCGCAACCTGGCATCAGCCAACACCCACAAGCCAAACAACTAGCTGGGCGGGGACACAGCCCTTCCCATCGGCCCACAGGCTGCCTAACCACTGAAGAGCCACAGCTGCCTTTGGACATGCTTCCAGCCCACCTGAGGGCAGAGACCCAGCTCCACCCACCCCTGCACGTGCACTGCCCCCTCCCACTAAGAAGCCTTAATTAACTTCTGAACCCCCAGGGAGCATAAGCAGAATGCCATAATCCTGCATTACAGGCTGGACCGTACTCTGGAACCAGTTGGGCCCTGGCCGTGCCACCAGGAGGGCAATGCAACTTCTGGACACTCCAGACTNCCTCCAGCCCACCTGAGGGCAGAGACCCAGCTCCACCCACCCCTGCACCTGCACTGCCCCCTCCCACTAAGAAGCCTTAATTAACTTCTGAACTCCCAGGGAGCATAAGCTGAAAGCCATAATCCTGCATTACAGGCCGGACAGTACTCTGGAACCAGTTGGGCCCTGGCCGTGCCACCAGGAGGGCAATGCAACTTCTGGACACTCCAGACTGTCTGGAGTGCTCATTCGTGTCCCACTCTGTGACCCCATGAACCGCAGCCTGCCTGACTCCTTGTGACCCCATGGACTGCAGCCTGCCTGGCTCCTCTGTCCATGGAATTTTCCAGGCAAGAATACTGGGGTGGGTTGCCATTCCTTCCTCCAGGGGATCTTCCCAGTCCAGAGATGGAACCTGAGTCCACTCTGTCTCCTGCACTGTAGGCGAGCTCTTTTCTGCTGAGCCACTGGGGCTTCCCCAGACCTCATACCAGACTGTATGAGTAGTTGTCCCGGTCCAACTAGAAAACAAAGAACAAACAAACTAAACCCAAATCTAGCAGGAAAAAAAGAAAGAAAGAAAAAAAAAAAAGATTAGAGCAGAGATCAATGAAATAGAGAACAGAAAAACAATTTTAAAAATCAAACTAAGAATTGGTCTTGTGAAAAGATTAACAAAACNCCAACTAGAAAACAAAGAACAAACAAACTAAACCCAAATCTAGCAGGAAAAAAAGAAAGAAAGAAAAAAAAAAAAGATTAGAGCAGAGATCAATGAAATAGAGAACAGAAAAACAATTTTAAAAATCAAACTAAGAATTGGTCTTGTGAAAAGATTAACAAAACTGACAAATCGCTAGCTGGATTAACTAAGAAAAAAAAGAGAACAGATTCAAATAATAAAACCAGAAATGAAAGAGATTTATACTCATGCCACAGAAATAAAAAGGATTTTAAGAGACTATACTATGAAGATGTGTATGCCACAAATTGGATAGCCTAGATAAAAATGGATACATTTCTGAAAACACACAGCACACAAGACTAAATACTGAAGCCATGAAAATATGAACAGACCAATATCGGGTAGGGAGACTGAATCAGTTATCACTACCCTTTCCCTACTTCTGCAATACAATCAATGTCTTCATAAAAGCAGATTAGAACGCAGACAGAGGGACAACCAGGTGAAGACATGGGGAGAAAGCGGCCACTCACAAGCCAAGGAGAGAGGCCTCAGAAGAAACCATGCTGGTAACACCTTGATCTGGGACTTCCAGCCTCCAGGAACGTGAGAAAAAAAATGAATCTTCATTTTTTAAGCCACAGTCTGTGGTACCTTGTACTTCGTTAGTTACCCCAGCAAACTGAAACAATGCTATGAGCATCAGCTTCCTCCGTATTTGGGGGGGCAGCAGTAGTGCCAGGTATAGAAGGAGGCACAGAAGCTGGGGGGAGCCTATGAGCCAGTGAGAACCAGAAGCACCCCTTCCCATGTGTCTTGCCTGCAACCTGGGAGACCCAGCCAGTTGACAGAGTGCACGGACCCTTTCTCAGTGGCAACAGTGGGTGGCACATGGGTGGTGTGAGGCTGGAGGCCAGAGGCTCTGGACCCATGCCTGTGAATGACACCAGGGCTGGGGACAGGGCCACAGAGGGTGGTCAGCAGGCAGGCAGAGCACGGGGAAGGCAAAGACCAAAGTTCAACAAAGACCAAAACCTCCCTGCCGAGTTTCCAAGAGTGCAGTTCAGGCCAGGCATCTTCCTGGAGTGGCATCAGTTACCTGGGACAAAAAACCCCACCACTGAACCAGTGCAAGGAGGAGTGTAGTCTGGGTTCTCTCGTGGACTTGTAATTTTTCAGGGAATGGGACGATGGGAGAATAAATTCATTTTTACCACTGGATGTCACCCTTGTGCCAAAAGGCTTCCTTCTTCACCAAGTTCAGCAGAGGGACAGAAATGATCCTGTGGAGGTTTAACAGTGGAGGCAGGCAGGGATCCCTTCATCAAAGACCAAAGCTGAGAAGGATTTAAAAGGAAAGTGGCACACTATTACATACAAAATCAGTTCAGTTCAGTTTAGTCGTTCAGTCGTGTCCAACTCCCTGTGAATCGCAGCACGCCAGGCCTCCCTGTCCATCAACCAACTCCCAGAGTTCACTCAGACTCACGCCCATCGAGTCCGTGATGCCATCCAGCCATCTTATCCTCNGTGATCCACACAATCAAAGGCTTTGGCATAGTCAATAAAGCAGAAATAGATGTTTTTCTGAAACTCTCTTCTTTTTTAAATGATCAAGTGGATGCTGGCAATTTGATCTCTGGTTCCTCTGCCTTTTATAAAACCAGCTTGAACATCTGGAAGTTCACGGTTCACGTATTTGTTGAAGCCTGGCTTGGAGAATTTTGAACATACAAAATAGGTTTAAAAAAAAAAAAGACCTTCTGTATAGCACAGGGAACTATATGCAACATATTGTAATAGCCTATAATAGAAAATAATATGAAGAAAAAATATATTTAACTAAATCACTTTGATGGTCACCTGAAACTAACACAACACTGTAAATCAACTTTATGGGTGCGTGTGTGCTAAGTCGCTTCAGTCGTGTCAGCCTCTTTGTGACCCGTGGACTGCAGCCCACCAGGCTCCTCTGTCCATGGGATTCTCCAGGCAAGAATACTGGAGTGGGTTGCCATGCCCTCCTCCAGGGGATCTTCCCGACTCAGGATAGAACTCTTATATCTCCTGTACTGGCAGGTGAGTTCTTTACCACTAGCGCCAACGAGGAAGCCCTACATCAACTATACTTCAATTTAAAAAGGAAATTGATGGGCTCGTGGGAAAGAGCACATACTCTGGATTACTTTACAATAGTGTTTCTTCACTTTGTCTGCATACCAGAAACTTCTGGAAAGCTTTGAACAATTTTATGCATGAATCCCACCCTCAAGATCTTCTGTGTGGATTGACTGGGTGCATAGCAGGGGCATTTAGAGTTTCTTCATGCTTGCCCATTCATTCATTTTCAATTATTTATTCCTTCATTTCACAAATGTGCTTTCAGCACTTGTTATTTTCCATCCTTGTGCTAGAAATAAAGACTGTAAAGATACCAAATCTTTATACCCCACTTCAGTTACTTTCGGCCAGTGGAGGGCAGACCAAGAGACTTCCAAAAGAACTTAGTAATTTCTATAATAGAAGTTTAAAAGATGCAGGAATAAGGGCATCAACAATGCACAGTGGGGACACAGTTGAGAAGAGCTCACCTCTGCTTCATGAAGTGGGGAAAGTCTCTTCTCAGAGCTGGGTCTCCAAGAAAAATGCCACCTTAGCCTTTGAAAAGGGATTTGAGGATATTCCTGGCAGGGGGAATAGCACATCCAAAGGCATGAAGTGAAAGCATTTAAAGGTTGAAAAGAGCATGACTGGTTCTGGGAGCCCTTGAACTGAGGCAGAGGTCCAGCCCTGCAGAAAGCAGTGGGGTCTAAGATTGGCTGCACACAAAGGCAGCATGTGAAAGTTGTGCCACACCAAAGAGTTTGGGCTTTCTCTTTCAGAGTGAGAAAATTCACCTGGGAAGTGTCAGAGCATCTGGGTTTTAGAAAGATTGCTCAGGTAGGATGACCTTGGGATGGATGATGGATTAGAAAGGGGGAAGTTAGGGCTAAGCTGGTGAGGGGACTGTCAGAATGATCTCAGTGAGGAATAATGAGAGACTCACTAGGAGCCTGACAGGAGCCAAGCAATGAGACATTTCTGGGGTCACAGCGTTTGACCTTGATGACTAGTTGGGTGTTGGGAATTAGGGATAGTGGCGGATTAGAGATTGATGATTTCTACCTTGGGAGGATGATGAGCCCATAAATGGAGACATTTCCAAGCAAAAAACCTGACATTTCAGTGAAATGCAAAGTTAGAATCTTCTCTAATGGTTTTAGTGATCTTCTGAATTGTAGCCCCTTAATTTCTGCAGAAGCCTTTATGTGGCTCTCTTGTCCTCCTGAAATAATAAAGATAATTATTATTATATGAATTTTAGCATTACACAAATAGTTCTTTCTCTGGCAGTGAAATGAGTTACTTTCTTAGAATTCATGATCACTTTCCGTTAGCTCCTAGCTCTTCCAGCCTCATGTTTTCAGTATTTCTACCCTCTCTCCTAATGGTATTCATTTTTCTGTTCTAAGAGCATTTAATCTGATTCCTCAGAACCAATGTGCATATTTTCCCATTTGTTCTTTATTTTAATCATGCAACTTATAATATGCAAAAACCCCTGCTAAACCCTGGGGACGTATAGAATAATAAGATGGTCTGTCTCGTTTCAGGACCTAGAGTTTACATGCAAAACAATTATATAAACATTGAAACACACATTTAAGTGGTATAGGGAAGAGGGCATGAAGGAGCAGAAGAAATACATGACTGATGTTTATCAGGGAAAGGCAAGGGGTGGTGATCAGACAGAGTTTCACAGAGAAGGTGATAGAAGTTCCAGCTGAACCTCCCAGGAAGAGTGGGCCTCTCAAGGCAGAGTGGGTGGGGAAAGCATCCTGGGAAAAGGAAGCAGAACAGACAGAGAAACCCAAAATGCTTGAGATGCTGCAGGGAGAAATGAGTAAGTTTTTGTGCTTAACTTAGCATGCATGTCATCACTCTCTGCTTGCCTTTCCAGCTTCATCTCATGAAACTCTACCCACGCTATAAACAACCTTTCCATACACCAGCTAAAAGCATGGAAAGCTGTGGAAGCCTTCCTAGCCATAGCCAAATAACAGAGATATTGTTGGCACACCTGGGAATTGATGGAGAAATGGAGCAGTAAGGCGTTCAATGATCATTGCTCAGCAGTTCCCCCTTAGAACACTGGATGGCGCTGTCCACCCACTAAGAGGGAAAGACACTTTGAAGCCATTTCCAGCCATCTTTTTCTTGGGAGTTAGGACCATTCATCCCACCTAAGGAACATGTAAGGCAGTTGGGCAGCCTGCTCTGAATTGGGACAACTAAAAATGTCTGACGAAGAGAAAGAGGGAACCTGGCTTTCAAACTGATTTTGAAGTGGAAGCAGAATTAAGACCCATGATACCAGCCCTGGTTGATTGATAACATGTTTTGCTATGGTCAGGAACACATACACACACGTCATGTAACACAAATGTAAAGAAATTTTATTGGCGGACTACTTCAGACAGATGGGTCAGCTGGGTGTGCTGTTCCCCTTCTCTTCTCGATCTCTTGAGAAGTATGTCAATAGCTTTGGCCACCTTGCAAACACCAAGGAAAGTTCCAATAGAAGGACTCATTCCCATAACTGTACAAAATCACAGGGAATTTCAGAAAGGAAGAGGAAACAGTTCACCTGGCTGGTGAACTAACCTGACGAGGGTTTAGCTAGGAGAATTTCCATTCCAACACTGCAGCTATCAATTAGAGAACCCATGTTTCTTCAATTAGCAAACAATTCTGCTGAGCCAGCTTCATGCCAAATAACCCAAAGTGGACAGAGAAAGAGCCCCCTGGACCGTGCACTAGGACAGCCAAATGATGGAACATACTTTCCTAAATACACTACCTGGATCTCCTATAATCCACCTTTTAAATTTTATTTATTTATTTATGGCTTCTCATTGTGATCTTGGCAAGGCAACAGTGAGCAGTGGTGTGAAGCAAGATCTTAATTCCCTGCCCAGGAATTGAATCTGGGTAGCCTGGATGAAAACCAGGAATCCTAGCCACTAGACCACCGAGAACTGGGGACTAGAAGCTATTTTCCCTGGATTTTTGCCTCTAGTAATAAATGCATTTATCACAGAGGCAAAAACCATAAATGCAGGTACAAAATTGTTAGAGGCAAAGCACAGCTAGTGGGAGAGCACACAGAGAAATGGCTTGTTTAGATGAGACAGAAGCAAGGCAGAGATGCACACCCGGAGAGACAGAAACAGTGTGGGTATCCCCCCGGGGGGGAGCCCAGTAAAGACATGGTTAGTCATTTATATAAAGCAGTTCTTCTGGGTCTTTGTCTTCCATCAGGCCAAATGTCTGGTTTCTTGTTCCACACCTGACCTACCCTAGGACCCTAACCTGGATGCACATGCACCCCTCAGCCAAGATGGATCTCAGAGTGATTCTGGGAGGAGCAAGATTTGTATGACCTGGCATTATCCCCTGACTTTTGACCCACAAGGAGCCTTTCTGCACATGTGTAGTGTCTCCCTTGTCCCCAAAGAGGAGGGAGTGGAGATCCCTTGATCCTTTACTCAAGCAGGGTTTTGCCTTGCCATGTTCAAGCTGGTTTTAGAAAAGGCAGAGGAACCAGAGATCAAATTGCCAACATCCCCTGGATCATGGAAAAAGCAAGCGAGTTCCAGAAAAACATCTATTTCTGCTTTATTGACTATGCCAAAGACTTTCACAATAAACTGTGGAAAATTCTGAGAGAGATGGGAATACCACACCACCTGACCTGCCTCTTAAGAAATCTGTATGCATGTCAGGAAGCAACAGTTAGAACTGGACATGGAACAACAGACTGGTTCCAAATAGGAAAAGGAGTCTGTCAAGGCTGTATATAGTCACCCTGCTTATTTAACTTCTATGCAGGGTACATCATGAGAAACGCCGGACTGGAAGAAACACAAGCTAGAATCAAGATTGCCGGGAGAAATATCAATAACCTCAGATATGCAGATGACACTACCCTTATGGCAGAAAGTGAAGAGGAACTAAAGAGCCTCTTGATGAAAATGAAAGAGGAGAGTGAAAAAGTTGGCTTAAAGCTTAACATTCAGAAAACGAAGATCATGGCATCCAGTCCCATCACTTCATGGGAAATAGATGGGGAAACAGTGGAAACAGTGTCAGACTTTATTTTTCTGGGCTCCAAAATCACTGCAGATGGTGACTGCAGCCATAAAATTAAAAGNATGAAAATGAAAGAGGAGAGTGAAAAAGTTGGCTTAAAGCTTAACATTCAGAAAACGAAGATCATGGCATCCAGTCCCATCACTTCATGGGAAATAGATGGGGAAACAGTGGAAACAGTGTCAGACTTTATTTTTCTGGGCTCCAAAATCACTGCAGATGGTGACTGCAGCCATAAAATTAAAAGACACTTACTCTTTGGAAGAAAAGTTATGACCAACTTAGATAGCATATTCAAAAGCAGGGATATTACTTTGCCTACTAAGGTCCGTCTAGTCAGGGCTATGGTTTTTCCAGTAGTCATATATGGATGTGAGAGTTGGACTGTGAAGAAGGCTGAGCATTGAAGAATTGATGCTTTTGAACTGTGGTATTGGAGAAGACTCTTGAGAATCCCTTGGACTGCAAGGAGATCCAACCAGTCCATTCTGAAGGAGATTGGCCCTGAGATTTCTTTGGAAGGAATGATGCTGAATCTGAAACTCCAGTACTTTAGCCACCTCATGCGAAGAGTTGACTCATTGGAAAAGACTCTGATGCTGGGAGAGATTGGGGGCAGGAGGAGAAGGGGACGACCGAGGATGATATGGCTGGATGGCATCACGGACTCGATGGACGTGAGTCTGAGTGAACTCTGGGAGTTGGTTGATAGACAGGGAGGCCTGGTGTGCTGCGATTCATGGGGTCTCAAAGAGTCGGACACGACTCAGCGACTGAACTGGACTGTCCTCGCCATTATTACTATAAGCTGTTCACAAGAGACAAACACTGACTATTTACCCTGTTTCTGTTGTTACTTCCAATGTGGAGGGCAAACAGGAGACTGTAAATTCGTCAACTAGAGCCTACCTATCTCTTGTCTCAGGAAATGCTAACAGTTGTGAGTATCCAGCCCACTTCTTCCTTCCCCATGAAATGCAAACAGGAAGCCAGTTGTAAATATCTAACCTGGAGCCCATCTATCACCTACCTCAACCACAGTGGCTTCTCTTACTGCAGAGTGTGGGCTCTAGGGAGCATAGTGTTTAGTAGCTGAGGCTCGTGGGCTCAAAAGTTGTGGTGCATGCATTTTTCCTGGACCAGGAATCAAACCCATGTCCCCTGCATTGGAAGGCAGATTCTTAACCCCTGGACCACCAGGGAAGCCCTATAAGCCATCTTCTTATGGTTAAGGATGTGGCAAGGTGTCCATAGTCACATTACTTATTAATGGCGAAATTAGAAGATAAACCTATTAGTTTGGATACTGAAGGACATACCTGTGTTGTAGAGAGGCAAAATATTCATCAAGAAAGTAGAGAAGTTCTTCCCACCCACAAATCAGTAAACATTGTATGTTGACTTGGTGGATTCCCATATGCTACCAGGGCTTGACTTGTTTAGTGTGAATAAGGAGAAAGACTCAACAGAAAAGATATCTGAGCCCTACTCTCCTCTCCATTCATTCCCTTATCAAAGTTGGCTCAGAGAAAGAGTCATCAGCACGTTTTATTTTTATTGTAATTTAAGCAGTGGTTCACCCTGCACAAAGACATTTACATCAGCAGCGTCATCTTTAGTTGTAACAGGAAAGACTCTGCCCCCAGAGCTGGGGCGGGGGGGGAAGATGCCACAATTAAGTGATGGAAGGGATGTTTGTGAACACTTGGATGTTTTAGAATCATTGCAATTAAGCACCGCTCTCTTTCTACCACACAAACATGTGAATAAAGACTGGCACCTTTCTGGGAATATGAGAGATGGCCAAAACAGTAGTTTAATGAATTCAAGCTTTAGTATACTGTTGAAGAAAATTCTGCCTAACCCAAAACAATATCCCCAGTAACCCTTCCAGCCCTGGAATCCCACAGGGTCCTCAACTCCAAGGTCAACAGGGTAGAACCAGGTGCTTGTGAGTCATTTTCACTGTCAATGGCTCTTACCCAACTCTACCTCCTGCCTTTTCAGTTGTCATATGAATTTGAGACATACATACTATGAGAAAAAGAACTTCATTCTTTTTACCAAAGGAGTCACAGAGGTGGGAGTTAGGGCATTAGATAAATTAACTATTGTTTGCTCTAAGAACTGATTGGGATTCAGCAAATTTTTACCCATCTAGGCAGGGAAGGCAAGTCAACTCTTAACACAGTTCTGACCTCTAATATTCCTGCTTCAATGAGGATGTAAATATAATCATGTATGATTTATTTGAGGGAGCTAGGGTCCCCGGGGACCTTAAGTACATAAAACAGAACTTGGCTTCCATAGGCGGAGAAAACGATTTCCTTGAGAAACAAATCCTAACAAGTTGAATATTAAATGCAGCATTATCTTAGTTGTAATTAACATCTAGTCAAGCCTGAGGACATCTACAAATAAGTAACTATTTCCTGTGGCAAGAGATACTTTTTAATATATTGTGGAATTCCATTTTCTGATGTTATCAAAGAATTATATGTCAGTGTTCATAAAAGATTTACTTCTGTGAAGCAAAATGTTCCTGAATGGAGTCAGGGTACCGTGGTTAGTTCCTCATAATTAAAGTGGAAGGAGAATACAAGAGACTATATTGTGAACTTTGTTGGTTTCTACAATAATGGAGTCCATGTGCTATTGCCTATCTGTGTGGTCCATGAGCAGAACTGCCACAAAACTCAACCTGGTGCTCCTAGATTTAGAGCAGTGGCCCCCAACCTTTTTGGCACCAGGAACCAGAGGAAGACAATTTTTCATGGACCGGGGGATGGGGAGGGGAATGGTTTCAGGTTGCTTCAAGTGCGTTACATTTACCCTGCGCTTTACTTCTGTTATCATTACATCAAGTCCACCTCAGATCGTCAGGCATTATCCCATCCTGGAGGTTGGGGACCCATGGTTTAGCAAGTTTTAGGCAGAAGTGTCGAAGTGATAGTTCTCTAGACAGAGGCAAGGCAACTACTGCGCTCTCGAATTCCATAACTGCCCCCAAAGTTGGAATTGTGGATCCTGTCAGTATGCACAGTCCTGGAGTTGGGAGAATGTTCATGGATTAGGATTAGGAAATTGGTATGGCCTATTAGAGCATGAGGACAGTTCATGGGCCCAGGGAAGGAATGTGGTGGATGTACCTGGCTGGGAGTTAGAATAGGAGAGAGAACCTAGGACAGAGACAGCTTGAGTCGGATGTTATATTGTCACCCTAGTTGGAGTTGTTTGTATTGAATTTTTAACTTAAATTCATAAGAATTTATAGATTTACAAATTGTAGATTTAGACAGACATTTCACTAAATGTGCCTCTGTTTTCACAATGAATGGATTAAACAGAACAGAGTACGTGGGACTTATTGGGTTTACAGAAACAGGTCAATAGAGCAGAGTGGTTAAAACCTGTGGCCCCTAGTGTCAAAGTCCCTGTTTCAAAGGTGGATTCTGGACAAGTTTCCAAACAATTGCTTTGCTTCCGTTTCATTTTCTATAAAGTGAAGATAATAACAGTAACGAATATTATGGGCTCATTGCGTATTAGGTAAAATAAACATGCAAAGCCTGAACCATAAGAAATTCACAGTAAGTGTTAGCTATTAGTTCTGTTGTTGTTGTTCAGTCGCTAAGTCTGTCTGACTCTTTTTGACCCCATGAACTACAGCACACCAGGCTTCCCTGTCCTTCGCTATCTCCTAGAGTTTGCTCAAATTCAAGTCCATTGAGTCAGTGATGCCATCCAACCACCTCATCCTCTGTCATCCCCTTCTCCTCCTGCCTTCAATCTTTCCAAGCATCAGGGTCTTTTCCAATAAGTCAGCTCTTTGCATCAGGTAGCCAAAGTACTGGAGCTTCAACTTCAGCATCCATCCTTCCAATGAATATTCAGGGTTAATTTCCTTTAGGACTGACTGCTTTGATCTCCTTGCAGTCCAAGAGACTCTCAAGAGTCTTCTCCAGCACCACAATTCAAAAGTATCAATTTTTTTTGGTGCTCAGCCTTCTTTATGGTCCAACTCTCACATTCCTACATGATTACTGGAAAAACCAGAGCTTTGATTATATGGACCTTTGTTGGCAAACTGTTGTCTCTGCTTTTTCAATATGCTCTCTAAATTTGTCATAGCTTTCCTTCCAAGGAGCAAGTGTCTTTTAATTTCACTGTTGTTTATAAATCAATAAATTGAGATTTCTCAAATGATGAAGTTATATATAATAGGGTGAAATATTTGGATTTTTTCTTAAGCTTCTAAATAATCACCTCTAAAGTATGTTTCTTTTTTTTTTTTGTGCTAAGGTAAGTTATTCTACATATTATGGGAACGAAATAATTAAAAGCGTATTGAAAACTCAAAATCAAGCTTGAAACAAAGTAAGCAGTTTTAATATTGTTGCTTTTATTGAAGGAGGAAACAGAACAGGTTCTATCTTGAAAGCAGGACTCCATCTTGGGCCGGACTGTGGACTTGGAGCTATATGCCCAGTATCTATGGAAATGACATACCAAGAGGAAAACCAGGCCCCCCAGAAGGAAGAGCCCCAGCACTCTCCATCACCTAAAAGAATATCCTAATTATCTGTGTAACTGAATAGAATCATACATTTTATTATGTTTATTGGGATATGACCACAAGCCTATTGATAATTGTCCACTGTTAACTACCTAGGCTTAAGGCTTGTGAGTCTTGGGTTAAGTTTGATTGGCTGAACTGAAGTAGGCCGATTAAATGAACTGATCTCAATAACTGTTTGGTTTCTTATCTTTCTTAAGGCTAATAGGCTGGTTAATTTTTAACCAGAGAAAATTTAGGCTGATTGATATTCACACTGGAGTCCTTCCCTCTACACCCCTCTGGCAGTGAGTTGCTGGAGACCAGAATCTTATTATTGAAGTAAGTGGACTCCACCCCGGGTCTACTCCTCTTCGAGCCTCATCACAGCCCGAGAATATGACCCCAGCTCCTCCCTTATTTTTCCTTCTACCTACTGAATAGGACTGGGTTTATGAGCTTGGATTTTTTCCTTGGCATTCACAAAGGCAGAAGCTAAAGAATTAAAGGATGCCAGTGGGAAAGGCATGAAAGCTACATGTCCTATGTGCGTCTTGATGTCTGACATGAAATTGCCACAAATTTAGGAGCTAAAACAGCATCCATTTATTACCTCATAGTTTCCATGAGTCAGAAGTCTGGGTGAAACTGTGTGAGTGGGGGAGCACCATGTGGGTTCCTGGGCATCAGTTCAGTTCAGTTCAGTCACTCAGTCGTGTCCGACTCTTTGCAACCCCATGAATCGCAGCACCCCAGGCCTCCCTGTCCATCACCAACTCCCAGAGTTCACTCAGACTCACGTCCATTGAGTCGGTGATGCCATCCAGCCATCTCATCCTCTGTCGTCCCTTTCTCCTCCCACCCCCAATCCCTCCCAGCATCAGAGTCTTTTCCAATGAGTCAGCTCTTCACGTGAGGTGGCCAAAGTACTGGAGTTTCAGCTTTACCATCATTCCTTCCAAAGAAATCCCAGGGCCGATCTCCTTCAGAATGGACTGGTTAGATCTCCTTGCAGTCCAAGGGACTCTCAAGAGTCTTCTCCAACACCACAGTTCAAAAGCATCAATTCTTCAGTGCTCAGCCTTCTTCACAGTCCAACTCTCACAACCATACATGACTGCTGGAAAAACCATGGCCTTGACTAGACAGACCTTAGTCGGCCAAGTAATATCTCTGCTTTTGAATATGCTATCTAGGTTGGTCATAACTTTTCTTCCAAGGAGTTAGCGTCTTTCGATTTCATGGCTGCAGTCACCATTTGCAGTGATTTTGGAGCCCAGAGAAATAAAGTCTGTCACTGTTTCCACTGTTTCCCCGCCTATTTCCCATGAAGTGATGGGACTGGAGAAGCCTTTTTTTTGTCCCTTGTTTCTTGTAGGCAAGATTCAAGCCTCCAAGACCTTCCCTGAATTCCAAAGGGTGGATTCCAATTGTTATTAGTCAAGGGAGGAGCAGTCAAGAAACCACCCAAGGCAAGATTTAAGGGACCAGAGAAACTAATCAAGATTAGGAAAACAACCACCTCAAACCCTGCACACACCTGAACATTGTCAGCAATGTCTCACTGAAGTATTGAATTCTTTGGTCGGGAAGATTCCCTGGAGAAGGAATGGGCTACCCACTCCAGTATACTTGGGCTTCCCTGGTGGCTCAGATGGTAGAGAATCTGCCTGCAATGTGGGAGGCCTGGGTCCGATTCCTGAGTTGGGAAGATCCCCTGGAGGAGGGCATGGCAACTCTAGTTTTCTTGCCTGGAGAATCCCCATGGACAGAGGAGTCTGGAGGGCTACAGTCCATGAGTTCACAAAGAGTCGGACATGACTGAGTGACTAAGCACACACACAGTTTCAGTTGTAGCACGTGGGAATTTTCCATCTTCGTTGCAGTATGCAGGGTCTAGTCTGCTGACCAGGGATAGAACTCGGGCCCCCTGCATTGGGAGTGCAGAGTCAATGCCACTGGACCATTAGGGAAGTCCCAAGCTACACTTTTCTACTTCAACTCAAACTCTGTCTTTGAGATTCAGTTCAGCACAGGCGCACAGAGGCCAAGCTTTCGGCATCATGGGCATAATATAGATAAGAGGACTTCTCTGCTGAGAGTCCCAGGAGGCCAAGATCAATGTGCCCACAGGGATGCCTTCCTTTCTGAAGCCATCAGAAGGAAAACTCTGCTTCCAAGCTTATTCAGGCTATTGGGAGAATCTGTTCCATGAGAATGTAGGTCTGAGGTTCAAGTTCAGGACCATCCTTAGCTCCCGAAGGCTGCCCTTTGCCCTCAGCTGTTCATTTGTCTGCCTTTCTCTTTTGCCTTTGTTTTCTGCTTATCTGGTGGCTTCCCTGGTGGCTCAGAGGTTAAGGCGTCTGCCTCTAATGCAGGAGACCTGGGTTCCATCCCTGGGTCGAGAAGATCCCCAGGAGAAGGAAATGGCAATCCACTCCAGTATTCTTGCCTGGAGAATCCCATGGACGGAGAAGCCTAGTAGGTTACAGTCCACGGACTCGCAAAGAGTCGGACACGACTGAGCAGCTTCACTTTTCACCTTTCTGCTTATCAGGGCTCAGGTGATTACATTAGGGCTGCCCCAGACAATCGAGGATTATCTCCTTAAGATCGATCTGTAAGCTGATAGGTAAGGAGTCTAGAGAAAGAGAACCAGGCAGGCTTTCTTCACTTGAGAAGCCATTTTGTGATCTAAGCCTTGCTGCAGTGCTTGCCTTTGAACGGGTCTCAGTCATCAATGATCTTAAGGGAACAAAGGGATTCAGAAACAGAAAAGGCAAGTGAACAACCCTATTGCGTTGACAGGGCTCCCCAGGTAGTGCTAGTGGTAAAGAACCTGCTGCAGGAGACGGGTAAGAACGCAGACGATCCCCGATTGGGGAAGATTCCCTGGAGGAGGCCATGGGAACCCACTCCAGTACTCTTGCCTGGAGGATCCCATGGACAGAGGAGCCTGGTGGGCTACAGTCCCTGGGGTCACAAAGAGTCGGAGAAGACTGAAGCAACTTAGCATGCACACACGCATTGCACTGATAATTCCTCCTCAAGGATTGTACATGAGAATATATCTGAGTTCTGCAGGAACGAAGACGGAGCGTGTAGGATGGAATGATGATGCTGACCCTTCTGACTTCAATCAGCTAAAGCTGGAACTCTGTCAACTATGCCCCAATCATCTGCTGAATTCTCCTCTGCTCAAGCGCCTTCATGAATATGCATGTACCTTAGCTTAAAACTTAGTTTTGCTGCTGGAGAGACACTGATTTGGGAAAGATCCCTGGTGTTCTACTTATTTGCTGCAAGTCATAATAAACCCTTTCTTCTCTCAGCCTTTGGCTCGGTTGTGTCGGTCGGCTCCACAGCCACCAAAAGGCAAACCTAGTTTTCAGGGAGCAAGTGGCACGTATGACAAAACACAGTCACAGAAGTGCACTCCCATCCACAGAAGGCTGGGCAGGAAATCCTGGGGGAATGATTCTCTCAGCCACTATATGTTTTAACTTCTCTCAGGATGGACACCCAAGATTGGAATTGCTGAATCATACAGTTGGTATGTTTAATAAAACTCCCAAACTGTTTTCCACAGAAGCTGTACCATTTTACATTCCTTCTAATAATGCGGGGGAGCTTCAGTTACTCTGTATCTTTCTTTAAAATTAATTTATTTATTTTAATTGGAGGATAATTTCTGCTCTGTATCTTTGTATTATTAGTATTTTTAAAATTTTAATTTTCCTAGTAAGTATGTAGTCATGTCCCCTGTTGACTTTGTGGTTTCCCTAATGGCTAACGGTGTTTGAACTTTCTTCAATATACTTTTTAAAATTTTCCATCTGTATATCCTCTTTGGTGAAATGTCTGTTCAAGCCTTCCATTTTCTAAAAGGATTGTTTGTTTTCTTACGCTTAGGTTTAGAGAATTTGTTGTGTACTCCCTTTACAAGTTCTTTGTCAGAGATTGCAAACACTTTCTCCAGTTTGTGGCTTGTCTTTTCCATCTCTTAGCAGTGTTTAAGAGCAAACTTTTTCTTTTCCAGAAAGTCTCTTTATCGAACTTTGTCTTTTGTGATTTAAGTTTTTAATGTCACGTTCCAGAATTCTACCTAGCCCAAGATTAGGAATATTTTTCTCCAATGTTTTCTTCTAAAAGTACTACAGGTTTACATTTTACATTGAGATCTATCACCCATTTAGAGTCAGTATTTGTATGAGACATGAGGTTTTCATTGGAAGGACTGATGCTGAAGCTGAAGTTCCAATACTTTGACCACCTGATGTGAAGAGCCTACTCATTGAAAAAAGACCCTGATGCTGGGAAAGATTGAGGGCAGGAGGAGAAGAGGGCGACAGAAGATGAGATGGTTGGATGACATCACTGCCTCAATGGACATGAGTTTGAGCAAACTCCAAGAGATGGTGAAGAACAGGGAAGCCTGGGGTGCTGCACGCAGTCCATGGGGTCACAAAGAGTCAGACTGAACTGTCAGACTGTTTAGTGACTGAACAAACAAACAACAAATGAGGTTTTGGTTAATATTAATTTTTTTGACCACCAGTTGTTTCAACATCATTTTTAAATTTTTTATTGAAGTACTATTGCTTTATAATGTTGTGTTAGTTTTTACTACACAGCAAAGTGCATCGGCTGCTGCTGCTGCCAAGTCACTTCAGTCGTGTCCGACTCTGTGCGACCACATAGACGGCAGCCCACCAGGCTCCCCCGTCCCTGGGATTCTCCTGGCAAGAAAGCTACACGTATACATATATTCCCTCTTGTTGAAAACTATCTTTTCTCTGCTGAATTGGCTTTGCATCTTTGTAAAAAATAGGCTGATTGTGTGTAATTTATTCAGACTTTCTTTTATGTTCCACTGACGTACGTTTACATCCCTCTGCCAATACCACAGTGTCTTGATCACTAACATTATATGCTAAATCTTAAAACTGAGCAGATCATAAATCGTATGATTATATCAATTGATGCAGAAACATAATTTGACAAAATTCAATAATATTCATAAGAAAAACTCTCAGCAAACTAGGAATAAAGGGAAACTTCCTCAACTTGATAAAGAACATCTTCCAAAACAGCTACTGTTGACATCATATTTATGGTCTGAAAATTACATCTGGTACATGCATGATCATTTAATTCTCTTCCCTGTGGTTTTGGCTCCAGCTGCAGCCACATCAAAATATATGACAAGAAGTACTTTCTCCAAACAGAACTTAGGGAACACATGCGAAGATAAAGTGTTTCCCCATCTTATTCTATGTACAGTCAAGTTCTAACCTTTCCTTGATGAAGGAAATCTCTATTATCATCAATTAGATATATCCTCAGTACAACATTGATTTTTTTAAAAAAAGATCAATATTTTATTACACAAAAGCAAAGTAATGACAGCGCCTAGAAGCAAAGTCAAAGCATTCACTCACCTACATGTTCTGGGTTGCTTACTAGGCATTTACAGTCCACTGCTAGGTCAGACGAGTTTATTCCCTTTGACAACCATTGATATGCCAGTTGGCCTTGCATCCTAGGCAAGGAGTGGTTTACAGGAAAATAACGAGCAGTTATTCACTTTTGAATTATAGTTCACCCACTTCACTGCGTTCAGTGCTGAGCTGTCCCCTACTCTAACTCAAAACTAACTTCTAATTTATTCTCTTTATAAAAATGTCTTCTTCCCATACATTTATATATTTGATATAGATACGAAAGGAGACATCTGACCCAAATTTTAGAGTTCATCAAAGTTCAGGGGCATAAGAATTCCAGGGAGAAAGAATTAAAAAGGGTCATAAGAATATGGAGTGTTCTATAAATAGTTTGATTTGTATAAAATATAATAAATTACAGATATTTTCCTTATAAGATTGTCATTGGGATCAAAAGAGACAAGTGCCATGCGTGTTAAAATAACACATGCATGCTAAGTCACTTCAGTAGTGTCCAGCTCTTTTCACTCCTATGGACTTTAGCCCTCCAGGCTCCTCTGTCCATGGGATTCTCCAGGCAAGAATACTGAAGTGGGTTTCCATGCCCTTCTTCAGGGGATCTTCCCGACCCAGAGATCAAACCTGAGTCTCACATCTCCTGCATTGGCAGGTGAGTTATTTACCACTAGCACCACCTGGGAAGCCCATGTTAAAATAGTATCTAATATTAATTAGCACTGCATACTTTACATTTGTTTGACCACTTAATTATGTATCACAATGTTGGTTCCCCTAGTACATTATTTTTACTGGGAATTACCCTCAATTCTAGACTTCCTGCTCTGCATTTGGCCTTCTGTTCAGAAAATGGTCTGTGATGACTCCAGATCTGTGGTTAAAGATAAGGAATGAGTCTTCAGAAAGAAGTCAGAACAGGAGAAATGACCTCCTTATTCTGGCCTTATATGTATTGACAGCTGCCTCCATAATAGACCTGCTGAAAGGGAAATCTGAAAATGACTTAGGACTTCTAGTTGACAATCTTACTGGGCCCAAGATCCAAATTCAGAAAGAGTGGGTGGCCTAAGTCCACCGTGTGATTAAATATTAATTTTGTTTTCTCAGTTTGGACCAGGGATAAATATTTGAACAGGCTGCTTCCTATCATTTAGCTAAGGCCTTGACGGAGTGAGCAGTGACCAGAGCCCAAGCCTCAGACACACAGCTAGGCATTTCAGAAAGAAATCTGAGAGACGCCCATCCCACAAAGGAAAGGCTCTGTCCTGAGAATGGCTGGTAGGAGGCGGATGGAGGTTGTGGGAGGGGGGTCAAGTATTTGTTAGAGGATGGATGGAGTGTATCATTTTGTTAATACAGGTGAATATCCTAGTGCCCCAAATGGGTTTTCTGAAATTATATCTCTGGAAGACAGAAACATAACATAAACATAGAGTGAATACAATCCAAATCAAGGTGCTTCTTGTGGGTTGCTGTGCTATAAGACTTAGCTGGACGAGAAAGGTGAGAGCCAAGAGCAGAGGGTTTGGAGAAATGAGAGGGCAGGGCCATCAGCTAGCAATTAACTAACTAATTAAAAGCACATAGCTGAGAATGCTGACTCTTAATTCAGAATGCTTTGAGTAAGAATCTTGCCTCAGACTGTGACTGGGGTTTCCCAGGTGGCTCAGTGGTAAAGAATCCACCTGCTAATGCAGGAGACATGGGTTCGAACCCTAGATCAGGAGATTCCCCTGGAGGAAGAAATGGCAACTGGCCTCAGTATCCTTGCCTGGAAAATGCCATGGACAGAGAAGGCTGGTGAGCTACAGTCCATGGGTTGCAAAGAGTCAGATTCCACTGGGCACACAAGCACGCATCCTCAGGTTGTAAATGACTAGCAATCTGGTTGGAAGTAAGTAGAATCACCTCTTTGAATCTCAAACCACTAATCTGTAAAATGAAATATAACCTTTGCCTTGTAGGGGTGTAATAAACAGTTCTAGGTACTGTTCTAGACCACCAGCTTCTTTGCCACAGACCTCACGGTCGCAAGTATTTTCACTACAGACATTTTTGCCTCATAACTAACTGACCATAAGGCAATTTTGTTCTAAAAGATAAAAAATAATGAAAGGAAAAAGAGGGACACTTAAAAGGATCTAACAAAACATTTAAGAAATGAATGATGAAATTTTAAAAACTTAATTGTGAAATACAATTATTTAAATACATTAAAAATGTGCAGATTCATGACACTATCATGCAAATAACTGATTTTACTTTGTAGGTTGTACCTAAGCACTTGTCTTTTTTTTTTCTTTTGCTTGTGGAGTTGTCTCTTCATTCAGCATTGCACTTTTTTTTTTTGCTAAAACTTCCTCCTTCAGTTTTCAAATACTAGGATGCATATTTGTAACTGAGCTCTGTACTGCATTGTGAAATCCTCTACAGGAATGTTGCTCTCTTAACATTGTGTCACACGTCCAGTGACAGATGTTCCGAAGTTCTATGGGAAATACTGGTTCAACTCTTTGCCTTCAAATCACCCAAGGATTTGCAGACTGATATGCTGTCATTTTCTAGGACGATATGCAGTCTGACTTTGTACTATCTTATTTCACACTTGTAGCAAGTTTTATCCACTTATTTTCTATCAAGTCTTTATATGTAGCTGTTATCATCCAGTGTTTTAAGATCATCACGCCTACTCATCACTATCAGGACCATTATGAGGACTAAGATTTATGTAACATAAAAATGGGAGTACTGCATCCATGGAGAAATAAAACCGAACAACTGTCAGCCAGTTGAAACTGAACTGTCAGCCAGTTATTTTTTATTTTATGGCAAAATTGCCTTATGGCAAATTAATTATGTAGCAAAAATGATTGTGGAGAAAATGCTTAGGGCAAAGATGCTTATGGCAAAAATACCAGGCATGTGATGACTTCTTACTGATATGATGTTTCTAGCCCAAGGTCTTTTCCATAATAAGCATTCAGTATGTAGTAGGTTGGGGCTTCCCTGTTAGTTGGTAAAGAAATTGCCTGCAATGGAGGAGACCTGGGTTCGATTCCTGGGTCGGAAAGATCCCCTGGAGAAGGAAATGGCAGCCCACTCCCATATTCTTGCCTGGAGAATCCCATGGACAGAGGAGCCTGGAGGGCTACAATCCATGGGATCATAAGAGTCGGAAACGACTTAGCGACTAAAGAGAGAGAGAGAGATGTGGTAGGTTCTCATAAAAGTAAAGGATTTTGTATTTAAGAATTGTGTTTGGGTGCTTTCTGTGTTCTATCAATTCAAAGACAGATGAAGAAAAAATGTTGATCTTTCAGGATTCAGAAACAGTTTTAATTGAGTAATTATTGCTATATATGAATGATAAGGAAATTTCAGGGAGTAACTTGCTTGGTTTACTAGTAAGGGCAAAGTTGTTATTTGAGTCCATGTGTTTAATTCTAGACATGATACCTTTCCTGGGCCAGGTTGCAACTCTACCTATTCACCCTTCATATACAAATAAAACAAAATAAAAAACAGAAAAAAAAAAAAAAGCCCTTCTCTTTGTTTCTTTAATCAAGATCTCCGGATATTGGTCAGCATCATCCTAATGGCAAATGCTGTCCTGGAGAAAGGAGGGTGTGCCGGACCTCCAGGGCTGCCAGGACCCCCAGGACCTTCAGGTATAAGAGGGCCTCCTGGTCCCAGAGGTGAGAAATACATTCTTCTGCTTTTTATTTGCACCTCCTGTTTCATGTTTTTGGTAGAAATGTCATAATCCTCATAAACTCAAGAGCACAAGGCACTGAGGATTAAAAGAATGTGGAGGAAATGGTCAGTTGTTGGGCTGGGTCCCAGGTCAGAGGAACCAGAACTCAAATCACGGGGAACAAGAGAGACTGGCCTAGTTCTAGAACCAGGGTACTAGGATCCATGTGGGTTAGTCATGGTGGGAACATGTGCTAAATAGAGTCAGTATCGTGAATCAGACTGTCTGATAAATAGCAAAAAAGGCGGGTTTAATAAGTGTAGCAGGGCATCATATATCATAACATTGGATTTCATTGAGCACTTAGAGCCCCAAACCTAGTTCTTATGAAAAGGATGATGCCCAGGGAGCACCCGAGTACAAAGCAAGATTCTTCCCAGATTCTGTCCTGGTTACCAGGACTTCCTTGTAGCCAATGAGACCAGACCAAGAGGGGCTCTCAGGAAAGATCACAGTTGTGTGTCATCTCTTATGGGGCCATTATTACGGGCCTTAAGGGATAGATTTGGTAATCCAAAGGAATTCTGGTCCCCAGACTTGGACACCCAGGCCTTTTTATTGTCTTCAGTAAGATTAGAATCATTAGCAAGAATTTTCCTTCCCAAGGTTGGGACGATCCCCTGGAGAAGGAAAATTTCTGCTGGGAAGATCCTCTGGAGAAGGAAAATTCTTGCTAATGATCAAACCTGGGTCTCCTGCATTGCAGGTAGATTCTTTACTGACTAAACCACCAGGGAAGCTGTAGCAAGAATTAGTCCCATCCAAATCAGGATGAAATAATATATAAGAAATAATACATACGCACCACACATAGGTACTATAAGTACCCTACGTGCATTGTCTCATTACAGCTTCACAATAATCACAAGACGTCAATAATAATATTTTCAGATGAGGAAAAACAGCCCAGAAAGGTTGATTAACCTTACTAAGATTACACAGCTGATTAGTTTCAGAGATGTGACTTGAAACCATTTAATCATACAGCAAAGATCAATCTCTTAACCATGATGTTATTTAACAAAAAAAGTGGTGGTTTCGCACATTGACTGGGTATCATCTTTTTGTTGGCTTCTATGACCTTCTTACTGTGTCTTGTCCGTTTCTCTAAGGAATACCAGGTTTACCAGGTATGACGGGAATTCCAGGACCAAGTGTAATTTGCCCATGCCAGAGAAAGTCCGCCTTCACTGTGAAGCTCAGTGGCCAGCTGCCTTCACCTTTGAAGCCTGTGCCCTTCACAGAGGTCCTGTACAATGCCCAGAGAGACTTACAGGAGGACACTGGGGTCTTCACATGCAGGGTGCCAGGAAATTACCATTTCCTTTTCGATGTGGATCTCCATCACTGCACGGTGACTGTTCAGCTGATGAGGGACAAAAGTTCTGTCTTAGAAAAGCATCAGGTCTCCAACAAAGAGCCCAGGAATCTCTCTGGCACGTTGACCCTGCCGCTGCACGTAGGCGAGAAGGTGTGGCTGGAAGCAAAAGTGGAAACCGAGAAGCCGGAGCAAGCCAGAGTTACAATTTATTTCTCTGGTTTCCTAACATAGTTCTGGCCTCTTTCTGTAGCAAAAGCAAATCCCTTATGATTCTGCTGTCAAAAGCAAACAAATAAATATGCACTATATCTTGGACACTTGGGCTTTCCTTTCCTTAGCATTTTGGAATTTTGGTGAATAGATTTTCTGTTCATATGAGGGAACTGGTAGGTTTGGTCACAGTAGAACTGGTCCTTAGAATTCTACTTCAGAAATCATGACATTATTTCACTTAAATCACTCTTCTGACAGCTTTCAGGGCCAAGCTGCCTCCCTGTCCGCAGGTCCCCATTACTGGATGGACACCCTCTTTATCCAAGAGAAATAGGCTCACGGTGCCTCCCATTCCTCAATCGACTTCTCCACTTAAGTGACAAGTTTCACCACGTGCGTCTCCTCATCTCTCTAATTCTTCCCTCTCTGTCACTCACACCATGAATCTGGTCAAGTCATTTTCTTTTTTTAATTTTACTTTATTTTACTTTACAATACTGTATTGGTTTTGCGGATTCATCAACATAAATCCGCCACGGGTGTACACGTGTTCCCAATCTTGAACCCCCCTCCCAGGTCAAGTCATTTTTATGGTTAAAGAAGGTTGATGAAAAACACTGCAATCATCCAGCTTATGATAATGATAAGATTTATCCTCCTGTAACAACAAAAACTTGGGGAAATTTATATAATTTAAGGTAACACTGATGAAACAGGGAAAAGAACTTAACTCAATAGAAGTTTATTTCTCACTTATTACAATTCCAATATTGGTATTCCTGGCTGGAGGGTGAATCTCTCCTGAACAGTGATTCTGGGATTCAGACTCCTTCAGTCCTTTATGGCTCTGCTATCTTTGACATGTGGCTTACAAGCTTCCATTATTCTTACATCAAGAGAAGCAAAGCGGAAAGATCCTGGAGAGTCCTGTGGGAGATGTTTTTTCAACTGGGGAACGCCAAGAGATGGGTCACAAAAGTTTTGCTTGCATGCCGTTGACAAAAATTCAGTCATTGGTTATCCCTAACTTTACCTCCTTCAGAAGTGTGGAGTTTTGGTAAATAGATTCTAAACACTTAAAAATCACTCTTCTCATAAAGTCACAGATGTAGAAAACAAACTTATAAAGTGGGGGAAGGGAGGGTGGGATGAATTGGGAGACTGGGACTGACATATGTAGATTACTATATATAAAATAGATAACTAATGTGAATCTGTTGTATAGCATAGGAAACTCTGTTCAGTGCTCTGTGGTGGCCTAAACGGAAAGGATATCTAAAAAAGAGGAGATATATTATGTATACGTATGACTGACTCACTTTGCTGTATAGCAGAAACTAACACAACATTGTAAAGTAACTACACTCCAATAAAAAATTTTTTAAACTCCCTCTTCTCATAGCTACCAAGGTCATTACCAAGTAATCCACATTACCGCCTGGAAGAATCCTTCATCATAGTTACAAATTAAATGAGAAAATTACATAGCCATTTAAAAGGACAATAAAAGCACTTGATTTTATTTTTAAAATCAGAACTTCTTAAAAGTTTAAAAATCTGTTAGGAACTAAAGAATAAAAGAGAATTTTCTCTTTTATATTTTAAATTTATTTATTTTTAATTGAAGGATAATTGCTTTACAGAATAGTGTTGGTTTCTGCCAAACATCAACATGAATCAGCCATGTGTATACATCTGTCCCCTCCCTCTTGAACCTTTCTCCCATCTCCCTCCCCATCCCACCGGAGAATTCTCTTAATCTGATAGTGACGACTGAAAAGTTGTATACAGAGCCTCTCACCCTGGAATGTGAGCTTGCAGACTGAGACCTAAAGTAATATGCCCACAGTCACTTCTACTCAATACTGTACCAGAGATTTTCACCCAAATGGCATAAGCAGGAAAAAATATAAAGTTAGGAAGAATCAAAGTTTATCATATTATTAGTGTATGAACTCAAGCAGAAGGAAAAAAACACTTCTGTGTTATTAAATTAATAAAAATTAACAAACATTTTGGATATAATTTAATTAAAAAATAACTGTGCTTTCTATAGCAGAATCAATTAGTCAGAATATAAAACGAAACCATGCAATTTAACTAGCAACAAAAATAGCAAATATAGGTAACCTGGGCTGGGGAAGAGGGAGCCAAGCTCACCGAGTGAGCCGGCAGAAAAGAGCAAGAAGGGGTTGATCCAACCGCATCTCCCATTGTTTGGTGGTTCCCACGGCCATCTCTGCTCTGCCTCCGACAGGCTGTGCCTACTGACTGCTGGGAGGAAGGCCCAGAGTAACAGAGGGCACTGTATCTTTCATTTTTTAAAGCAGCTGTATCCAGGATGAGACCTAAAAGAATTGTGAAACTATTAGGGAGAATAGTATACATTTTTACTGAAATGTTTTAAATAAGATAAAGAGAAACCCTGTTCAGGGATTGTAAGACTTAACATGCATGCATTTTCCCCCAAACTGGCTGATAGTATTCACCGATGGATTCCTAGTCAGATAAAGAAAGATGTTATGGGGGAGCGTTTTGTACGGAATATGCCTAGAGTGTGTCCTTAAAGAACTGGCAGGCATATTGAACAGCAGGTAAGCATGTTCACAGTAGCATAGTAACAACTCAGATGTACCCTGACAGTAGCATAGAAACAGGATATCCGGAGCACACATGTCATGGAGTGCTATACAATGAAATTAAATGAGCATTGCCCACATATGTTACACGTTCTGTGACGCGAAAGTACTATTGATTTAAAGGATTCTTGCAATAATATCCCATGTTTATAAATTTTAAAAACACGCAAACCAGGAGCTCCCTGGTGGCCTAATATTAGAATTCTGGGTTTAATCCCCAACTGGGGAAACTGAGATCCCATTAAAAACAGAAACAAAAACAACAAAAAAGCACGTACTAAAATTAATAAACATTAAAAAAAAAAAAACATGCAAACCTAGACTACATTTCAATTTCTTTTATTACTTTATTTATTTATTTATATTTGGCCGGGTCGGGTCTTCATTGCTTCATGCAGGCTTTCTCCACTTGCCTTGAGCAGGGTCTCCTCTTTGTTCTGGCGCACAGGCTCTAGGTGTGCAGGTTCGGTGGTTTCAGCTCTCGGGCTCTAGAGTGTGGGCTCAGTAGTTGTGGCGTGTGGGCTTAGGTGCCCTCCAGCATGTAGGATCTTCCTGAACCAAGGATGAAGCCCATGCCCCCTGCACTGACAGGCAGAGTCTTGACCACTGGACCACCAGGGGAGCCCTAGACTACATTTTTAAATGACTGATGTGTAGTATTAAGATGAAGAAAAATTAGCAACAAGTCCTAAAAGGAGCATGGGGTCTTTTAAAAGAATTCTGCCCAGGCAGTTATTTCATATTCACTTATCACATTGTTCATTGATGCTTTGCACTTTTCAGTATTCAGGCTTTGTTCACAATTAGGAAATCGTTAGTATGCAGCCACAGTGATTTCAGTCTCAATTCAGGACCACTGGTCACAATTAGAGCCTTTGCGTTGCTTAGCAACTCCATGCTGTGTCCTTCACTCCCATTTGCAATTTCACACCCTCATTCTCTCTAAAGATCTCCAGCACCAACATGCAGCTGATTACCCTGGGTTCTGTTTTGCCTAGAAAAGTAAATAATTAGGAGCAAACTTTTCAAAGTCCTTCCATCGCGCTGACTCACAGTTCTGCCCCTCAGCTGAATTTTCTGCCTTCTGGCTTGTTCCTCAGATTGACACCTACACTGCTATGTAGGAGTTCCACTTGTGCACTTGGTCCTGTTTTCTTGAGCTACTTGCGGACATAGTTTTAGTAAGTCTCCCCTCTCTCATCTAGTTTTGTTCTCTGCTAGATCATTCCTTCTGTATGTAACCACACCAGGCTTCCACATCTTCAAAGAGAAAATTCTCCCTTGACACCAAAGCCTTCTCCAACTACTGCCTGGTTTATCTTCTTTACACAAAATCTTCTCGAGAAAGCTTCTATGGGCTCAGTTATATATCCATGAAATTATCATGCTGAAGTCCCAACCCCTAGAACCTGAGAATATTACAGGACTTTTAAGGAGGTGATTTAAGTCATGAGGGGGGAATCCTGATCCTATTACGAATTGGCGATTTGGACACGGGAAGGTGCAGAGGGAAAAAACATGTGAAGACTCAGTAAGGAGGTGGCCATGGACAAGTCAAGGAGAGAGGCCTCAGGGAAAGCCAGCACTACCAACACCTTGACCTCAAATATCCAGCCTCCAGAACCATGAGAGAAGAAATGTCAGCTCAGTCACCCAGTTCTGTGGTCCTAAAACAGTTGTCTATACTTCAGTTTCTAATTTATCTTTCTTTTCAACATACTTCACTCAAGCTTTCTGTACTGTCCCACCAAAAGTATCGTTATCAGTGTCACGAACAACCCTGAAATTGGATCCAGAAGATCAGTCAACCTTTTACTTGACACACTTGGTCCCTGACTTGTTGCTGCATTTCTCCCTTGACGCCTGTGCCACCACACTTGCCTGATTTTCCTCCAGCCCCAGAGGTTTCTCTCTCAATCCCCTATATGTTGGCATGTCCTGTTTTTTTAGGTTTGTTCTTTTTACCTCTTACCTCCTTTCACCCCAGGGCTTTCCTGGGGGCTCAGTGGTAAAGAATCTGCCTGCCAATGCAGGAGACGCAAGAGAAGTGGGTTCAGTCCCTGGGTCAGGAAGATTCCCTGGAGAAGGAAGTGGTAATCCACTTCGGTATCCTTGCCTAGAGAATCCCATGGACAGAGGAGCCTGGTGGAGTACAGTCCGTGAGGTCACAAAGAATCGGACACAATTTAATAACTAAACAGCAATAACAATCCATGCACCTCACATGTGATTTCATCCCATGTTGTGCTTTTAAATAGCTTCTAGATGCTGACAGTTCCAGAAATGTCTCTTTTCAGATCAACCTCCTAGACGTCAAACTCCAGCTGAGATATCAGGCAGTGCTGAATGGTCAGCACAGTCCCATGAAATAGTAATTCTACAGGAAACATACTTTACTGAAGATGGGCAAAGAACACCACAGAGAAGCCATCTCAAATACTACAGAGACATCTGGGAGATTCTGAATATGTCAAGCAGAGATTATGGGATCTCTTTTCTCATCCCAGAAAATGATCAAGTTCCAGAGTGCTGGCTGCTAACTGTGTGATCAGGACACGATGGCGCAGGAGAGACATTTCGTTCAGGGATCTCTCGGGTTTTATGCCTTCCCTGGTGGCTCAGCTTTAAAGAATCCACCTGCAATGCCAGAGCTGCAGGAGACACGGGTTTGATCCCTGGGTCAGGAAGATCCCCTGGAGAAGGAAATGGCAACCACTCCAGTATTCTTGCCTAGGGAATTCCATGGACAGAGGAGCCTGGCAGGCTATAGTCTATGGGGTCGCAAGGAGTCGGACACAAATGAAGCAACTAGACATGCAGGGCTTTATACTTTGAGAGTCACCTGGGCCTTCTGGTCATAAGGGTTACATGACTAGCTTCCACATTTTATCAATACATTAGTAAGTTGCATATTTATTTAAAATAAACCACTCAAGAGCATTAGCTCTAAGGTTTAGAAAATGTCTGACTGGTTACATTTACAAACTTCCTTGAGAAAGGTGAGGATGAAATGTCAGAGCAACTAACTAGTCATCCTTTCTTTATTTAAAAAATAATTTTTAATTGACATATAGTTGAATTACAATGTTAGTTTCAGGTGTACAGCATAGTGATTCAGTATTTTTACAGATTATACTCTGTTGAAAGTCGTTACAACATAGTGGCTATAATTCCCTGTGCTATATAATATATCCTTGTTGCTTATCTACTTTATTCATAGTAGTTTGTATCTGTTAATTCCTTACCCCTAATTTGTACCTTCCCTCTCTTCTTTGGTAACCATGAGTTTTTCTACATTTGTCAGTCTGTTTCTGTTTAGCATATATATTCATTGATATTTAAAGTGAGCTATTTAATGATTATATATTTTGCTAAATGGGCTTTCAGAAAATAAACATCCTAGAAAGAATGATGGGAGCTCAAAACTTGTTGAAATATATATTATAAATATTTTGTAAGAATTAACATTATACCATTTACATTTCAAAACAAACTTCTAGTAGCTTGATGACTTATACATATGCTGAATCACATAACATTCGTCCCAAGGGTCATTGAGGGTTTATTTCTTTTCCTTCAATATTTTCTCATTCTGTGTTTTGGATTGGGTAATTCCCTTGATCTTTAATTTACTGATCCTTCCCCCTGCCAGCTTCGATCTGCTTTCGACCTAATCTAGTTAATTTTTATTTCAGTATTTTCTTTTCCCGCTCTCAAATTTACTTTTTGAATGTAATTTTTATTTTGCTATTGCAATTCCCTCTCTAAACATGTATTTCCTTTATTTTTGAACATACTTCCCTTATGTAGAAATATATATGTTTATGATAGTTACTTTTAAGTGTTTATTAATTTCAACATCTGGGCCTGGTTGAAGTGAGTTACTATTAGCTGCTCTTTTTTCTTTGCTGAAGATGAGAACGTGTTTCTCATGCTTCTGTTTCTTGTAATTTTTTGCTTGAAAACTAGTTATCATAGACAATACATTGTTGAGACTCTGGGTTTTGTTAAGCTGTTCTGAGGATTGTTATTTTCTATATTGTTTCTACTTATTTATAATATATAGATAATATATATTTCCATATATTATATTTCTATATTGTTTTCTATATTGCTCTATTAGGCAGTTAACATGTCTGAACCCTAGCTGCAAATATTTGCCCTGCTAATATTTCTGCTCTCTTTCTTGGGTTTCTCACTCTTGATTTATTTATTTTTAACCAGACCTCTGTGGGTTTTCCCCAATGCTTGCGTAATTTGGTGCCAAACATACAAGCAGAATTTAGAGAGAGTTTGGGCTCGCCCTGTGGGCCTCTTGCCTGGGGGGATAGCCCAGTCTCCCACTGCAGGGCCGGCTCTACCCTCTACCACTTTGAGGTCACAAGGCTTCAGTGTTCTTCTGTCCAAACTGCATTGCTTTGAGATACGTTGAATTGAAAAGACGGAAAATCACAAGTCTTGTCCTGGGCTGCTGTGTCTTTCAAGAACAGGTTTCTTTCTTGCCTCTGCCTGCTTTTCCAGGAGGCCCTCTGTTGTCTCATGCATATGTAATTCTCAGCCAGTACTTGCTTCATACTTGTTCATACTCACACCTTGGGTCTGGAGACTCTCCAGCTGCCAACATTTACTTCCTTTAAATTTCCAGGTGATTTTTCCAGCTCTGAATTGCTCTTTCTGACACCTTAGGTAGGTGGTAAGGCTACAGACTTCTCTGCTGTTTTTGGCTATAGGGGATGTGAAGGGTTGGGGAGTGTGCTAGGCCAGAAAGGCACACTACTGCAAATTCTACCCCTTCTAGGGGAACATTTTTGAGCATATACACTTTGCCATCCACTGTCTTATTTTGTATGCTTTCAGTGTCGTTTCAGTGTTTTATCAGGTTATTACAGTACCCATGGCATAAACGTCAGGACTTTGGCTTTGATTGTTATCCTGACAGTCAATTAAGAGATATACTTACGGTAGCAGATCTTACATAAGATGTTAGATGGAAAAGCTTTACATCACAGCTGTGCAAACAAGTTAAGTGGAATGAAATCTGAGCCTCCCATGTTCTTCAAAATTGTTGCGTATTTCAGGCCCTTTCTCTTCCTTCACAGTTTTACACTGATTCAGCTCCTCTTAATTGGTTATATACACACCCACTTACTTTTTGGCTGGAAGTCTATCTTTTCAGATCTAAAGGTTTTTTTTAAAATAGTCTGTGTACTTGGAACTTCATTAGGGGGCCCCTCAAGACTGATTTCTAAAGAGGAAAGCTTATAAATATTAAATAAGTAAAAATATATAAATAAAAATATAAGTATATATGCAGTTTATATATATATAATTATTATATATAGGTAAAATTTTGTATACATATATATTCACACACATTGTGTATGTTTTAGGATCATATATGTGTTTCTGTATGATTGTTGCAATAAGTTAGTTTGTATCTGTGGTATTAAAATCTAGAAGTATAAGGTGCTAACTCTAATATACATAAATAACTACAAATGATATAAAAGTAAGTGCTAGGAAGTTGAGGGTAAAATTGGACTATTTTTTGGCAACATGTCTAAAAGTAGGGGTTAGGATTATGTCTGGGGACAAACCTCTGAACTCCTCACGGCTCAGTTCACCTGCGGTTCATCCAAACGGGACGAAAGGGACTTAGAGCATCCGCCGCAGGGAACAGAAAGACAGTCTAAGCTGGTCACGCTACTGAAATCACATCCATATTTCTTGTGAGACAAATGATGTGTATACCTTCTATCACACTGGAAGTAAACATGTAGCAGAGATGTGTGGCCTGGTCAACATTTCCATACCCTAAACGGTGTCAGCGTTTAAACAACAGGTCATTCATTCTGGATGGTAGGAGCTATAATGTGTTCACCTTTCCTTCTTCTGCCTCCCACCATGTTAGCGTCAGTTACAAATTGGCACTTGCCAGCTTCCTCTACAAGGATTAAATCAAGTGCTGCTGCAGCTGTCGACCTTCAACAGCCCCTGAAAGGAGTTCAGGGTAGGAAACAGGAATGAGGTACTCTGTGCTCAGGAAAACACTGGCAGAACAGCTCTTCAGATAGCTAGATGTTTTCCAGAGCCAATTTTTTGAGCCCAATTCTGTGTCTCCTCATTTCTAGAAAGCACTAAAATCCTTTATGGTGACGACTGTTGCTCATGACTAGCAAAAGCTTCACGAGACCAGCAGAGACTTTCTGGAAAAACATGTGCTTGATTCCATGTAGCCTCTCTTTACCAGAATCACATATATCCTGACCTTCTCCCCCACCCTGACCCCGCTTCTCTGGAGCAGTCACTCAGAGCAGAAGTGCTGTCTCCTGGCTGCAGTCCTCATTTTTGCCCCCAAGAAAACTTAGCTCGCAACTCTCACATTGTGTATCTTTTAAGTCGACATTAGTAAGTAGAAATTACTAGTAAGTGTTTCTTTCCCACTCATGGGAAAATTTATACCCACCTTCACGCCTTGGCTACACACGTGCATGTATGTATGTATGTGGACATGTGTGCACACACACACACACACACACACACACATACACACTGGAAGTCAGGAGTGGCAAGTGTCAGTTTTGTGCTTTACATGTTTTTTCATCCCTGTATAGTTATAAAAATGCCTTCTAAAAATGGTGAGAAATTGAATGGGAAAATTTATATTAAAAGGGTTTTAGATGGATAAAGTGCCTCGCTGATGTTCTTTACCGTTAGTAGAGACTTCATATCCAGAAACAACTAAAATGTTTGAAAGAAAGAAAATACACTGTTTCTGTCTTCCTTGCAACTTTTCAGAAATAAATAAAAAATGTTGGTGAAACAATATGTCTTCTTTCAAAATATTCTTGGATATTATAGAGCACCAGGTAAATTAAGACAAAAGCAGGTAAATCTATTTTATTGAGAGTGAAGGGCTTGGAGCATAGTAAGTACTTAGTATGCATAATTTTGTTTCTTCTTGTTCTCCCTGCTGCTGCTGCTGCTAAGTCACTTCAGTCGTGTCCGACTCTGTGTGACCCCATAGACGGCAGCCCACTAGGCTCCCCTATCGTTCTCCCTATCACTCTGTAAATATCTGGCTACTGAATAAATGCATGAATGGTTTGAGTGAGTGTAGACTAAATCACACTGCAAGTTATGATTGGAACAAAGTCAGTTTTTAGTAACAACAAAATAACAAGTCTGATTATAGCAAGTTAAACTTACCATGTGCTAACAACTGTGCTAAGTGTTTCTCTGCTCTCATTGTTTCAAAAACTATTGAGCACCTAGAATGTGCTAGACATATGCAGGATTTTGAGACGACAATAAAGACCAAAATAAAAGCTAGTTTTTGATATCATGAAACTCACAGTTTAGAAGAGGAGAGAGACATTAGTCTGAGAATTTTTTAAATGAAAGAATAAAGCGATGGCTGTTATTACAAAGAAGTAAGAAAATCATAATGTAAGAATGCATAAAAGGGGCCAGTTAGTTTATTATCAGTTCCTTTCTCAAGAAGCTGTTTCCAAATTCCAACTGAGCACAAACAATGCTGGTGGTTATGGAGATAAGTGACCCAGGCAGAGGGCTGAACAGTGTAAATGCCCTTTGGCAGTATGGTCCAATGACCATACATTATTTAAGGGACTAAAACTTCAGTGTAGCTGGAAACCAGTCACTAAGGAAAACTGTAGTAGGAAAAAAATATGGAGAGGTGTAAAGTAAATCATATTAACTATTTTTTTATTGAGGGATCATTGACAAAATGAAGTTATTTCCAGATGCACAACATAGTGATTCAATATTTGCACATATGTTGTGAAATGATCACCATAGTAAGTCTGCATAATATCTCTTATCATACTTAGCTACAGAATTTTCTTGTGATAAGAATTTTTAAGATTTACTCTCTTAGCAATTTTCAAGTATACAATTAAAATTTGATTTTTATCCCAAGAAAAATGAGAAGCCATGAAATGATTTTGATAAGAGATTAATATGATAACCTTGTCTTTTGTGCAATGAGCATTCACTGCTGGGACAGATAAATCCAATCAAAGAGGCACCGAGTGGAGGACTGGCCCACCAGTTAGCACAGTGACAGGTGATGATGATGGTGTTGCTTGTAGGAATATAATGATGGAAATTGATTTAGCTTGGTGACAGATTGGACTGGGGAGGTGACATGAAGGGAGGTAGGTGGCCCTAATCAGTGGATGGTGATGTTCATGGGGAAAGGAAACAATGGAAATACAGGAGGTGTTAGAGGAAGAAGCAGTCATGAAGTCAGTTTTGGACACATCAATACGGCAACCCTGACAATGCCGCTGTGTGCATCAGTGATCTCTGATCTCCTCTGGTAACACATTACAGAGACGTGATTCGTTCTCGTGTCTGTGTGTGAACTAGAGTGGGATCGTTAAGGTTAGAGATCGTCTCTTAGCAGAGTATAGATGTTTAAGAGATGATGGAAAGGAAAGGGGGAAGAGTAAGGAGAGTGGATGGTAGGTGAAGTCTCTAGGGGAGAGCAAGTCTGTAAAGGAAAAGAACAGGTTTATCAGGGCCGCGTTTGGATACATTTAACAGAAACCAGTCTGCATGGGCTTACTCAAATCAGGGATTGTTATTCTCATCTGTAAGTCTGGTGTGTCTGTGCAAGGACATTATCTGATCTGTTTCCTACTCCTTCAGTCTGCTTAGCAATACATGTCTTTTGTTCTCAGGTTTGCAAAACTGCTGCTTCTGCCACAGGCATTCCATCTTCTTGGGTATGGGAGTGGGCCAGGGGTGATGGGGGGAAAGGGAAGAGTAGAGGGCAAAGGATAAAAATCCAAAGAAGCAAGTCACTTGAGGATTTGTCTTTGAAAGAATCATCCAGGAAGCCCCACCTGACTATATTTCATTCTCCAGATGGTGTCACAGGTGACCCTGGTTTGCAAAGAGGGTGAAGATCATGGCCTTGACTAGGTTCATTGACAACCCAAAGTTCGAGCTCTGTTAGAAATAAATTTAACAAGTGATAGAATGGGTAGTTGGAGAAGTAAATGGCAACCCACTCCAGTGTTCTTGCCTAGAGAATCCCAGGGACAGGGGAGCCTGGTGGGCTGCCGTCTATGGGGTCGCACAGAGTCGGACACGACTGAAGCGACTTAGCAGGAGCAGCAGCAGAGTGGGTAGTGCATAGTGTTTGAGAAGTATTAAGCAACAAAATAATTCCTTTAATCTGTACCATTGCTCCTTGCTCAAACCATCTTCAAAGTATGCTGCGGCTAAGTCACTTAAGTCATGTCCAACTCTTTGCAACTCCATAGATGGCAGCCCATCAGGTTCCCCCATCCCTGGGATTCTCCAGGCAAGAATACTGGAGTGGGTTGCCATTTCCTTCTCCAAGGCATGAAAGTGAAAAGTGAAAGTGAAGTCATTCCATCGTATCCGACTCTTAGCGACCCCATGGACTGCAGTCTACCAGGCTCCTCCATCCATGGACTTTTCCAGGCAAGAGTACTGCAGTGGGTTGCCATTGCCTTCTCCAGTATGCATCAAATGCAAAATATGGACTTGGTAGATTGTATTCATAGCTTAGTGTGACTTGAAGCAAATTTTCTTTATCTCTTTGGGATATTTGCTTTCCTAGCTATACTATAAATTGTGAAATTGAACTGGTGTCAAGGGCTGTGATCAACACTATTTTTTTCCCTCTGGTGAAAAACTATCAGAAGAAAACAAAAGGCATGATGATTTTCCTGGTTCCCCAGCCTCAACCAGCCCTTGTTTCCTGACCTACCCTCTCCCCAGAGTTCCTGGGATATAGTAGAACACATGAAATTTCATGGGCTTTCAATAAGAAACTGTTGACCAGTTAATGAATAATTAATCTTTACTGCTTTTTAGGGTTACATCCACATGGGTAAAATTGGGCATTCTTGATATAATTTATTCAGTGATCACCGAAAAGTATTGGGGCAGGGAGGGAAGTTTGCTGTGAGGTTTAGCACACTTGAGGAATTCAAGTGTGCCATCACCCCTTAGCCAGGATAATTTCCATAGAGCAAATACCCAAAGAACATACTTTGAATCGGTCCTTTCTCGGTCTCTGTTGTGTCTAGCTTGGATTCTAGCCAGACTCTGTCTCCCAATGTCAGCTGCAAGACGACATTTCCGGAAAGATGCCTATAATTGTCCTTGGCCTTGGACTCCTTCTCCAGGATTTGAGTGCCATTCTTCATGAGCCCTAACTTCACAGCATGCTGGAATAGCTCTATGTCAAAGCCAAAGCGGTACAAGCCAGGGATGGTGCAGGTGAACACTCCCGTGGTAAGATTAAAGTGGTCCTGGTCATTATGCAAGGCTTCCTTGAAGACAATGGGCTGGGAAGGGGCTGGGAGGGGATCACTCAGCTTCACTGCAAAGGCAGATTTAGGGGGAGACAAGCAACTCTCAATGTCTCCCGGAATCCCAGGAGGTCCTCGCAATCCTGGAGGGCCTGGGGGCCCTAAATACCAAAGTAAACAGAAGGAAGATAGAGGAGATTTGAAGTTCATACATTTCACAGTCCATAAATGTCTTTTCACACCACCCCACTACTAACTTACACTCTCCCTTCAAGGATCACCTTACACATCCTTTCCCCAGAAACTGTCTCCTCTGTCATTCCAGTGGCAGAATCCAGCGTTTACTTTGATTGTAGCATTTGCTTACACTGAATAGTCATCTCTCCCATTAAGGACCTATTTTATTTCCTTAAATAGATGATGAGCCAGTGCCCTACCTAATTTTGTTCCTAAAACACGATCATATGATATTCAAGGTCCAGATGATAGGCATAGTACATTTTTGGAAGCAGTGATTGAATAAATAATTGCTTGAATTGCCCTTTCAATTTGTTTCGTAGGTATGATGTTTTTATTATCACAAACACTAAGTAAGGAGCACTCAAGGGAGACACTGACACGGGGAACTCTAGGAACTGCAGCATTCCAGAAATAAAAAGGGGTATTACAGCAATGCTTCCCCGGCTGGACTGTGCACGACAGTCAGCTGTGGAACCTGTGAATAGTAGTGTCTTACTTAATAATACATGACCATCTGAATTGGAATTTCTAGGGGATAAAACCTGGAACCTAAATATTAACCAATGTCCACAGATGATTTAAAGGCAGTCAGGTTAAGGAATCAATGATGCTGGATCACTCTGGTGAATAATTTCCAGTGAGATTGAGATGGCAAAGTAAGTTCTCAGAATCGAGAAGAAAGTGCATAATGCCTTATTCTCAGTTGTTTTCTACAATACCATTTTGCCCTTGAGTTTGCAGGAGACTCAACAGTATTCCAGTGTGAATCAAGGGTGAACACAGAGAAATTATGGGCTTCCCTGGTAGCTCGGTGGTCAAGAATCCGCCTGTAATTCAGAAGACCCCAGTTTGATTCCTGGGTTGGGAAGTTCCCCTGGAGAAGGGATAGGCTACCCACTCTACTATACTTGGGCTTCCCTGGTGGCTCAGGTGGTAAAGAATCTGCCTGCCATGTGGGAGACCTGGGTTCGATCCCTGGGTTGGGAATATACCCTGGAGGAGGGAATGGCAACACACTCCAGTATTCTTGCCTAGAGAATCCCCATGGACAGAGGAGCCTGGTGGGCTATAGTCCATGAGGTTGCAAAGAGTTGGACATGACTGAGCAAGTAAGCACAGCACAGAGTAACTATGCCATATTAAAGAGTACACCAATAAAATGTCTGTCTGTCGTTTAGTTTCACATGGTGGCTTCTTCAGAACCCATCCCTGAAGTTTTTCTGGGGTAAAAACTTCATCATCTGCTTTAAGACTGTAGGTGTGTAGATAGGCTGGGAAGTGGGAGACCTTGGCAATTTCCCTCCAAAAACCATTGTCTCCATTGCTACTGACCATCAGAAGCATCTGCATATTTCCTTGACCTGATAGATATTTCAGTCAGAAAAAAGTGACCAATGCAATGTGAAGAAAAATGTTTTCTCACCTGGAGGGCCAGATAACCCTGGAGGGCCTGGAGGCCCTGGAAATCCTGGAAGTCCTTGAGAATCACAGGACCCGGTAACTTCTGGAGAAGAGGCATCAGCCGTGACTGATAGAACAGATAAAGCTAAAATCCAGACGTCTAGAGCAGAGAGTTAAATGGATAAATATTCACATAAGTTGAAAGATGGTGCTGCCTCTCTTGAAAGATTATGTTCCCACTGCCTAGGCAGCCAGGTCTCCCAATCTTAAGAAATAACTGTGAATTCGGTCATAAAGAGAGACTCCCCCCCCCCCACTTTCCTCCTTCTTCTTTTTTTTAAAGTCTTTATTGAATTTGTTACAATATTGCTTCTGTTTTAAGTCTTGGTGTTTTGGCTGAGAGGCACGTGGGATCTTAGCTCCCCAACTAGGGATTGAAATCACAACCCCTGCATTGGAAGAAGTTTTAACCACAGGACTGCCAAGGAAATCCACCCCCCCACCACCACCCTCCTTCTTACTGAATGGGGTGCAATCAGGGCCAAAGATAATCTATAGTTTCCTTGTATTTGCTGTTAATATTCTTACTGAAACGTGAACTTCTGATGACCTAGAGGTTTTCTCTAGGACACTCAAACATCCAGTGTCTTTTCCCCCCATCTCTTTAAGTAAATAGTCTTGTGGTATTATCCTTATGACAGCTAGGCAACTGCAGCCCTTAATAATTAAGCATGGTGTTTCCTCAAAGACAAGTCGTTGACTGGCGGTTTCATTTATTGATTCTACGCTGCTTACTAAATGTTTTCCTTGTATCTGCATGGTAAACTTCTTTTCATCCTTAAAAAACAGTTAGGGTTCAAGACAGGGGGACATATGTATACCTACAGCTGATTCAGGTTGATTTATGACAGAAACCAACAAAATACAGTAAAGCAATTATCCTCCAATTAAAAATAAATAAATTTAAAAAAAATTCAGAGTTCACTCATCTTGGGATATCCTCCGTGATTTCCTCAAAAGGAACTAATTTGTTTTATTTTAAAATGCACAGAAAGAGAAGCTGTCAAATGAACAAGTGATGATGAACAAAATTATGCCAAACAGTGGAATAACTTTCAATTATTTGGGGATCCAAAGATCTTTGCTTGATCCTGGAGTATTGAAACACAAAATGGTCATTGGAAATGTTGTTGGGTGTTTTTTTTTTTAATCAGTAAAAAAGTATCACACTTCATTTTATAATGGCATATATGGTTATGTAAAATATATTCCAGGCCTAAGTGACAAAAATAATTGGCAAATAGTATATCATAGCAAAATAAAAATCAGAGCCTGAGAAATTTAGTTTCTCTGAATATCTCTTTCCAGACTGTGACATAGAGATAATGAGGGTTGTGGTGAGAACCAGTGACAAATAAAGCATCTAATGTACTGTTGCTGTAAAGAAAATGCTCAACCAGTAACTGAAAATATACGAACATGTAGGACTTTCATTGAATGATACCCCTTTACCTGCCTTAATTAAGCAGTGGTATTACAGCATAGACATGAGAAGAAAATCTGTTAAGATAGGTGCCTCTGTTTATGGGTTAGCATATGTACAAAGAAAAGTTATCCTAGAAAACTGAAATTCATCTCATCAATGAAACACTGATGAAGTAATTTTGTTAAGTATACACGTCCAAGTGTTAACATTTCAACAGGTAAGATATACTAAACAACAACAATAAAAAAAACCCAGCTCTTTGTTGAGATATAGTTTGTATACCACGAAACTCTCATTTTCAGTGCAAAATTTAATAATTTTAAACAAATTCCCACAGTTGTGTAACCACCACCACCACCCAATTTTAGAAGATCCCCATCATCCACATGTGTCACTTCTCTCTCAGTCTTCTGACCTTCCTATGAGTATACTATGCTGATTTCCCATCAAAGGAAGGTTACTTCTCAAAGTGTTGATGGTCACTAATATGACAACCCAGAGCATCCATCAAAGCAGTTCTACAATGGACAAACAAAAATTGTCTACGGTGTCTAGACATGTGTGTTTCACGTCTCTAATCTTTTCTTGACATCTTGTGAAATGGGAAAGAGCTTGATATTGTATTTATCAATGTAGAGAAGGGAAACAGCAATACACATTCCACAGTCAAATACATGAAAATTTGCATTATCTCTCTTTCTGTTTACTTTATATCCTAAGTCCCTTGTGCTAATTTGCTATTAATTAGGGCTATTTACAAATTGATAACACAAGCTTCGGTCCAAATCTAAGGGGGTGGAAATGGAAGTTTCCACTTATATTTGCTGTATATGTGTCTGATTGGAAATGCTGATATGAAATCTATCCTTTTGTCCTGTGTTGTGGGAAAATTGTATCTCAAAATTATAATCATAAAATGAATCACAAGTGTTGGTAGGAGACAGTCCTTTGGATAGTTCTTTGTAACAACATATGGAATCCAGTTCGCTAGTGATTACACTTACCTACACACACCATGGAGAGAGACTGTCCTCCTCTCCCAGGCATCTTGATGCAAAGATGGAAGTTGTTGTAAGGGGTATGTCTTCAGCTGCTCTGTTCCGCTTTCACTTGTTTGCCTTTCAAAGGTTTGAGGAAGATGTTCTAATAAATCAATATTCTTTAATATTTAATTTTTTGCCTGTCTGAGGCCAATGACCTCAGTTGGTTTTTAACCAGAGTGAAGCTGTGCCAGCTGATGTTCAGACAGAAGCTCTATGTGTTATTTGTATCCTCTTTTTTCTTTTACTAACTTCTGGAATAAGTGAGAATTTAAAATTTTTATTGATTTATTTATTTAGGTGTTAGTCCTTTTGTATTTTTCCATACACATATGCATATAACTTTTCTATTTATTTTTGCTTTTTTTCAAATTTCTATTGTTTGTATATAGTATTGCATATACATATGGATACCCTGTTGGAGGAGGAAATGGCAACCCACTCCAGTATTCTTGCCTGGAGAATCCCATGGACAAAGGAGCACTGAGGGCTACAGTCTATGGCGTCCCAAGAGTCAGACACAACTTAGCAACTAAACCACCACCACCACCATGGATATCCTATGCTTAATGTAACTATTTCCTATTGAAGAGCATGTACACTGGTTTTAGTGGCGCTTTAAATTTTTACTTATTTTTAATCGAATGAAAGATTCTTTAGATTTATAGTGCTTTACATTTTCAAAAGTTTCACACACATGATTTCATATAATCCCATAATAACCCCTTCCTTTTTCTTAACCCCCTTCCCTCTCTCCACTTGTAACCACTAGTTTGTCGTCTGTATCAATGAGTTTGCTTCTTTTTTTTAATCCACTAGTTTGTTGTCTTTTTTAGATTCCACATAAAAGTGAAATCATACAGCATTTGTCTTTCTCTGTAATACCCTCCAAGTCACTCCATGTTGCTGCAAATGACAAAATTTCACTCTCTTTTATGGTTGGGTAGTATTCCTTATACAAATTTATATATATATATATATATATTTATATATATATATATATGCACACATTTTATTTCTCTCCACTATTGGGTTATTATCTATGCCTTTGGTTTTATTGTTGGTTTTTTTTTAGTATGATTTTTGTAACATTTAGCATATATATTTTCAATTTATCATAGGCTGACTCCTCAGATTTGTATCCATGAAATTTCATTTCCCAAAGATCAGGAAAAGGTAAGTACGTTTGCCCTCACTCTTTTTCAACATAGTACTAGGCATTGTAGCCANATTGTTGGTTTTTTTTTAGTATGATTTTTGTAACATTTAGCATATATATTTTCAATTTATCATAGGCTGACTCCTCAGATTTGTATCCATGAAATTTCATTTCCCAAAGATCAGGAAAAGGTAAGTACGTTTGCCCTCACTCTTTTTCAACATAGTACTAGGCATTGTAGCCATTGTAATAAACAGTTAAAGGAGATAAAAGACATGCCAATCAGGAAACAAAAGAAATAAACCTGCCCCAATTGTCTATGTTAGAATTTCAAGGACTCTACAAGAGAAACTCATAGCACTAATTAATTTGTAACTTGTGAGTTACACAAGGTTAAAGGAGACAAGGTCAGCACACACACAAAAATCAATCATATTTCTGTTTACTATCAGTGAACTCATTGCAAATAGCAATGAAAAACACAATACCATATATTATAGCTCTGAAGAAATGAAATACTTGTGTAAAAGTCTAATAAGACATGTACAGGATATTGTATGCTAAAAGCTACAACCAGCAATCCCACTCCTGGGTATTTATCCTGGAGAAATGAAAATGTATATTTCTGTAAAAATCTGTGCATAAATGTTTCCAATAGTTTTATTTGTTATAGCCCCAAACCAATGAGTCACTATTCATGAATGGATGAACAAGCTGTGGCACATAATATAAAGAATACTAGGGAATGACAATGTCTTTTGTAGGGAAGGAAATGGTGAGAACTTCATCACATGGATTGACTCATTCGTTTGCAGGATGGAAAGAACCTACATGACATATTACCTCACTGGTGCTGACAAGAAAATTCGAAACTGGTTGATTAATATTACATTTTGAAGGAAGATCAAAACTACAATTAGGGTTAGGTATTAAATCTAAGTTTGGTATCATGAGCTTTAGCACAAGTGATACCATTTTGGATCTGTGATTCTTCTATTAAATGGATCTTATGTTCATTATACTGAGTCTCAATCACAAAGTCACCCTAATAACCATCAGCAGAAGGGTAGATAAATGGTGTGGATTAGATACATAGAGTAGATAAAAGAGCAGACAAATAGACAAATGGTGGCATATTTGTAACGGAAGACTACATTTCCATTCAATGAAACGTTTACTGCTGTTACCACAGTGTGGATGGATTTCACAGACATTATGATGAGTGAAAAAAGGCTAGACACAAAACATTTTATATTGGATCATATCATTTATACAAAGTACAGGTATAGGCAAAGATGACAGCTTCCCAGGTGGTTCAGTGATAAAGAAGCCATCTGCCAATATAGGAGATGCAGGAGATGCGGGTTCTATCCGTGGGTTGAAAAGATCAACTGGAGGAGGAAATGGCAACCCATTTCAGTATTCTTGCCAGGACAATCCCATGGACAGAGGAGCTTCCAAGTCTACTGTCAATGGCGTCGCAAAGAGTTGGNAAGAAGATGCCCATCCACAATAAGGAAGGACCCTGGTTCTCTTACTACTATAAAGAGATTCACTCTTTTTTCAGAAATACCCTTGCAGAGTTTTTGTGAACACTTTGTTCAGCTATTGAGAGTTATAGGTGACAATGCTACAGTAGCTATTGTCACTTTTTTTCTAATACAGTATTTTAATTCATCCTCATGTTTCAAGAAGAGGAATGATCACAATTTGTTAGCCTTCTATTATTGGCAGGGGAAAATTCCAGTTTTGCCTCAGCCCCTTCAATAGTACAAATAGGCTTGACAGAGCCTTGTGTTCATGCTCAATTGCTCAGTTGTGTCTGACTCTTTGCAACACTATGGACCGTAGCCTGCCAGGCTCCTCTACCCATGGGATTTTCCCCAGCAAGAATACTGGAGTGGGCTGTCATTTCCTCCTCCAAGGAATCTTCTTGACCCAGAGATTGAACCCTCATCTCCTGCACTGCAAGTGGAATCTTTACCCCTGAGCCACCAAGGAAACCCCCAACAGAGCCAATGGGGTGAATTACAGGAAATGATTTATGTAGAAGAACGCACAGAGAATAAGATCTTCAGACACACACACACACACACACACACACACAAAAAAAAAAAAAAAAAAAAAACAGCCCTGAAAAAAGATGGAATGTGAATAGGGAAAGTGGGGAGAATGTATTCATCACATCTTCCCAAGACAGATGAATTGGGGTCCAGTGGACTCTAGTCGGGGTGGTGTAAACAAGAATATCCTTGCTCTTAAGGATGGGGTTGATTAATTTCCTGATTCTGATAACATCTTTCAAGCCCCAGTTTTAAAGAGTAGAAATGCCTTTTTTTTTTTAAATGCAACCATTTTTCTCAGAAGAGGGAGAGGAATAAATCCAAGATTTTAGAAAGTAAAATCTGGCTTTATTCCCTTTCAGGTTGCAGACTCATATGAAGCTTAGAGTTTCAGGGATGAATTAAGGAAATCTGAGAAATAGTGACTTCTGCTTGCTTTTATCCTCACTTTCAGATGCTTCTAGCCACACCTTATCCCCCTTTTCCAAAAACATAATTGTAGCACCAAAAGTATTATCATACTCTTCTTTGACCATCAGATGTTTTTTCCAAAACTTGAGTTTGGTTCATCTTTAGCTAAACCTTCGCTTTGAAATATTAAAGCTGTACATTAAAGTTGAAATAGTAATTTTCAGGAATCCTGCAGGTTCAGTTCAGTTCAGTCANAAAGTATTATCATACTCTTCTTTGACCATCAGATGTTTTTTCCAAAACTTGAGTTTGGTTCATCTTTAGCTAAACCTTCGCTTTGAAATATTAAAGCTGTACATTAAAGTTGAAATAGTAATTTTCAGGAATCCTGCAGGTTCAGTTCAGTTCAGTCACTCAGTTGTGTATGACTCCTTGCAACCTGGCATGGACTGTAACACGCCAGGCTTCCCTGTCCATCACCAACTCCCAGAGCATACACAAACTCATATCTATCAAGTTGGTGATGCCATCCAACCATCTCATTCTCTGTTGTCCCCTTTTCCTCCTTCTTTCAGTCTTTCCCAGCACCTGGGTCTTTCCCAAAGAGTCAGTTCTTTGCATCAAGTGGCCAAAGTATTGGAGCTTCAGCTTCAGCATCAGTCCTTTCAATGAATATTCAGGACTCATTTCCTTTAGGATGGACTGGTTGGATCTTCTTGCAGTCCAAGAGACTCTCAGGAATCTTCTCCAACATCACAATTCAAAAGCATCAGTTCTTCAGCACTCAGCTTTCTTTATGGTCCAACTCTCACATCCAAACACAACTACTGGAAAACGCATAGTTTTGACTAGATGGACCTTTGTTGGCAAAGTAATTTCTCTACTTTTTAATATGCTATCTAGGATGGCCATAGCTTTTCTTCCAAGGAGCAAGCATCTTTTAATTTCATGGCTATAGTCAATATCTACAGTGATTTTGGAGCCCAAGAAAATAAAGTCTGTCACTGTTGTCATTGTTTCCCCGTCTCTTTGCCATGAAGAGATGGACTAGATGCCATGGTCTTAGCTTTTTGAATGTTGAGTTTTAAGCCAGCTTTTTCATTTTCCTCTTTCACTTTCATCAGGAGGCTCTTTGGGTCTTCTTCGCTTTCTACCATAAGGGTGGTGTCATCTGCATATCTGAGGTTATAGATATTTCTCCCGGCAATCTTGATTTCAGCTTGTGCTTCATCCAGCCCAGCATTTCACAAGATGTACGCTGCATGTAAGTTAAAGAAGCAGGGTGACAAGTAAGTCCTTTAAGTCCTTCTGGAAAAATGACAATTGTGGAGGGTGGAGGAAGGCTTGCATTGAGCTTCACTGTGAAGACTGACCTTTCTCCACAAGGGCATTTTACATTTTGACTTGCCAGTCTTGGGATTCCTGGCTCACCTCTCAATCCGATAGGTTCTAGGAGAAACACAGAGCTGTCGATGAGAAACTAATTCCTTAGAGGAGCCTGAGTCCTTCCAGAATGCACTCGTGGTGGTGTGATTTCACAGGCTGATTTTGAGATGCACTGCTCTCTGGGTTGTTCTGTCTAGACTCCAATATATCAGAGTTTCGACTTCTGTTCTAGCTCCCCTTGTGCTCGCAGAGTCTTCAATATAGTGCTCCACTGAAAGCAATACTAGCTCTATGTCTGCCTGGCATTCCCGGATCCAGATGCTTACCCTTTCCTGGAACAAAGTCTCGAGGACTGCTCTTCTGTACTTGGCCAGTACCAACCACCTCGAGACTGTTTCAGTTTTGTATTTTGGGACTCTTGTTCCGAGCTTGGAAACTCCAGCTTGTTACCCACTAGCTACCTCATCCTTGCTCCCGTGAGGTTTTCTTTCACTTCTGTCTGAGCAAGCTATGCATCAATCAGAATGTCGACGTCACATTAGCCTTCCTGTGGGGACTGACATGCTACCTTGGTTGAGAGTGTGAGTTTTGGCTTATAAAGGAAACAGTGCAGGTCCATATCTCATCCCTGGTCAAGCTTCTTAACATTTATAAGGGTCCATTTTTTCATCATCCACAAAAGCAAGTCATAATATGAACTCTCACTGATCTGTTCTAAAATAATGTTAGCATTAAATATTATGTGAGTTATCTTACATAAATTAATAGTACAAAGTATAAAAATATACACAGGAGAAAATTAGAAGTAGACCAAAGACAAAAAGTAAAATCATACTAAATGGTCAATTATAGTGTAGATGTGTGCACCTACCCAGGTTCAAAATTTTAGTTAGAAATATGAAGCTGAGTTTCCTGCAGGCAAAACAAAACAGAAAAAAGTCCTCTTATATCATTCATGTTGTCCATAATGGGAAATATGCATTTTCTCTGGGAATTTGCAATACGGATAGGAAAAAATTATTCCCAAAGATTTCATATAGGAGCATATATGAAGTAAGTCAACTGATAATTTAATAACACCTTCCAGTGGTGGTTATATTTTCTGATCAGCGGAAGTACTATTACCATATCTCTGAGGACAGTGCTATAGCACCTAACAAAAACTATTAAATTTACTCTTTGTTGCACTAGGCAACCTGTATTGAATGACTATGTGTGTGAGAGAGAACTTTGTGTTTGAGCGGCAAGCAGGTATATGTCTGTGTATATTTATTTGGGGGCAGGGGGTGTAGGGTACAGTTTAGACTCTGAACATACAAGGTATTCCCCACTCATCTCCAGTCATGTGAGATTCGGCCATAACTAAATAACAGCACAATCACCGAAGAGTAAACAAAACAATATTATAGAACAAAAGTTCCATCCTGTAAAACAGTCTCAAAGAGGTCAAAATACTTCCCTTTCCTGGACTTCAATGTTTTCCTCACTCCAATGAGGAATGTAATGTTGAAACTTTCTCAACCTCACAGAGAGGTCTAGAAAATTACAAAAATAAAATAAGGGCTATGAAAGCCTGAACACTTGGGATTTTTCTCATGGCCATCTTAAAATTATTTAAAGATGCCCCAAGGGTTTCATATGAGAAACCATCAATAATTTCTGGTCATAAAGACGCTCAAATATGTACAGTGTTTTCATTAGAAGGCTGAGAGTAGGGGCCAGGGGCCAAGAGTTACTACATGGGACTGTTTGATGTACCAGCATCATGGCAGGCATATTTATTACATCATTCTCTTTTGCTTCTAAGCAATTCTGTGACTTATGTCAGAAATCATTGCATCACTATAACTGAGGCTGAGAAAGAGTTTAGTTATTTTCTTCAATGTTGCACAGTTGGGAAGTGTCAGAGCTAGCATGTGTGAAAATGTGTCTGACTTTGAGAAACAAATTCTCAGATTATCTTGATAAATAATTGTTTTGATTTACACTCAGAATTACTTAGCATTTTGTAAGTCATCAATGGGATCAGAAATTACAGCCAGTTTTTATTACCAAGGATATGACTGGTGGCTTAGTTGTCTTTTAAAGCAAGTGTTAAGATTATTAAGATGACACAGACCTTAGACTTGTAATAACAGTTAGGACCCCTCTGCTACAATAGTTGATTTATCAGCATAGACAGAGCTTTCAGTCATTAGGACAGCTAGGGACAATCTCCTCTAGAATTTATATTTATTGTTGACTTATTTTGTTAGATTTAAGTCCATGTTCAGGCTTTGCTTTGTTAATGGGAATAAAAGGATGCCAATCAAGGAAAATCTCTACCACCTAGATATATTGACAAGAAAAGCAATGGTCAGGATAATCTTACATAGGATGTCAGCCTTGTGCCTTCATTGTGCTAAATACTCCGTTATATTATCCCCAAACCCTATGCTACCCTCTTAGTGAAGTCGCTCAGTCGTGTCTGACTCTTAGCGACCCCATGGACTGCAGCAGCCCACCAGGCTCCTCCATTCATGGGATTTTCCAGGCAAGAGTGCTGGAGTGGGGTGCCATTGCCTTCTCTGATGCTACCCTCTTAGATAGGTGTAATTATCCCTTCAGGTATAGGTGGAAAAACTGAGAAGAAATGAAACTAGGCAATTTCTCCATGGAAGAAACCTCAGTGCTTAAATGAGTGGACTTCAGATGCCAAACCATCACAACTAAGACAAGTTGGAGGTGTGGCTGCCAGAGGCTTCAGGCCAGCTGAAGCATAAATTGGAAGAAGGGACACTAGATTATAATAGGAAAGATCAGCAGGTCCCTTCTGCCTTCTCCATGTCCCATCTAGAGGGCATTTGGGATAATGCCCTTGGGACCTTCCTAACCTTCTCTGACCCTAGTCCCAGCATCGATGTGGACGCCTGTAGTAACAGATATTTCTTGGGATTGTGAGGGTTTGCATCCCTTTGATGGGGCGGGAATACGATCCTTCGAGCAGCAGCACTAGTTTCCAGTCTGTGAGAACTTTCTGTTACTTTTCTGCTCTAGGTTTCTGGATTTGGGCTCTGTCCATCATATCAGCCCTAGCTGATCTCAAGACTGAAGGAAATTCTGAACCTGTGAGCCTTTGGGACCCCGAGGCCCCCCTCCAGATCCTTTGGGAATACCTGGTGAAGACGGTAAGAGATAGTTTTCTTTTCTTTTACTTCCTTTCTCTGGCTGTAATGTTCACAGACCCAGTTAAACTCCCAAATGCACTTGATAAGATTACTGAAGCAAGGCATTTCTTCTTTTCAGTGCCTATGAATTGTTTTCTTAATTCTGATTATGCATCAGAATGTCAAAATTTCATCCTACAGTTACCGAATCAGGAATTTGGGACTAGATGCAAATTACCTACATGTTTAGAAAGCCCTCAGGATATTTGATGTACCACACTAAATGAACCTAATGCATGTTTTTGTCCTTTCCACACACCATGAATAGCAACTAGAGTTACAGCCTTGGGACAAAAACATGCATTAGGTTCATTTAGTGTATCTATAAAGAAATGTGGGAGAACTCTTATGGATAAAAGTATCAGTAGCACAAATTCATTCCCATCCCCTCACCATCTTGTTGAGGAGTGAACTGCGTTTGAGGCAGTTGGTTTGTACTTCGAAAAGATCTCCAAAAAAGGGATTCCATCTGCATATTGTTATTTATAGTAAGCTAACCCATTCAAAATTGCTGTTTCGTGGGGCAAAATCAGGGAAGTACTGACACTGCAAACATTTCAATCTAATATAAATAAATTGGCAATGGGACAGGTGACACATAGTCAAGTACGTAACAAGAAGGGCTCCCTAAATGGAATATTGATGTTTGGTTTGACGCTTACTAAGAATTCACCCACTAGTACTGCAGCTCTTGGCTAGAGACCTGGTGTTTTCCCACTAGTTTAGTTCTTTCTCTAGAATTGGGAAAACGTAGTAAGTAAATTGAGATACATTTTGATTCACGTGGTAAGAAAGACCACTCAGTTAACACATGCACGTGAACACATGCACACACCCACACACATGCAAACACAATGTGAAAAATAACTCACTTGTAAAACATTTAGAGACAAGTCTTTTTTTTGCTAGATTAGAGAAAATGGCTGAACCTGGTGAATTGAAAGAGCATACCATACAAGACATGCATGAATACTCAGACTGTTCGTTAATTTTTAAGTGTGGTCATGTATATGAGAGAATAAGTTAACTTTATATTCTAAAAAAGACATCGATAGTGCCCATATGCTTGGTTATCAGTAAGGATAATTAGTTTGAAAAAACAGCTTGAATAGTACTTTTGCAAATATCATTGTTATTTTCATGCAGTGTGGCAGTGAAGAACCTAAGCTGCTCCATTTTGTTAAAAGAAAAACTCCATTTTGTAAGGTTCCGGGGAAAAAAGCCTTTGGAAATCCCCTGACCTCACCCCACCACCCACGAGCCCACGAGCCAATCGGACCCCAGACCAAAATCTCCTGACTTAATCCTCAGGAACTTGCAGTCTACCTAAACAATAGGGACCAATCAAGAACCAACACACAACCCTTCAAAAGAAAATGACCAATCAGATGTCCCCCTACCTAGAAATCCTTTTTTTCCCCATGTATACTCCCTATATAAGCAATGTAATCCAAAACCCAGAGCTCCTCCCTATAGCCGCTGTGTCGGTAATGGTGGGAGCTCCAGCTCGAGCTTGTTAATAAAGACTCTTGCTTTTGCATAGGATATCGGCTCCCTGGTGGTCGTTGGGAGATTTCGAGACTTGGGCATAACATCTGGGGGCTCCTCCGGGATCTCCCACCGGCTCCATGGGAAGACCAATCTGGAGAGTCATCTGCAGCCGGTAAGCTTTTTTCTGTCTTTCTTTTCATTTCTGACAGGGCCTAATTTCTGAAACCGGTATATGACTCAGGCGGACGCGCCGACGGGTCATTGGTGGGGGTCGTTGGGAGACGTCCCCGACCCCCTTGGAGGGGACGGAGTGCCCCTGTTCTCTGTAGACGATCCCAGTCGCTCCCGCTGAATGGCCGGAGGCCGTCGTCTTACTTTCGGTTTTGCCTCCGGACTCCCGGAGGTCTATTTCTCCTGTCTCTCAGTCTATCTGTGTGGCTGTTCGTATTGTCTGTGTTAACTTATCAACATCTGGCTGATCCAGGGTCAATGGGGCAGCGCCACTCTAGCCCCACGCCTCTATCCTTGATTACTGATCATTTTAAGGAGGTCAGGATGCACGCTCATGACCTCAGTGTAGAAATTAAAAGGAATAAATTAATCACTTTTTGCAGCACAGAATGGCTGACTTTCCATGTAAGCTGGGCCTTCAGAAGACACCTTTGACTTGGGAACTGTACACCGAGTCCAGGATATCATCTTCCGACAGCGGATTGGACACCCTGACCAAGTTCCCTATATCATAGTATGGGAAAATATACTGCAACCCTTCCTTGGGTAAAACCTTTTTTGCCTCAACAGGGACTTTCTACTGCTCAGGTGTTGGTGACACATGTAGGAAAGAACCTGAAAAATCCCAAGGAGCCTGAACCAATGGCGCTGCTATACCCCATCTTGCAGGGGGGAACAGAAGAACTTCTCTTTCCTCCCCCTTATCAACCCCTTGAACTGCCACCAGCCTCCTTGATGAGGAAGGAAACCAACCTCATCAGTACTGACCCTTCTCTACTAGTGACCTATATAATTGGAGATCCCAAAATGCTAAGTTCTCAGACAACCCTAGAGATTTAACTAACCTTCTAGAGACTGTGCTTTTTACTCATCAGCCCACGTGGGACGACTGTCAACAGCTGCTCCAGATTCTCTTCACCATGGAAGAGAGAGAAAGTGTTAGACCTTGCGGTCTTTTCCTAAGACCTGTCGCTTTCTCAAAGATCACCGAGACTCGGATTCGATGCAAACAGCAAGAGGATTTATTAAGCCGGCGCGCCGGGGTTCGGTCACCTCCAGGGAGGAACGAACCCCAAACTGTCATTACAGGGCACTTTTAAGCACAAAAACCGCAAATGGGTGTAACTAGGGTGGGGACAATTTGATTGGTTCACATAGGCTCGTTTGCTATCAGGTCTATACAGCTGGTCAGGGCCACATTGCTGCGGCCTGAAAAATAATTTTTAGAAAGTTCCTAAAGGAAAAACATCCCTAAAGGCCACATTGTATTAGATAAGAACCTGCCATGTTACATGAGATAAAAACCTGCTCTCAAGGGTTTAGCAAAAAACTTAATTTTTCTCTCATTCCCCTCTTCTTCTTGTCCAGATTTCAATCTTGAAATCATAGACTGAGGTCTTCTTGGGGAACTGCCGCATACTGTTGTCTCAGCATAAGTACTTGTATGGTACTTATTCGATCCCTGATGAACGAGACTAATCGGTTGAGGATACAGGGTCCTATAGTTAGGAGGAGGAGGAGAATGATTAATGGCCCCATCAGAGTAGACACCAGGGTAGTCAACCATGGGGTTTTGTTGAACCAGAACTCAAACCATCCTTGGGCTTTTTCTCTTTCTTTCTGCCTATTTGCCAGTCTTTCTCTTAACTTATTCATGGAATCAATGATGACCCCAGAATGGTCTACATAGAAAAAACATTTTTCTTTGAGAGCTGCGCACATCCCACCTTCTTTAAGGAACAGGAGGTCTAGGCCTCTCCGGTTTTGCAACACTACTTCAGACAGAGAGGTTAAAGATTCTTTTAACTTAGTGATAGAATCTTCTAGGACCTGAAGGTCAGCATCTATAGCCTGTTGTAAACTAGCATAGTATTGGGGCTGCTGGACGAGGGCCGTCGTACCGGTCCCGATTCCAGCAGCTACTCCAAGGCCCAAAAGGACCGCCAGAGTGAAAGTTACTGGCTCTCTTTTTACCCGGTGTCTANTTTTAACTTAGTGATAGAATCTTCTAGGACCGGAAGGTCAGCATCTATAGCCTGTTGTAAACTAGCATAGTATTGGGGCTGCTGGACAAGGGCTATCGTACCGTTCCCGATTCCAGCAGCTACTCCAAGGCCTAAAAGGACCGCCAGAGTGAAAGTTACTGGCTCTCTTTTTACCCGGTGTCTACCCTCATAGACATCCAAAAAGGAGTCATCGGGGTGGTAGATGAGTCGAGGTATTAATCGTACCAACACACAGAAATCACCTGAGCCATTAAACACTGCCAGAGAAACACAGGGCATAAGACCCGTATTACAGGGGGAAGGAGGTAGCCAGTAGGGCTGAGGTTGGTTCTAGTGCTATTGCAAAGATGAATCTGACTTGTGGGCGGGGAGCCTATACACAGTCCTTGGCCTGTTACAGCAGAGAGGATAAGCTTGACCACCCCTGTCTGCTGCCACCAGCATTGACTAGGGGAGTCGGAGTTATTTACCGTTCCCGTTATTCCTATAGCTTCATAATAAGGGGGGGGGGGAGCTGCGTGGCAGAGCCAGCAAGATTTGGTGGCCTCCGGGTTAGTTGCATTCAGGACCTTGAAAGCATTAACTAGAGTCAGCATTTGGTCCTGGGTTGAGGGCACATTGCTAGGGGTTGTTACAGTTTCTGGGGTTGCCCTCTGACTCCCAGGGGTGGAAGCTGTAGAAGCTTGCCTCTTAGGATGTAGGATGGGGTTAGGGNGGGAAGGAGGTAGCCAGTAGAGCTGAGGTTGGTTCTAGTGCTATTGTAAAGGTGAATCTGACTTGTGGGCGGGGAGCCTATACACAGTCCTTGGCCTGTTACAGCAGAGGGGGTAAGCTTGACCGCCCCGTCTGCTGCCACCGGCATTGACTAGGGGAATTGGAGTTATTTACCGTTTCTGTTATTTCTATAGCTTTATAATAAGGCGGGGGAGCTGCATAGTAGAGTCAGCAAGATTTGGTGGCCTCCAGGTTAGTTGTGTTCAGGACCTTGAAAGCATTATTAACTAGAGTCAGCATTTGGTCCTGGGTTGAGGANGGCATTGACTAGGGGAATTGGAGTTATTTACCGTTTCTGTTATTTCTATAGCTTTATAATAAGGCGGGGGAGCTGCATAGTAGAGTCAGCAAGATTTGGTGGCCTCCAGGTTAGTTGTGTTCAGGACCTTGAAAGCATTATTAACTAGAGTCAGCATTTGGTCCTGGGTTGAGGACACATTGCTAGGGGTTGCTACAGTTTCTGGAGTTGCCCTCTGACTCCCAGGGGTGGAAGCTGTAGAAGCTTGCCTCTTAGGATGTAGGATGGGGTTAAGGAGCTTTACCTGAGGTTTGAGGAGAGGGTTAGACCCCATGCCCGTAGGAGGCGGAGACTCTATTTTCAGTCTAATAGTAAAGATGAGACCATCGTCATTGCGTTTTTTTGTAAAGTCTCAAACCCCACGTATAAACCTTTGTCCAATCTCTTTTCTGCTTTTCCTTGTTAGTAAAACTGATCTTAAGCGGATGGCACCAATTCTNATTTTGTTAAAAGAAAAACTCCATTTTGTAAGGTTCCGGGAAAAGAGCCTTTGGAAATCCCCTGACCTCATCCCACCACCCACAAGCCAATCGGACCACAGGCCAAAATCTCCTGACTTAACGCTCAGGAAGTTGTGGTCTACCTAGACAATAGGGACCAATCAAGAACCAGCACACAACCCTTCGAAAGAAAGTGACAAATCGGATGTCCCCCTACCTAGAAATCCTTTTTTTTCATGTATACTCCCTATATAAGCAATGTAATCCAAAACCCAGAGCGAGCTTGGTAATAAAGACTCTCTTGCTTCTGCATCGGATATCAGCTCCCTGGTGGTCATTGGGAGATTTCCCAACTTGGGCATAACAGCAGCACATATTTCACACTAAAGCAGTGGCGATTCTCACAAAATCAGAGGCAAGGTCGTATCATGGAAAGATACCAATAGGCTGGGGATTAGGAAATCTCCATTCAGCTCTGAACATCTGCTCTGTCACTTGGATACCTGAGAACAGTGAGTTCCATCAGATTGACCAATGTACATCATTAACCTCAGCTCCACAACCAGGAACTCAGATTTAGAAGAGAGTACAGACAGGGTATCAGTGAGCCTTTTGGGCTCCATGAGTGACTGTAATGCTTATGTGGGTTTCAGTATCACTGACCTGTGTCTTTTAGCTATATAGTATAAGAAGATTTCTGGATTTTTCTGCATTGATTCCTATAGAAAGTGTTCCTTAGATAGAAGGTTTATAATAAAGATATTATATTATAAAATAATTATTTCATATTATAAACATGATTCTGCCTATGTGATAAGAAAAATAATTCATGCACTTATACATTCAGAAAATACACTTTGAATTCTGACTACAATCTGGACACTTTAGGTATAGTCAAGGACATAAGTGCTTAGGAAGGGGTTATAATTCAGTGTGGTAAAAACTATGACAAAAGTAAGCACTGGATGCCATTCCCATAGACTAGAGAGAGAACCCTGAAGAGAATCTGTAAGATCATAACTAAAAAAGGATGGGAGGGAGGGAGACGGAAATATGCTGATCATAAAACGCATGAGTTCAGACTTGTTTCCTTCATTTGTCTATGTATCTTGAGTACAGGTCCTCAAGGTCATCCAGGAAAAATGGGACAAAGAAGGCCACCTGGAGCTTCTGAGAAGAGCGCATCGCCACCAAAATCTGCCATTTTCATGAAGTTGAGTGAACCCCTCCCAAAGCCCTTCCAGCCCATTATTTTCNAACGCATGAGTTCAGACTTGTTTCCTTCATTTGTCTATGTATCTTGAGTACAGGTCCTCAAGGTCATCCAGGAAAAATGGGACAAAGAAGGCCACCTGGAGCTTCTGAGAAGAGCGCATCGCCACCAAAATCTGCCATTTTCATGAAGTTGAGTGAACCCCTCCCAAAGCCCTTCCAGCCCATTATTTTCAAGGGAGCCCTGTAAACCAACAAGATCATTTTAATCTGACCAATGGGGTTCAGCTGCACCACCCCTTGTGTGTCACACAATTGCGGATGAGACAGGTCATGTGTGTGTGCCATTGCAGTTTCATATTGTACCACTGCAATCGTGACTAGTGTCCCTTTCACACTTAAAATTGCATTATGAGAAAAGTCTATAATCTACACAACCTGCAAGCTCAGTTTCTCAGTCATGTTTGACTCTTTGCCACCCCATGAACCATAGCCTGCCAGGCTCCTCTGTCCATAGATTTTCCTGGCAAGAATACCAGAATGGGTTGCCATTTCCTATTCCAACACAATCTGTATTTATGTATAAATAAATATATTTTTGGAACCATAAAAAGGCAAGAAATATTTAAAGAGGGAAAGAATCACTTTGCCATCTTTTGAGCGCTTTATGAATATAGCAGGTAAGATAGTGGAGATCATATGTTCTGTTTTAATATTTTCCAGATTTTTTTTCCCTAAGCAGCAACACCACTCAATGATAGTGAACTGCCACAGGAACTTTAAAGTTGCAGAATCCTTCATGAACATTTTCCTGTGCAATCTTCAGAGCAAGTTTTTTGAAGAGGCATTTTTTGGTTACATTAGGATGACAAACTGTTATGTGTCCAGTGATTCGCTGGTGACTGAGTGGTAAAGGATCTGCCTGGCAGTGTAGGAGATGCCATTCAATCCCTGGTTCAGGAATATCCCCTGGAGAATGAAATGGTGACCCACCAGTATTCTTGCCTGGGAAATCTTATGGACAGAGGAGCCGAGTGGGCTACAGTCCACGGGGGTCACAAAGAGTCTTACATGACTTAGCAGCTAAACAATGACAACAACCAATGACTAGGTTGTTGAGGGCATTAGTCAGCCTATCTACCTCTCCTACAGACTAATCAATAGAAAAGAGAAAAGAGGGGGAAATCAGAAACATATATTTTCCCTCACGTCATAATCCAATGGGTGGTTCTGAGCTGCAGTAGTTTCAAGGCTCCTTTGTGCTCATGTGTAATCTAACATGTACTGTAGTTTCTACTAACAGATAGATACTAATCCAGTATCTACTGTAATTTTTTGATGGGCATGGGAACACATGACTACTTGCTCTCTTTTTTTGCCTTACTTCCAATTTTATGCAACTGGTGCTCTAAGAGTGCACCCTCCAGTAAATTATCTGCACATAAAGGTTCTTCCTCAGTCTGGGTTTTCTGAGGATCTGGGCTGTATGTTTCCATTAACAAGAGCATTTATATGCAATTCACATGCAAAGAGATCTTCTATCTTCCTCAAGGAAACCAACTTGAGAAGGAAGCTCTTCTGGTAAGTGATTCCTCAAATGCCCTGTTGTGTCTCACTTGTTTGTTTTCCAAGGTTTTGGTGAGATGTATTATTAACCAATTTCCATTATGACTTGCTAGTCTAGTCTCTTCTAGCCTTCCCTGATGGCTCAGTCAGAAAAGAATCCATCTGCAATGCAGGAGACACGGGTTCACTCCCTCAGTAGTGAAGATCCCCTGAAGAAGGGCATGGCAACCCACTCCAGTACTCTTGGCTGGAGAATCCCATAGATGGAGAAGCCTGGTGGGCTACAGTCCATGGGGTCACAGAGTCAGGCAAGACGGACTAGAAGTCAGACATCTAGTCTCTCCCAAAATGATACATCTAAGTTAGAAGGCTTTGCTTCTGTATCAGGGTGCAATCCAACTCTGCTAATTAGTGACCACTTATACTGATGATCATGGATCTTTTATAATTTCCTGATTAGGGCTATTTCCCATCTTCACGTTGCCTAGCTTTCCAGTGGTTCCAGGGCAATAGTGTGTAAGAACAAAAAGACACCTTGAATATTACACTCTATCCCAATACGTTTATAGATGGAAAGGCTGAGGCTTAAAAAGGAAGTGAGTTCCCACATTTGGGTAGCAGTTTTTAAAACGATTTATCTTTTTTATTTTTAGCTTTTTTGGTCACACCACCCAGCATGTGGGATCTTAGATACTCAACCTTAACCCATGCCCACTGTAATGGAGGCATAGAGTCTTAACCATTGGACTGCCAGGGAAGTCCCACAATTCATCTTTTTTAAATGTGAAAATACTTTAACTACACATAAAATTATAAAGTATCAGTGCAATTACAGTAATAATTAAGTGAAGAGTCACGTGTTCACCACCCAAGCCAAACGAATGTAGTGTTGCCATACACCAAAAGCCCCTTAGAATCCCCTCCTGCTTTCCCTTCATCCAAATAACTACTACCCTAAATTTGTGTTGTTGGTGGTGCTTTAGTCACAAGTAGTGTCCTACTCTTGAGATCCCATGGACTGTAGCCTGTCTGTCTATAGTATTCTCCAGGTGAGAATACTGGAGTGGGTTGCCATTTCCTTCTCCAGAGGATCTCCCCGACCCAGAAATTGAACCTGGGTCTCCTGCATTGCAGGCAGATTCTTTACTGACTGAGCTATGAGGGAAGCCCCCAAATTTTTGTTAATTATTTTCTTTGTTTTATTTGTAAATAAAGTTACTAAGTACATATTTGTATACTTTCATTAGTGCTCCTAGGCACTCATCTCGTATGCACTTGTCTTTCCTGGATATAATACACCCAAGAGGTGGAATTACTGGGTCAAAGCTTCCCTGGTGGCTCAAATGGTAAAGCGTCTGCCCGCAATGCGGGAGACCTGGGTTCGACCCCTGGGTCAGGAAGATCCCCTGGAGAAGGAAATGGCAACCCACTCCAATATTCTTGCCTGGAAAATCTCAAGGATGGAGCCGACTCCAGGGGGTCGCAAAGAGTTGAACATGACTGAGCAACTTCACTAAGGTGGGTATATTCAGCTGCAGTAGAAATTGCTGAGCTAGTTTNTGGGTTCGACCCCTGGGTCAGGAAGATCCCCTGGAGAAGGAAATGGCAACCCACTCCAATATTCTTGCCTGGAAAATCTCAAGGATGGAGCCGACTCCAGGGGGTCGCAAAGAGTTGAACATGACTGAGCAACTTCACTAAGGTGGGTATATTCAGCTGCAGTAGAAATTGCTGAGCTAGTTTCTAAAGAGGTCATACTATTCTATACTGCTACCAGCAGGTGTTAAGAATTCAGGTTGTTCCACATGGCCACCATCACTTGGCATTAATATTTTAAAACGTATCAATTTTGTTAAGTGTGAAGTGATACATCATTGTCATTTTACTTTGTATTTGTCTGAAGAGTAATTACTTGAGCATCTTTTTAATTATGCTTCCTAGGCACGTGGATACCTTCCTTTGAGAAGGAGCTGTTTGTCCATTTTTAAACTGGATTATCTTTTTTTTTAATTGATTGCAAGAAATCTTAAAGCCTTACTCTTACATGTTTTATCAGATACATATGAATTTTAAGGGATTCCCTTGAGGCTCAGCTAGTAAAGAATTCGCCTGCAATGCGGGAGACCTGGGTTAGATCCCTGGGTTGGGAAGATCCCCTGGAAAAGGGAAAGGCTACCCACTCCAGTATTCTGGCCTGNGAGAAGGGGACGACAGAGGATGAGATGGCTGGATGGCATCACTGACACGATGGGGGTGAGTCTGAGTGAACTCTGGGTGTTGGTGATGGACAGGGAAGCCTGGCGTGCTGTGATTCATGGGGTCACAAAGAGTTGGACACAACTGAGCAACTGAACTGAACTGAACTGAAAGTTCGTCGGTTTGTGTCCTGCTTAGAACAGCTGCCTAACTGAAATTAGAAATAAACTCCTTTATGTTTTCTTTGATAAACTTAACAGTTTTAACATTCTCACTCTAAGAAATTTATTTCATCATTTTCTTTCAGAAACGGAAATAAAGGAACTCCCCAGTGGTCCAGTGGTTAAGACTTTACCTCACAAATGTAATCCCTGGTTGGGGATCTAGGATCCTACATGCCTCAGAGTTAAACAAACAAACAAACAAACATAAAACAGAAGCAGTGCTGTAACAAATTCAATACAGATTTTTTAAATGGTCCACACTTGAAAAAAGAGGAGAAACATATATGTTCTGATTTTTGGTAAGTTGATGATTCTTGCTAATTATTCAAGGCAAAATTGGGTCCTCAATTGGGTCTTATCACACTCTGCTGCTACTGCTAAGTCATTTCAGTCGTGTCTGACTCTGTGTGACCCTGTAGATGGCAGCCCACCAGGCTCCCCCATCCCTGGGATTCTCCAGGCAAGAACACTGGAGTGGGTTTCCATTTCCTTCTCCAATGCATGAGAGTGAAAAGTGAAAGTGAAGTCGCTCAGTCGTGTCCAACTCTTCGCGACCCCATGGACCGCAGCGCCCACCAGGCTCCTCCATCCATGGGATTTTCCAGGCAAGAGGACTGGAGTGGGGTGCCATCGCCTTCTCCCTTATCACACTCTCCTCATCATTATTCACCATAATACCCCTGCCCCATCCCCCCTCCTCTTGCCCCTCACATTCTTCCCCTCTATATTCAGGAAATGTGTTGTTCTTCAGGTTTCTTTAATGACAGGAGTGATGTGGATCTTTAAAAGAACTGAGTATGAGACAGAACTGGAGATTAAATATTTGAGGATAAATTTTATAATTAAAATTGCAGGGACTACCCTGGTGGTCTCAGTGGGTAAGACTCTGTGCTTCCAATGCAGGAGGCCCAGGTTCAATTCCTGGCGAGGGAACTAGATCCTGTATACCACAACTAAGACCCAGTGCAGTCAAAATAAATAATAAATATTTCAAAAATAAAAATAAAATTTCATTCTGTGGTTCACTGTGCTTGAATAAGCTCTTCTCTTCTTTCCTCTGACAATTAAACAAGATATGTTACCTAGATGCCCAAGAAGATAATCCAGGCACCATGTTTAGTGAGTTCCTTAGCCTTGAGTCATTGACCTATTTGGGATTCACTAGATTACTGAAGCAACTTAGCAGCAGCAGATTCAGTTGTAGTCCCATTGAACATTTTCCCAGTTGACTACCCATGCTCAGGAACAGAAATCCTGTGTGACTTGTTGTCTTCAGATCTGTCTGGGGGCTGGGCATATAAGCAGCCAGAGAAGTGCATGCCATCCAGCCTCCCTCCCTTGCTCCCTACTTCCGCATCTCACTCACTCCTGGCACACTTCACCTGCACTAGCAACCGAATGGTAAGGAAAGTCTGCTTCTCTCAAGGGTAACAAATCCTGCTGTTGTCTCTAGCTGTTGTTCAGGCATTAAGTTGTGTCTGACTCTTTGTGACTCCGTAAACATGCCAGGCTTCCCTGTCCTTCACTATCTCCCGAGTTTGCTCACACTCACGTCCATTGTCTCAATGATGCCATCCAACCATCTTATCCTCTGCCACCCCCTTCTCCTCCTGCCTTCAATCTTTCCCAGCATCAGGGTCTTGTCCAATGAGTCAGCTCTTCTAATCAGGTAGCCAAACTAATGGAGTTTCAGCTTCCGCATCAGTCCTTCCAAAGAATATTCAGGGTTGATTTCCTTTAGGATTAACTAGTTTGATCTCCTTGCTGTCCAAGGGACTCTCAGGAGTCTTCTCCAGAACCACAGTTTGAAAACATCAATTCTTCAGTGCTCAACCTTCTTTATAGTCCAACTCTCACATCAGTACATGTCTCTAGAGGGTGCTCTGAATCCCGCAGTCTACACGCAAGCAGCTCCCAAATGTACAGTGAAGAACACTGAGGAGCCAGAGAAAGAATAATGCAAAGAAGGAGCAGATAGCTAAAATGAAGAGAGCAAAATCCTTTTCTCCCTGAAGAAAAAAATCAATGACCACTGAAGTTCTGGCCTGCTGGGCCCCAAAATATCACTCAGCATTTAGTATTCACCCAATTGGTAGACTTGAAGAGAAGACTCTTTAGAGTCCCTTAGACTGCAAGGAGATCAAACCAGTCAGTCCTGAAGGAAATCAGTCCTGAATATTCATTGGAAGGACTGGTGCTGAAGCTGAAGTTCCAATATTTTGGTCACCTGATGCGAAGAGCAGACTCACTGGAAAAGACCCCGATGCTGGGAAAGATTGAAGGCAGCAAGAGAAGGGACAACAGAGTATGAGATGGTTGGATGGCATCACTGACTCAATGGACATGAATCTGAGCAAGCTCCAGGAGTTGGTGATGGACAGGGAAGCCTGGCGTGCTGCAGTTCATGGGGTCGCAAAGAGTCAGACACAATTGAGTGACTGAACTGAACTGAACAGGTATCCTGAGAGATAGAACTAATCTATGCATTCCTCTGTGGAATAATATTAGATATACTATAAATAATATATATACATATATATAGCATAAATATAACTACCATTATATGTACATCCATTTTGTGTGTTCCTTTGTTCACAATGCTTTACCCACACTATACCTTATCCTAGCAGCAACACAATAGGATATATTTTATTCCATTTGTTTCATAGATGTGGAAATTGAGTTGCAGAGAAGATGAACAGCTTGACCAAAAGGAACACAGTGGATTGGTATTGTAACAAATTTCAAATTCATGTCTCCTCCCATACAGAATTCAGACCTTTTTTCAGGCTCTCAGAAAGTCCAAAATTGACTTGCTGTGGCTGCTGCTGCTAAGTCGCAGTCGTGTCCGACTCTGTGCGACCCCATAGATAGCAGCCCACCAGGTTCCGCCGCCCCTGGGATTCTCCAGGCAAGAACACTGGAGTAGATTGCCATTTCCTTCTCCAATGCATGAAAGTGAAAAGTGAAAGTGAAGTCGTTCAGCCATGTCCAACTCCTAGTGACCCCATGGACTGCAGCCCACCAGGCTCCTCTGTCCATGGGATTTTCCAGGCAAGAGTACTGGAGTGGGTTGCCATTGCCTCCTCCAAAACTGACTTAAGGTGCAATGATTTACACACATATTGCAAAATAGCAATGCATGATACAAATTGTTAAATACAATATATGGAAGTTTCTAAAACAGAATTTCAGGGCTAAATCTGACCTTAGAGGCCATTCAGTCCAAAGCAAAAATCAATGTGAGTCAATCTTCACCATATGTTGAAGTGTCCACTGTGGTTTCTTCATGAATGGCTCAAATGAGAAGGAATCCCCTACTTTGCAAACACATCCTTCCACTGATAAACTACTGTCAGATTTTCCTTGTGTGAACCCAAATCTGTTGTCCTGAAACTGGCAGCTGTATCTTAAAGGCATTATTTCAGTCTACACAGGACAAGACCATTCTTTATTTTATATAACAATATCTCACATTTACATGCCCATTAAGCTGGCCCTATCCCTAGAATTTCTCCAGGTTTTAAAAAAATCCAAGTTCCTTCTCTATTACCTTATATATTGCAAGTTTCAGGTTTATCCACAATTCCCCTTGTCTTATTCTGGACACATTCACACAGATGGGTACCAAGAATGAGCAAATACCTATTTGTCACATACCAAAAACCTCATATATGTCCCATCCCCTGCAACTCTTTTCCAGACACCTCTTATGAGTTAATCATACACTTCTCAGGATCTTCTCTTTCTAACGGCTTAATGGCATGTAACATTTCTGGGTTGTGATTTATACTTTCATTTCTTTAACAAGGATTTGAAGGCAGGAACTATATTCATCTTTACAACCTTAACAGCGTCTGGTACATATTGGATGTTAAAAAAAATGTGTCAGTTTTCTACAGAGATTTTGTTCACTGATGTGTACCCATCACTTAACTGCAGCTTGGCTCTAGTCCTAAAAAAAAAAAAAAAATTTACTGAGTGACTGCACACATAACTCACCACAGTGTTCCAGGAAAATCATTAAATCATATGTTACTTTAAACAGTATCTGCTGAGCATATATTAGGTACCCAGCATTACTCTGTCCAAAGAGATTCCAAAATTGTAACCCAAAGTATCATTTTATGATTTTGACAATTTGATATGTTCCAACAATCTAAGGTTGTTTACCATAAAGGCAAGATGTTAGTCTTTTTTTCAGTCTGTTATTAAGCCAACTCTCTCACCCTTTACCACTTTATGACAAACCTTGACAGTGTATTAAAAAGCAGAGCCAACACTTTGCCAGCAAAGTCCATATAATCAAAGCTATGATTTTTCCAGTAGTCATGTATGGATGTGAGAACTGGACCATAATGAAGGCTGAGCACCAAATAACTGATGCTTTTAAACTATGGTATTGGAAAAGACTCTTGAGAGTCCCTTGGACTGCAAAGAGATCAAATCAGTCAATCCTAAAGGAACTCCACCTTGAATACTCATTGTAACAACTGATGATGAAGCTCCAATACTTTGGCCACCTGATGCAAAGAGCTGATTCTCTGGAAAGAGACCCTGATGCCAGGACAGACTGAAGGCCAAAGGAGAAGGAGGGGACAGAGGATGCGATAGACAGTATCACCTACTAGTGGACATGAATTTGCACAAAACTTCAGGAGGTTGTGGAGGAGAGGAGCCTGCCATGCTATAGTCCATGGTAGCAAAGAGTCAGATACAACTTAGCATCTAAACAACAACAATGACTCACTTACCCTCATTCTAGTGTTTGAAAGTTTGGAGGCTATGTTTTAGATTTACTGTTAGCATAATTCAACTTGCTCTTTTCTTCCCTTCATGCTAGCCTATTGATAGTTTTCTGAATCCTGATTCTATAATACAATTCATTCGTTCTTCCTCTCAGCCTGATACATTCTCAGATTTGATTAGAGAACTACTAATGCTCTCACATGAAACATTGATAAAAATGTTGAACTGGACAAGACCGAAGCCAGAACTCCTCAGAAGAGACCTTTGTTCCAGGCTGTCATTAATCAGTTAGTCAGCAATCTCAGGACACAGTTATTCAGTGATGATTCCACTCAGCAGTAATGCCATCAATATTTGGTCATTTGTTCACAGAGGCATAATGAGATTTTGGAAAATGCCACACTAAAATCCACATGTCCATGTCTCTAGTCATCCTCTCAACAGATCATGTATAAACAAACCAGCAAAGAAGGTGAGTAGGACTTGTTCTTGGTAACACTTCGATCCTTCTTTGTAACCACTGTTTTATCTTCCAAGTTTTCACATGCCATCTTCTTGGTATTCTTATCTAGTCACAAGAAACAATTGTCACCATGAAGGAGTTCAGTGCTTTTCTAGGTATGAGGCAGTATAAGAATTGGGCTCGTAAAATCGGCTCCTGGGAATATCTAACTATCGGAAGACCTGTCCCGTCAGTTTTCCTGGAGCACAGAGTGCCTCATCTCTGCTCTCCACCCTGAGCTCCTTCAGGGGTGTTGAAGGTCAGCAGCTGCAGTGGCACAAGATTTAATCCTTGTAGAGCTAGATGGCGAGTGCCAATTTGTGGCTGACAAAACAGAACAAGGTTCAGGGAGGTGAAGTAACTTTTCCAAACTAGCAAGTTGTAGAAATAGTTGTGTGATTCCGGGAAAGTCACTTATTCTCCTCAATCTCAGTTTCTTCAGCTGTAACATGGTTAAATAATGTTACCTACACAGCAAGTGTGGGTGATAATTAAATGGCATAAATGCATATAAATGCCTATGCCAAGTTCCTGCCACAAAGTTAGTGCTCAAAATAGTCCCTCTCAACAGTCTGAGAAGTTTATATTGAGCACACATTCTTTTAAAATCCACAAAAACAATAAAAACATTCCCATTTTGAAATGAATCTTCACATGCCATTTGTCTGAGCCACGCGACTTGAGTGTATTTAACAGAGCAAGACTGTCTTTTCTTCTCTCATGAATTTTTATTTCTTTATTCCCTCCAACCAACTTCAGTTTCCACTCTCCTGACTCAGTGATTAATTTTCCTGGCAGGCAGGATGGAGGATAGGAACACTCAGGATACAGGCTGTATATCTTCTGTGGGCTTCCCGTACCAAACTAAAAAATAGCCTTTCCATCCACCTAGAGATTTTTAAGCTTTCTTTCCCCACCCTCTTCAAAGGCTTTCCCATCTGCCCACCCCACTTGCCACCTTTAGGATACCTTCTCTTTGTGTCCTAACTCAGCTCACAAAAGCAGCCACACTAACCTCTTTAGACGACTTCCCTCCTCCCCTCTCTCCTTCTTTCCTCACCAGGACCGTTTGTATCTTTTAACCAGGATTTCATTTTTGAAAGGGGATTGTTCTAGTACTCGCTGCCCATGCGGTTTGTTTCCTTTGCTGCTGCATGTGCCCCGAGAGCATCCTGCACCGCTGCTGCCACCACCAGCAACAATGACACTCAGTTCCATCCTGCCAGCACTCAGTGTGTGGCAGACGCCGTGCTCCACTCGCTGCCTGCATGATCTCACTTAATCCCATAACAACTCTGGGACAAGGATGCTGTTATTATCCTCCATAAACAANGGAGGGGACAGAGGATGCGATAGACAGTATCACCTACTAGTGGACATGAATTTGCACAAAACTTCAGGAGGTTGTGGAGGAGAGGAGCCTGCCATGCTATAGTCCATGGTAGCAAAGAGTCAGATACAACTTAGCATCTAAACAACAACAATGACTCACTTACCCTCATTCTAGTGTTTGAAAGTTTGGAGGCTATGTTTTAGATTTACTGTTAGCATAATTCAACTTGCTCTTTTCTTCCCTTCATGCTAGCCTATTGATAGTTTTCTGAATCCTGATTCTATAATACAATTCATTCGTTCTTCCTCTCAGCCTGATACATTCTCAGATTTGATTAGAGAACTACTAATGCTCTCACATGAAACATTGATAAAAATGTTGAACTGGACAAGACCGAAGCCAGAACTCCTCAGAAGAGACCTTTGTTCCAGGCTGTCATTAATCAGTTAGTCAGCAATCTCAGGACACAGTTATTCAGTGATGATTCCACTCAGCAGTAATGCCATCAATATTTGGTCATTTGTTCACAGAGGCATAATGAGATTTTGGAAAATGCCACACTAAAATCCACATGTCCATGTCTCTAGTCATCCTCTCAACAGATCATGTATAAACAAACCAGCAAAGAAGGTGAGTAGGACTTGTTCTTGGTAACACTTCGATCCTTCTTTGTAACCACTGTTTTATCTTCCAAGTTTTCACATGCCATCTTCTTGGTATTCTTATCTAGTCACAAGAAACAATTGTCACCATGAAGGAGTTCAGTGCTTTTCTAGGTATGAGGCAGTATAAGAATTGGGCTCGTAAAATCGGCTCCTGGGAATATCTAACTATCGGAAGACCTGTCCCGTCAGTTTTCCTGGAGCACAGAGTGCCTCATCTCTGCTCTCCACCCTGAGCTCCTTCAGGGGTGTTGAAGGTCAGCAGCTGCAGTGGCACAAGATTTAATCCTTGTAGAGCTAGATGGTGAGTGCCAATTTGTGGCTGACAAAACAGAACAAGGTTCAGGGAGGTGAAGTAACTTTTCCAAACTAGCAAGTTGTAGAAATAGTTGTGTGATTCCGGGAAAGTCACTTATTCTCCTCAATCTCAGTTTCTTCAGCTGTAACATGGTTAAATAATGTTACCTACACAGCAAGTGTGGGTGATAATTAAATGGCATAAATGCATATAAATGCCTATGCCAAGTTCCTGCCACAAAGTTAGTGCTCAAAATAGTCCCTCTCAACAGTCTGAGAAGTTTATATTGAGCACACATTCTTTTAAAATCCACAAAAACAATAAAAACATTCCCATTTTGAAATGAATCTTCACATGCCATTTGTCTGAGCCACGTGACTTGAGTGTATTTAACAGAGCAAGACTGTCTTTTCTTCTCTCATGGATTTTTATTTCTTTATTCCCTCCAACCAACTTCAGTTTCCACTCTCCTGACTCAGTGATTAATTTTCCTGGCAGGCAGGATGGAGGATAGGAACACTCAGGATACAGGCTGTATATCTTCTGTGGGCTTCCCGTACCAAACTAAAAAATAGCCTTTCCATCCACCTAGAGATTTTTAAGCTTTCTTTCCCCACCCTCTTCAAAGGCTTTCCCATCTGCCCACCCCACTTGCCACCTTTAGGATACCTTCTCTTTGTGTCCTAACTCAGCTCACAAAAGCAGCCACACTAACCTCTTTAGACGACTTCCCTCCTCCCCTCTCTCCTTCTTTCCTCACCAGGACCGTTTGTATCTTTTAACCAGGATTTCATTTTTGAAAGGGGATTGTTCTAGTACTCGCTGCCCATGCGGTTTGTTTCCTTTGCTGCTGCATGTGCCCCGAGAGCATCCTGCACCGCTGCTGCCACCACCAGCAACAATGACACTCAGTTCCATCCTGCCAGCACTCAGTGTGTGGCAGACGCCGTGCTCCACTCGCTGCCTGCATGATCTCACTTAATCCCATAACAACTCTGGGACAAGGATGCTGTTATTATCCTCCATAAACAACTGAAAAACAAGCTGCAGCTCAGCAAGGTTATCCAAAGCCACAGGATGAGCACATGGAACAATCACCCACTTTTCTCTACACCCACCTCCATCTCCCCATCAAGGCTGCCACCCCATCACCCAGACTGGGTCACCAGCCTCCCAGCTGGGCAGTTTGTCTCCAGCCTTGACCCTCTACCAATCTTTTTGTGACCCAAGCAAAATGAAGTTATAAAAACATATATAAACTCATAGTACTTCTTTGCTTAAAACCTTTGGGTGATTCCTCATTTCTTTTATGATCATGTGCTAAGTCCTCATGCAGCTTTCAACTATCTGGATTTGCCTGAGATTTCCAACCTCAACATACTTCCCCTCAATCCCTTTCCCATAGTTTAGTGGAAGTCCAGCTCTATTGGACTTCATCTGTTCCGAGGCCTTGCACTGTCTGTTCTCTCAGCTTAAAAAACTGTTCCTTGTCCTCTATCCTCTGCCCTGAAAGAAAATAAAGGCATCTTTCTTGCTTCTCTGTCCTGTACTTCCTTCAAAAAAAAAAAAATGAATTTCCAGGTAATTCAATACATTTGTAAGTTTCTATTACATCATTTAATTCACCCCCAGCCCTTCATAGGAGAGGAAACTGAACTGCAGTTAACCACTCAAAATCCGAGTTCTAGCAAGAGGCTGAGCTGGGATGTGAATGCATTTCTAACTTCAGACATTGTGATTTTTCCTCTAAGTTCTGTTGCTATGATGTTGTTTGAGGTTAAAAACAACAGTAGGCAAATATGGCTGGGGGTTGGGATTCGCTGGAGGCTGAAATTAATATAGTGAATGTGGAGAAAAGGAATCTTAGCCTATGTATGCCCTTGAGGGTAGGAAGGTCAGGCATTGGGCTCTAGCTCAAGAGTGGTTTTCTGTTTTTTTGAATCAGAGTAATTCTTTTTTCCTACCTTTGTGTGCTACAATCACAGGATCTGTTTTGTTAAGGCCCTTGGCAAAGCCCAGCAAGATGATCTGTCCTTAGCAATGAAGAGGCAGCTGAAGTCAGGTCTACGGAGCCAGAGGCTCAGCAGGACACCTGCAGGTGACCAGAGAGGAAATCTGCCAGGGAGACAAGGATCCCGAGAAACCAGGTTTCAGAAATGCTCTCCAGAGAGCTCTCAACATCTCTCCCTCACCCCTTCTCTGCTCAGCACTCACCTACTACCTTGAAAGCTCTCTAGGGAAGGGCGTGTTCTTCCTCTCTGACAAAAGACTGAGTTCCTGCTCTGCTGTGTGACTTTCTCCACGTCGTTTCACCTACCCAGCTTTAGTTTCATCATTTGTAAAATGTAATAAAAGTACTACCTACTGCACAGGATTGTTTGTGATTTCATTGAAACCATGATATGTAAGAGGGACGCACACAATGCCTGACCCAGAGAGGTTTTCTTCAGGTATCCATGTCGTCACTGCCCTATACTTAGAAAAGTGAAATTAAGAAAATGCATGAGATTCCAGTGTAGAATGACCCAAGTCTTGCCTACAGCTTTTGGCCTAAACCCCGACCTGATTTCCTTAAAGACCAACCCTTATCTGAGTTCAGTCTCCTGTCCTACCTAAGCATCAGTCTGCTCATTGTCACTGAGCTCCCTGCTATTTGCCAGACACTGAGAAAAGCAGAGATCAAAGCATCTGCTCCTTGCCCACAGCCCAGCAGATAGACAACTGACCTTCTCATCCACTAGGGCTGTTTTAGCTGCATGGTAAGAGTATCTAAGACCTACAAGCTTCCTAAGGACCTGGGGAAATCTTTGACCCTGAAATATGAAAGCAATAAAATCTAAATTAATATGTGTTTCATCTAGTATGTCTACAAAATGCATCATAAAAACTTTTATAACTTTATTTTTACAACTTATAACTTTATAATTTGTCATGTATAAACTCCATTTATCATGGGATGTGGGGCATTCTAATATGTTTGTGTGCAGAACCAAAGTCAGAATGCATAAAGCTAAAGATGGCCTTCAAACAAGCCGTAGTAGCACAACAGACAAATTCCACCTGCTTCTTGACAACCCTTCACTCATAGTTTTCCTTTTCCCAAAAGGACTCCGCCCCTCTGTGCCACTGGTGCTAACAATCAGGCTGGGCCCTCTGCATCCTCAGAAGGCTGTCCTCTCTGTGATTCCATCATTTCTCTATCATCCTCTGTCTCTGTGGTACAACCTCACTACCCCTGATCATTAGGGGCTCTCTTTGTCAAGGAGAGAGAGCTGTCTATGTCCTTGAGGTTCTCCTTGTGAAGCAGGGAAGTGAACAAATCCACATAAAAACACAGCTTTAAGCCAGCTTTCCAATGGACAGTAGATTTCCTCGGGCTTTCTCTGGCTTGAGGATTACATGAATCTGTAGTACCTCTCAGTTCCAGGAGCTCTCTGAGCTAGGCCCATGCCTTCAGAAGCTGTCATGATTAAGGTATTTCTGCGTAAGGTCCTCTATGGTGGGGGGAAATCAGGAAAGTTTGATAATAGCTACAATCAGCTCCTCCAATTGAATAATCAGATTTCAAAGGGAACTGGCATCTAGCCTGTGATAAAAGGTGTGATGCCTTGCTCCTGTCTTTGGCCTGATCCTGTTTAGCTTTTTAAAAAACATGCCAAACACACATCACACGGTTTTACCTTTATATAAGCCTTCTTTTTTAAGCAGAGCTTTTTTAATCTCTGCCTCACATGGAATTTTCCCTTTTGTTGTTTTATTATCTAGGCAATGCATATTTATTATGAAAGAATTAGACCAACAGATAAACAATGACTCAAACCACCATCCCCTTGGCATTGTGACTGATGATCAAATCTGCCGCTACAGCAGAATGCCAAAAGCCTCCCACCAGATGGTAAACAACCTGAGTAGGAGAGCCATGTCTGCAGCCAGCCCCTGTAGGAATGTGTGGATTGGGGAGCCCACGATTTGGTCTTGGACTTGGAGCCCAGCTCCCTGCCTTGCTGGCTGTGCAGAAATCTCTACTCAAACTGCTAGGAACAATAAGGACAGTCATTGGCCCAGGGAACTGAAAGCTTCTGGACTGACTTAATCCCATGGTCTGATTCTCCTGGTCATGCCCACCCCCTGCACAAGTCATGCTCAGGCTGATGGTGAGGTGGCTGTGGTACCCAGACCCCAAAACCATACACGACAATGTCAGAGGATGAGATCATCTCCTGCCAAGCCCTGCTCTGAAGAGTGAAGATGATATTTACAGAAGAGAAAATTCTCCCTCACGCTTTTCTGATTCAAATGGATGTTCATTTCTGAACTAATCCCATAGCCAACAGAACGCTCTGCGCTGATTGGCTTAGGCCTGTGTTCTCCCACTGGAAACAGGGATCTGATTTCCGAGGTCTGCTCTGCTTATCAAGTCCTGCCCTTGCAGATGTTGTGGAGTACACGTTGGGAAGTCAATAGTAATTGTGTGGTGTTGGAAAAGTTAGCCACTCCTCTGAGCATCAACTCTGTCACTGATAAAATGGGAATGATCATATACATTTTGTGGTGGAGAGGACCTGAGATAATTCATGAGAAATGGCAAAACATCGTGTCTGATGCTTAGGAGGGGATCAGCAGGTTAACAATGTTTGATGAATCCATTAACTTAGCAGCTTCCTGAAGGTGGTGATGACCAAATAGAGGATCATTGCTTCACTCCCCGTTGGCTGGACATTTCAGGGTACATAACTTCAGAAAGTCCTTGAAACAGAGTTAAGGTCAAAAATCTACCCACGCATGAGCAACCAAACCTGGCTGGGTTAATGATGAAAAGCATGGTTAGACTTCCTGAGTTTTGAATCCACAACTTACTGGCTGTCTGCCTTTGAAATCATGGCTTTTCCTCCCCAGGCCTTTTCTGCCTCCATGAGATGATGGGTCCATAAGAAGCAACGCCTCTTAAACACTAGCGTCACATAGGCATCATTCTAATCAGTGTACCTCTCTACANGAAAAGCATGGTTAGACTTCCTGAGTTTTGAATCCACAACTTACTGGCTGTCTGCCTTTGAAATCATGGCTTTTCCTCCCCAGGCCTTTTCTGCCTCCATGAGATGATGGGTCCATAAGAAGCAACGCCTCTTAAACACTAGCGTCACATAGGCATCATTCTAATCAGTGTACCTCTCTACAACCCCCTCATCTTGATACTTTCATCACACCACTGCCTGGAAAGGCTTAAGTTCTTGCCTAAATCTTTATATTCAGGAAGTGTGGAACAGGGATATTTAGCACTAATAGGTTAAAAGTATGTTTTCATAATAATTGACTTCTATCATTATAACAGTATATACCTCACAGGATTTTTGTGATGATTAAATGATATAATGCATACATGGTGCTCAGTAAGCTCTATAAATATTATTATTATTAGGTGGTGATGAAAGATATTTTTACATTAGCTCACAACTTCCACTATGAGAGCAATCTTGATTTGATGCCCATAAGGGCATACATGACTATTGGTTCTATCATCTCCCAAGGAGAAAGTACAGTTCCTTCTTCAATTCTCCCCTTCCCACAGGGCACATCCCACCCTTCCCACAGGGCACAGTGCCAAGCCTGCTGACATAAGCCTCCATTCTCTGCTCAGCTGTTCCCTGTGATGGCACAATCCGCTATCTTCCCACCGTGCTGATTGAATAGTGCCCCCCTTTTTTTTCCCCAGCGAATCACTCCTTCCTTTGCATCCAGGAGCCACTGGGTCAAGCTCTCCTTTGGTGTAGACTGTAATCAGTTTTCAGCTTCATCAGTTTAATGTCTGTCTCCCCCTCAGTCCTGGGATGGGACATCAGGTCCCAGCCATCTTCTTTCCTCCAGTGCTTGATACAGCAGGATACAAATTCAATAGATGTTTGTTGAATGAATCACTGTATCACAGTTAGGATGAGTACCTACTGAGCACTGACTGGGTACTAGGTATCAGCCTAGGTGCTTTTTGTGCTATATTACAGCTGTGGTTACAAATGACAAATGTGCAGTTTAGATAATCTTATATGGAAAAGGAGAAGAATCTGTCTGACCACATAACCTGATTGGTGGTTACATAGTATTGTTTTATGAGAATTTTAATATTATGTAATATATTATATACATTTTCTTCAGTCTTCTGCATATATATGTTTTATTCATCTTCTTTATATGTGATATCTTCATTTTCACTTATTTTAGTTTTAAAGCTTCAAAACAAAAGCCTGAAGGCAAAATACCTCATTAAGGAGAAAGTCATAAAACTGAATGAAGCCTCATGGTAGCTGAGAATATTAAAATATGTAATTAAATTTTTATATTTGCCTTAAAAGTGGTTCAAAATGCAATGCCATCAATAAATAATTTTTAAATGGCTGAAAGACATTTTGGGAATGCGGACTACAGTAAATATATCAGATGATGAGCATTACAGGAATAGAACTGTCACTCAGGAATTAATCAGTTTCTTACTCTTGGTATTGGAAGTAGTTTCTCAGTTGAGTGGCCTCCATCATTGTGTGTGAATTCTTTTTCCTCCAATTATGNAATTTTTAAATGGTTGAAAGACATTTTGGGAATGCGGACTACAGTAAATATATCAGAAGATGAGCATTACAGGAATAGAACTGTCACTCAGGAATTAATCAGTTTCTTACTCTTGGTATTGGAAGTAGTTTCTCAGTTGAGTGGCCTCCATCATTGTGTGTGAATTCTTTTTCCTCCAATTATGGAGAGACTAGAGGACAATATGGAGAAGGAAATGGCAGCCCACTCCAGTACTATTGCCTGGAAAATCCTGAGAGGGTAACAGGCAGGAAGGCCAGGGGTCTCCAAACGGAGGAAATAGCCTGCAGTGTCAGCCATTTTTCTTTCTCTTAAGGAGCAGGAGGAAACAAACTAGAGATATTTTTTCCTTCTCTATACAAATTTAAAAGGAATCAGATGGATCTGGGAAAACTGGTCAGCCACTTGTAAAAGAATGAAACNCTTCCTCATTCTAAGCTCCTTGCACGTATCATTCAGTCAGAGCTTAGTAAGAGTTCATACCACTGGTCATCTTGTTGTCCACATCTTCATCCTTTAGAAGCGAGTTCTTAAAGGGACTGTCTCTTTCTCTTTCTTCTGTATCCCCAGACATTTCCGGGATGCTAGCACAGTAGAGGTGCCCAACCAGCAGGCGCTGATGGAGCCTGGTTCAGCTGAGCAACAACCGCCAAGGCCACATCAGAATTTCTTTCTCCACCTTTAACTTCCCATACCTGTGAGCTGGGGCCTAAGAGTGAGCTTGGAGACCTGGCATTTGGGGGAACTGCTCAGATAATCCAAAAACATGCCAAAGCCAGAGAGAAAGGTGAAAATCATCTGGGTTTACGTTTCATTTTGTAACTGAGAGGAAGGACACCCACAGTGGTGGAAGGTGTTATCTGATCTGACACACCTGGTAAACAGTGAAGCTGGGACTAAACCTCACATCACCTGGCTTTCAGCACCTCCTCTTTGTCACCAGGCTTTGCCTGCCCAGACGGATGGGTGCCCTTCTTTTAATGCGGGCACAAAAAGTTTCCAGGCTATGAAGCTCCATGCTGTCTGTACAAAGGGAAGCCTGCTACCAACCTGTGTTGAGAGTGAAAGTGTTAGTCACTCAGTTGTGTCCAACTCCCAGTGACCCCATGAACTGTAGCCTGCCAGACTCCTCTGTCCATGGAATTCTCCAGGCAAGAATACTGGAGTGGGTTGCCATTTCCTTTTCCAGGGGATCTTCCCAACCCAGGGATTGAACCCAAGTCTCCTGCATTGCAGGCATATTCTTTACCATTTGAACCAAGAGGGAGCCAACCTATCTTAGGAGAACTCATTTTTCAGGCTTGCAGCTCTTGGCATAAACAACTCGGACTCAAGGGGGATGTTTCTTACAAGGAGCTGCCATGCAGTGATTGCTCCACTTGAAGAGCTGACTCACCCCTGCCTCAGCCTCTGGGCTTATTTTAGCCCCATGTTTCTGGAGGAGGAAATGAGAACAAGATCAAGGATCCTGTGGGAAGAGGCTGGGCTTTGGATTTCTCATTGGGGGCCTCAGGCTGTGCCTCACAGCTCCAGCTTCTTTAGAATCTCACAGCCAATTCCATCTATTGAATTAGGGTTGCCAGCCTGACCCAGTTATAGGGTGCCTGGCTTTAAGAAAACCCCCTCTCTGGAAGTGAGAATTAGGCAAAAGGACTAAATTTTGAAGTTTCTTTCCTTTTCTTCGGTGAACGGGGAAGAGTAGAACAAGTAAAGCTGTTGGATTCCCAGCTTCCGTTATTAAGCTATAAAACCTTGGGTCTGGGATGAACCTTACTGAGATTGGGGGATTAGGGGGTCTTCAGGGGAGGAGTTTGGGGCTGAGTCTTGAAAGACAAGCGAGGAAAAGGGAAAGGGTGTTATAGAGAGAGGAAGGGGAATACGCTAGTTTCTGGAGGTATGAAAGTGTGGGGAGCCATCCAAAATGACTGCAGAAGAGGAAGGGGAAGCCAGCAGGGTCCCCAGCAGTGTCCTCACTCCTCACATCTGGCTTTCCCTTGTCCACACACTTTTCCTTAGACCAATCCCCTTACCTGAAGTCTTTCCCTGTTCTCTCCAGCTCTCCAATCCTATCATCCATCTCTATCACGTGGGCCACTTCTCACTGTCCCAGGCCACGGGTCCCCTCAGCCGGCCTCTGGCAGCACTTTCCTTCAGCGCTCCACTCAGCCTTTAGCCTTGGTACTGTGTAATCAATAATGTTTTTCATCTAGAACAGCAACAAAATTCATCTGCAGGGACTTTCCTCATGGTCCAGTGGCTAAGAAGCTATCTTTCTATGCAAGGGACGTGGGTTTGATCCTGGTTGGGGAAATAAGATCCCATATGCCGAGTGACATGGACAAAAAAGAGGGAAAAGATTAAAAAGGTTCATCTATGAGCTTTCCCATCACACCTATTCTCATGCTCCCTCTGTGTTAGGTTTCTATATTAGTTGCAAGTAACAATTTACTTGGGCTTCCCAGATGGTGATAGTGATGAAGAACCTGCCTGCCAATGCAGGAGACATAAAAGACGCGTGTTAGATATCTGGGTATAGAGGATCCCCTGGAGGAGCGGGGCTAAGGCAACCCACTCCAGTATACTTGCCTGGAGAACCCTATGAACAGAAGAGCCTGGTCAGCTATAGGACAAAGCATGGCAAAGAGCTAGACACGACTGGAGTGGCTAAGCATGTACGCTCACAATTTACCGCAAACTTGGAGGTTTAAGACAGCACCCATTTCAGTTCAGTTCAGTTCAGTCACTCAGTTGTGCCCGACTCTTTGCGACCTCATGAATCGCAGCATGCCAGGCCTCCCTGTCCATCACCAACTCCCAGATTTCACTCAGATTCACGTCCATCGTGTCAGTGATGCCATCCAGCCATCTCATCCTCTGTCATCCCCTTCTCCTCCTGCTCCCAATCCCTCTCAGCATCAGAGTCTTCACTCATTTACTAGTTCACAATTTTCTAGGTCAGATATTCAGCCACAGCATGGCTGGGATCTCTTCTCAGGGTCTCAAGAGGCTGAGATCAAGGTGTCAGCCACAGTCCCTTTTCTGGGTGCTCTGAGGAGATAATCCACTTCTAAGCTCACTGAAGGTGTTGGTCAGAATCGGTTCCTGTTGTTGTGGGACTAAGGTCAAAGTTTCCTTGTCAAGGGCTTCTCTGAGCTCCTAGAGGTCACCCACATTCCTAGGCCTGCCAGTAGCCTGTCAGGCCTGTCATTCCTAGCCACGTGGCCCCCATAGATGGTTCATGACTTCTTGCTGCTTCTTCCAGGCCACCAGGAGCACATCTCTCTCGCCTCTTCCTTAGTGGCCACCAAGAAGAAACCCTCTGCTGTGGTCTGTTTTGTTTTCTTTGCCATGTGGTTTATTTTTTTTTTATAATGCACATTATAAATAGAAACAAATGCATATTATACATTTATATTGATTACAATTTAAAAATGAGAAATTATACATATCTTACTTTTAATAGTTATTTGATGATGTTTCTAAAAAGTTTAAGCACTTCCTGTTACCATCAGCAATGTTTGAGAGAATGCCTCTCCCCATATTCAGACTAACAATTAAAGATGAGGCCTTTAACATTTTTTCCAGTCTGGAAAAAAGTGACTGTATTATTATTTTAATATGCATTTCCATACTTCTGTGAAATCTATCATTTTCACATGTTTCTTGGTCATTCACCTGTTCATATCTTTTACTCATTTTTCTTCTGGGTTATTTATCTTTCTAGTCTACTTTTTAGAGTTCATTTTTCATTGTAAAGAAGTATCATTATATGACCATTTTTTAAAAACTTATCTTTAGTTTTATTTCCATGAGGTTTTGATTTTAAAGGCTCAAATATATTTACATGTTTTTAATAACTTCTGGGTTCCCAATCTTGGTTAAGGTCTCCCCTCCTTGCTACTGTACTCAAAGTCTCTTAGATTATACTATGAAACAATGATTACTATCCCACTTACCTGTGTAATAGGTCCAGGTTTCTTTTAATGGAATAAGAGCAGGATTTTGTTCCTCATTTGGATAGCTAGTAGTGTCACCACCATGTATGAAATCACTCACTCTTTTGCACTCGGTAGAATCACAACTTTAGTCAAATATTAAATTATCAAATATACTAGGATCTACTTTGGGGTTCTGCATTCTATTCCACTGACTAACACATAAGTCAATCTGTAGCAATGCCAGTGCCATATTTGTGAAAACTCTCTGCTTTAAAAATGCTCACTTGATTAGGGCAAGCTTCTCTGGAACGATCTCCCTTTGTTAAAGTCAACATGCATGTAACATAATCTGAACACAGGAGTGAAATTCAGCATGCTCACAGTCCCAGGTATTATGCAGGGCATGTACCCCAGGAGCAAGGATCCTAGGGGACATCTTAGAATCCTGTCTACCACATCCTCCAAGCTTCTCTCTATTAAGACAGAATATTTGTATTCAGGATCAGTTTGTGAATTCTCCTTTGTAATCTGAGAAATGGACAGATTCCCACCCAAAAGCAAAGACAGATAGAGCTACAACCCCTCTCCCAGTATGTGGCAAGATGTGGAGCAGGCCAGGAGTGTGAGCATTCTGGAAGGAAGTAGCCCTGCGGACATCAAGACTGGAGGAAGAGGAAGTCACACGGAAACAGTTTATGTGTGGAGGGATGGGCAGATGAGAGAGGCAAGGCTTAGGCCTACTGCTTAACTGGGAAACTGGGAGAAGAGGCAGGGAAAATCACAAGCTTGATTTTATTTTTTAGATATTTATTTATTTATATATTGCCGGTGTCAGGTCTTAGTTGCAGTATATAGGGTCTAGCTTGCTGACCAGAAATCGGCCCCAGGCCCCCTGCATTGTGAGCACGGAGGCAGAGTCTTAGCCATTGGGCCACCAACCAAGTTCCACAGACTTGGTTTCAGGTAAAGATGTGGTAGGAAGGTGAGAAGGAGAAATGGAGTTGAGAGGAATAAGGAAAAAGATTTAAAGAAGCTCTGCTTTGAGCTGTAAATTGCATCCTCGGGGACACTCTTCAAGGGAAGCCAGTAAAAACATAAATTTGGTTTACTAATGTCAGTTATTGGACTGTCTTTCCTTGGATACGACTCTGCAGACTTGGTGACGTACCTTTCTGTTACATATGAAGGGACCTTATATAACTAGTTAAGTAGTAAGCGGAGTTGCCCTGTTATTGAACAGTGGTTCAAGAACCAACAGCCTTGACACCACCAGGGAGCTTGTTAGGAATACAGAATCTGAGTCACCACTTCCAGACCTAATGAATCAGAATCTGCTTGTAACAAGATCCCCAAGTGATTCATATGCACAATTGGAATTTGGGTAGCCTGAGTCATATTATCTAGGCCAGCATAGTCCAATAAACCTTTCTGCGATGATAGAAATGTTTTATATCTGCACTGTTCAATAGAGTAGCCACTTGTGGTTATTAAGCACATGTGGTTAGTATGATTGAAGAAGAGAATTTTTTATTTTACTTAATTTTGATCTATTTATATTTAAATAGCTACATTTGGCTAGTGGTTATTTTGTTGGACAGTGTAGATTCTAAACTTATCGTTCCCCTGTGTTTATTTCCCCATGATCCAAGACAAGAAAGTCTTATCTTAAAACAGCCCTGTCAAGGAACTCAGTGGAGGGCTTTGTGTCTCTTCTCTGCTTTGGTTAGAGCATTAGAGAAGACAAGGAATCGCAGCACCAAAGGCATCCTGGGATCCGGCTGATCTTGCTGCCTGCCTGATGTGCCTACGTACTTCTTCAACAGCCTGTGCATTCTTGTACTGTCATAGGTGGAGTAGTGTCTTCTGTTTACTCAACTGTATTCATCACCAAATGCAAGACAGTAACCAAGCCTAAACATTGGGCAACTTCTATTGCCATCAGCATGCCTTCAGCTACCAGTAACAGAAAAATAGCTATCAGTAAATATTCACTGAAACACCCATTGCCAACCTTATTTTAAATCACCTCCCTCCTGCTCCATGCTTCTTATTTTCCTCCATACTATTCATTCTCATTCAACACACATAGGGAAGGGAAAAAAGCTTTTTTCTGTACAGGCCTACGTTCTCTAGGAGGCCAGTGCTAAGACCTTGCAGATGAAACTGACAGGAGACAGATTAGCAAAAGAAAAAGAAACATTTTATTAACACATGGAGCAGGCATGCATGTGGGAGAAATCCGCTGATGAGTAACTCAAAGGAGTGGCTAGAATTTGGGCTTCAGTTCAGTTCAGCTCAGTTCAGCCGCTCAGTCATGTCCAACTCTTTGCGACGCCATGAATTGCAGCGCACCAGGTCTCCCTGTCCATCACCAACTCCAGGAGTTCACTCAGACTCACATCCATCGAGTCAGTGACACCATCGAGCCATCTCATCCTCTGTCGTCCCCTTCTCCTCCTGCCCCCAATCCCTCCTAAAGCTGAAACTCCATTACTTTGGCCACCTCATGTGAAGAGTTGACTCACTGGAAAAGAATTTGGGCTTAAAAAGCATCTTAGCAAAGAGCAGTAAATGTGCAAAAAAGTGATAAAGCAAAGAAAAAAGTTTAGGCTTCCAAGGGCAGCACAACTTGTGAAGAGAAGTACTTGGGGGCCTAACGGAGGAGGTTGGCTTTGCACAGATGCATCTCATGGCTGGCTTCCTGTCTTCCTCATGACTAGGAACCTTTCCTGGGAGAGGGGATTTATGGTGGTCCTCATTTCTCAGAAGTCTCTGCTTTTAGTCAGATAAGGCAAGCTCCTGGAAGGAGTCATTTTGCAGCTGTTGATTCTTATTTGCCTCCAGCACAAAATAATATGTATGTCAAAGTGACATTTCTTTGAGTGGGACAATTTGATCTTCTATACATGCTATATATTTAACTTATTTGTGTATGGTCTCACTTCAATCAAAGGTTTATGAAGGCAAATGTTAAGTGCTAGGAATAGAAGAATGAAAAATACATTCCAAGGGTTTCATAAATCCAGCTACCTAATAATAGCTACCATATAATTAAGTTTGTCACTATGCCAGGACTATTTGAAGCACTTGACAGACATCGTGTCATTTAATTTTTACAGTAACCCCAAGAGAGGATAGTATCATACTCGCTATTTTAAAATGATGAAGAAAATGACCATCAGAATAAGTGCACTCACCTTCCTCTTACTTGACCTAAACTCTTAATTCTTGAGTTAGCTACAGTCATATTAGAAATAATTGGGATAACGAAAGATGTCCTTGTAGGAGGCCCTGGAGTGCCTAGTGCTAAGATCCAGAGAAAAATGAGCTAGTTCTCTTGGATGAAGGTGCCCGAAGAGGCTATTTAGATAGAGCACTCTTTACTGACTTCTGCTTTTCTTGGGGAAAAAAAAAAATCACATTAAGCTTGATTATCTCTTCTGCTGCTCCTTCCTCCATATTAATAGTTTAATCTGCATGATAGGTGTTGGATGTGCACCTTGGGGCTGTTTACAGCAACTTGTGAAGTACTTAACATTCTAAAGAAATTAGTTGTCTGGTGTAGAGGACTCCAGAGAACAGAACAGCAAGAGATAGGCTGTCTGACAATTCCGGTGTTCCTCTAGAGGCGGATAAATGAGGTCACTTTCTTCTGGTTCTCCTCCAAACTTGCTGACCTCTTTCATTTTCTTACTGTTATTTATTTCTTTGCTGACCCCTTAAAGGTAGATGCTCCTCAGGTTTATCTTTAGCTGTCCCTTCCACTGATGTTACATTCCCTCAGTGGACCATCTCATCCATCCAGTGTAAGGCAAAGTAAGGGGGCCCATGTGAGGGGTCTAAAGAATCCAGGACACTCAGGACTGGTATTAAAAAATATACTCCCAATTTTTTCTGTTTTTGTTGGCAATCCTGGAATTCTAGTACCATTAGCTTCAGGAGAGTTTTGAGGATCTTCTAACCTTGTTTGGGCTTTCCAGATGGAAGAGTGGTAAAGAATCTGCTTGCCAGTGCAGGAGACTCAAGACACAGGTTCAATTCCTGGGTCAGGAAGATCCCTGGAGAAGGAAATATCCAACTCACTCCAGTATTCTTGCCTGGAGAATCCCATGGACTGAGGAGCCTGGTGGGCTACAGTCCATAGAGTCATAAAGAGTTGGACACAGCTGAAGTGACTTTGCAACACAATATCATGGACCCAGATGCCTTCAAAACTAAGCACAAGTCCTGAAATGATGTCCTCTGAGCCTGAGTGGACTGATAAACTATCACAAGTAAGTGACTGATTGAGAACAAGCTGCTACCATCTGGGGGGAGGGGGTGGTGGGGAAACTTGCCTAGAACACAGAGGGAAGTAGAGCAAAGATAGGACTTCCCTGGTGGCTCAGATGGTAAAGCATCTGTCTACAATGCGGGAGACCCGGGTTCTATCCCTGGGTCAGGAAGATCCCCTGAAGGAGAGGGAAATGGCAATCCACTCCAGTACTATTGCCTGGAAAATCCCATGGACAGAGGAACCTAGTAGGCTGCAGTCCACGGGGTCGCAAAGAGTTGGATATGACTGAGTGACTTCACTCACTCAAAGACTTGATCACATCACTGGGACCCTTGGATCTAGCCATGCTTAAAGCAAGATTTTATTCTAGGCCTTCCCAATGATATTGTTAATAGAATTTTTAGAAACCCCGCTTTTACTGCTGTTTTAAGTTAGCTTGAATTAGACTTTCCATCAATTACCATCAGATGAATTCTACCAAATTTGCCACCTAAACATAGATGCCTTGCAGCTTGACATCTACTCAGATGCCTTTCCTGAGCTTCTGACTCAGATACTCAATGAGCTATTTCTCTGGAGATCCTCACAAGTCCCTCAACTGAATATGGCACCGGTTAAGAACTAAAGAGCCTCTTGATGAAAGTGAAAGAGGAGACTGAAAAAGTTGGCTTAAAAGTCAACATTCAAAAAACTAAGATCATGGCATCTGGTCCCATCACTTCATGGGAAATAGATGGGGAAACAGTGGAAGCAGTGGCTTATTTTATTTTGGGGGACTCCAAAATCACTGCAGATGGTGACTTACAGCCATGAAATTAAAAGCTGCTTAATCCTTGGAAGGAAAGTTATGACCAACCTAGATAGCATATTAAAAAGCAGAGACATACTTTGCCAACAAAGGTCCATCTAGTCAAGGCTATGGTTTTTCCAGCAGTCACATGTAGATATGAGAGTTGGACTATAAACAAAGCTGAGTGCTGAAGAATTGATGCTTTTGAATTGTGGTATTGGAAAAGACTCTTGAGAGTCCTTGGACTGCAAGGACATCAAACCAGTCCATCCTAAAGGAGATCAGTCCTGAGTGTTAATTGGAAGGACTGATGTTGAAGCTGAAACTCCAATACTTTGGCCACCTGATGCAAAGAGCTGACTCATTTGAAAAGACCCTGGTGCTGGGAAAGATTGAAGGCAGGAGGAAAAGGGGACGGCAGAGGATGAGATGGTTGGATGGCATCACTGACTCAATGGGGATGAGTTTGGGTAGACTCTGGGAGTTGGTGATGGACAGGGAGGCCTGGCATGCCACGGTCCATGGGGTCGCAAAGAGTCGGACACAACTGAGCGACTGAACTGAACTGAATCTGCCATCCATCCTCCCCTATCATTTACCCTGTTCTATCATTACTCCCCATGAACAACTTGTCAATCTTCGTTGTCCCAACTCGTGCAGACCTAGTTGTCCTAACCAGAAAACTTTATCATCTCTCAGACCCAATGCTTCATTAAACCCTCCTTCCAAATAGTTTCAGAATTCATTCTCTCCTCTCCAAGGAGAGGATTTGTAATTCTTTGACTCAGTCCACCATCACCTGTTACTTGGTGATAGCCTTCTAATTTAGTCTCCCACTCTGATTTTTCTTTACCAAATGTAATCTGCAATCATTCTACATTATAAAGTTATGTCTCTCTATCCCACTCTGCCACTTTAAAAGTTTCTGAGTCACCCCATGACTCTCAAGATGAATTTCAAATCTTCCATTGTGGCATTCAAAACCACATAACTTTTCTGGTCTCCATCTCTGGCCACTGTTCCCCATCCCAACCCTCTGTGCTCCTGTATACATACATACATATATACATATATATATAGGATTTCCCAATGGGGTCAGGGGGTAAAGAATTTGCCTACAATGTATCAGACACAAGAGACCTGGGTTTGATCCCTAGGTAGGGAAGATCCCCTGGAGGAGGAAATGACAATCCACTCCAGTATTCTTGCTTGGAAAACTCCATGGGCAGAGGAGTCTGGTGGGCTAGAGTTCAAAGGGTCACAAAGAATTGGACCTGACTGAGCTCAACAAACACATATAGCTGTAGTAGACTGTACAAACAGACAAGAATCTTCCTATCCCTATATCCCTATCCCCTTTCAGGGTGACCTTGCAGCTCCTCTCATTAAAAGGGGGTGACAATTCCCATACTCCTTGAATGTAACCTTGATCATGTGATTTGCTTTGACAAACAAGAGCAGTAAGAACAGTGCAGAAGATGCAGGTTGAAAAGTACTTGAACATTAGTATCTGACTTTGTGTCTCTTGGAAATTCTGTGACAATTTTCATATGAAAAGCCCAGGTTAGTCTACTGGCAAATAGATGGGAAAAATGTAGAAACAGTGTCAGATTTCATTTTCTTGGGTTCCAAAATCAATGCAGACTGTGACTGCAGCCATGAAATTAAAAGACGCTTGCTCCTTAGAAGAAAAGCTGTATCAAACCTAGACAATGTTTTAAAAAGCAGAGACATCACTTTGCTGACAAAGGTCCATACAGTCAAAGCTATGGTTTTTCCAGTTTCTCACATCTGTTTTCTCACAGATGTGAGAGCTGAACCATGAAGTAGGCTGAGTGCCCAAGAATTGAAGCTTTTGAACTGTTGTTGGAGAAGACTCTTGAGAGTCCCTCGGACAGCAAGGAGATCAAACCAGTCAATCCTAAAGGAAATCAACCCTGAATATTCATTGGAAGGACTCATGTTGATGCTGAAGCTCTAATACTTTGGCTACCTGATGTGAAGAGCTGACTCATTTGAAAAGACCCTGATGCTGGGAAAGATTGAAGGCAAGAGGAGAAAGGGGTGACAGAGGATGAGATGGTTGGATGGCATCACTGACTCAATGGGCATGAGTTTGAGGAAATTCAGGAAAGTAATGATGGATGGACAGAGAAGCCTGGTGTGCTGCAGTTCATGGGGCTGCAAAGAGTCAGACATGACTCAGTGACTGAACAACAAGAGCAAGAGTCTACTGGAGACATATGGCCCCCAAAGCTCCATCACCCCAGCTAACAGCTAGCATCAACTACAGAACATGTGAGTAAGACCATTATGAGCTGACCGGTCAGCTGACTGCAGCTGCATGAATGAGCCCAAGAAAACCAGGAGAAGAACTACCCAAGGGATCTCAAGTCACATTGCCAACCCACATGAGCTAATAAATGATTTTTTTAAATCACTAAATATTGAAATGGTTGTTATGCAGCAAACATTAACTGATCAGCTGTGTGACCTTAAGGAAGTCACGTCACCTCTCTAGGCATCAGATTCCTTGTACCTAGAAGGAGATAGCATCTCTATCCTGGATTAAAGGACTGCCACGAAGGTCAGTTGAAATATGGTTTTAAAATCCCTTTCTAAATTGGCATCAATAATATAAACACGACACTTATTCTGATATATGTAAAATTAATGTACATATTCAGCACTGTTTCAGGCTGTCTTTGGACACTATCTATGCCGTGTTCCTGGTCTAAGACTGCATGTTCCCAGAAGCTGTGGTCAGGTTTTTATTTATCACACAGTCTGAAAAATTAAGACTAAGACTCATTATTAAATGAATATGACACTAATGATGAGGTTCAGAGTGTCTGAGGTTACTGGACTCCAAGAGCATGTCTCAGCTCTGGAGATTATGTAGGAAGGAAGTGGGCTCCAGCATTTTTCAGAGGCCAGAAGAATTTTTAAAAAAGACTACCAAGAGCCAGAGAGCAAGTCTAACATCCAGATGCTTTCAACCTGCATTTGCATCGTACTTACTACTCTCTCCACTGGTCAGTGTGAACCACATGGTCAAGGTTATAGCCAAGGAGTAAGAAAACTGCCTCTACATTTGGTAGGGGAGCTGCAAGGTGGTGTTGTAAAGGGGTGAAAATACAGGGATAGAAAGAATGTGTGTTTAAATACATTTTGAATACTATATAACTAATTAACTAATAATATTACTATATAATTAATAGTGTCATAACTTACTTCAGCTTGGGCAAACTCCAGGCGGTGGTGACTGACAGGAAGGCCTGGCATGCTGCAATCCATGGGGTCGTAAGGAGTCGGACGTAACTCAGTGACTGAACAACAGCAAGCTTACTTCTATGCCCATTATGTCAACAACCTTGAGAAGTTGGGTACTATCCCCGTTTTACAAAGGAGGAAATAAGACTCAGAGCAGACAGGAGTGGAGAAGTGGGGACTCAATCCAGAAGAGCCTACAGATTTATTTTGTGTCTCCTTGCAGAGAGTAAAACTCCCACAGCTGCTGAGAGGAACAGGCCCCAGTGATCTTCAGGGGATGGGGGGGGGCGGTCCTAGCTGGACTCACACGCCCCTGAACTCACTGCCAGGAAGGTCCTGAATTAGTCATGAACACTCCGGCATCAGACACATCGGTAGATCTATTTAAAGCTAAAGAATGCAGGGTGAGCTGAGGACTGCAAAAGAACACGGCTGGGAAGTCAGGCACTTCATGGGAGAACCAACGATGGTTGAAGCCACATTTTGCTTTCCTCTGTAATCTCGACACCTCACGAAGGGCAGAGCATGGTGGAGACACACGGTGAATGAGCGTGAACTGGGATAACCGATTCTTCCTTTCACTCACTGTTAATGCTTTCATCACTGAATGAGCATTTTTAGGTATCACTTAGATGCTGGGCTGGAGAAGAAAATGGCAACTCACTCCAGTATTCTTGCCTGGAGAATTCTATGACCAGAGGAGAGTGGAAGGCTACAGTCCACGGGGTCACAAAGAGTCCAACACAGCTGAGCCACTATCATTAGATGCCAGGCAGTGACACTACAGAAATATATGAAACATAGTGTTGTGGGTTGAATCGTGTCCCCCAATACCACATGTTGAAGTCTTAACCCTCCCTCTGGCTTCCCTGGTGGCTCAGATGGAAATGTTGCAGAAACCAGTACTGGAGAAACCAAGCACCACACTCAGAGAGTTGGAGAACTCAGGTTTATTACACCTGTGGGCAGAGAGGAGTTAACACTCCAAGCTCTGAGCCCTGAACAAAGGGATTACAGAGTTTTTATAGACAGACTGTAGTGNTGTTGCAGAAACCAGTACTGGAGAAACCAAGCACCACACTCAGAGAGTTGGAGAACTCAGGTTTATTACACCTGTGGGCAGAGAGGAGTTAACACTCCAAGCTCTGAGCCCTGAACAAAGGGATTACAGAGTTTTTATAGACAGACTGTAGTGGGCAACACTAGCTATTAATAGGCTGGTTTAAACTAAAGTGTTTTCCGCAAACAGTGGTCAAGATGGGAAGGGAGATGCCTGACCTGGACAGGGATGATTAAGTAGGTTTGCAGGGGCTGGGTGACTGCAAAGAGCAGGACAAGGGTAAGTGAGATAAACTCCAGTTCGTAGTATTGCAAGTCCCCACTTTCTGAGACTATGTGACCTACGTGATCCGGACTTTACAAGGGGCAAGGTGAGTTACAGAGGCAGAAGGAGGTAAAATTTTAACTTTTCCTCTTCAGTAAGGAATCTGTCTCTAATGAGGGAAACCAGGGTTCGATCCCTTGGTCGGGAAGATGCCCTTGTGAAGAGAATGGCCGCCCACCCCAGTATCCTTGCTTGGAGAATCCCATGGACAGAGGAGCCTGGCGGGCTACATACAACCCATGGGATTGCAAAGAGTCAGACAAGACTGAGCAGCTAAGACTTTCTTTAACCCTTTCCCAACATGTGACCTAACATGACCTCATTTAGGTCTTAGTGGATGTAATCAAGCTGAAATGAGGTCGTATCGTAGTAAGATGGGCCCTAATCTCAGGACTGGTCTTTATGAGAAAGGAGAAGTTTGAGCACAGAGATACAGAGAAGGCCAAGTGACGACAGAGAAAGAGCTCACAGCGATGCACTTGCCAGCAGTCACCAGGAGCTAGGAAGAGCCGGGAAGCACTCTTCTCCAGAACCCTCAGAGGAGCACCGCCCCACAGATGCCTTAATTTCAGACTTCTAGCCTCCAGGAGTGTTCGAGAATAAAGTCTTGTTTTAAGCCAGTTTGTGGTGTTCTATTNGCACTTGCCAGCAGTCACCAGGAGCTAGGAAGAGCCGGGAAGCACTCTTCTCCAGAACCCTCAGAGGAGCACCGCCCCACAGATGCCTTAATTTCAGACTTCTAGCCTCCAGGAGTGTTCGAGAATAAAGTCTTGTTTTAAGCCAGTTTGTGGTGTTCTATTACGCATCCCTAGCAATTCACTGAGTCTTTCTCCTCAGTTGAAGGAGACAGATGCATTAAAAGACCATTGTAATACAAAACGCCAATTATAATACAATGGAGGTATGTGCAAAGTGCTGCCCCGCACAGGGGAAGGAGTGATAAACTCTCTGGATAAAACAGGCAAGTGCTCATAAATAAAGTGATACCTGAGTGGATTTTGAAGCATGGAGGAGAGTTCATTAATCAAAAATTGTGGACAAAAGCATTTCAGGCAGAGTTGACAGCACATGAAAGGACTGGAGGCGAGGAGTCAAGTGGTGTTTGGCTGTTGTTTAGTCACTCATTCATGTCTGACTCTTTTGGGATCCCAAGGACTAGCCCGCCAGGCTCCTCTGTCAGGCAAGATACTGGAGTGGGTTGCCATTTCCTTCTCCAAGGGATCTTCCTGACCCAGGATCAAACCCGCATCTCCTGCCTTGCAGGCAGATTCTTTACCACTGAGCCACCAGNCCTTTTGATCGTTAGTTTGCACTTTGTAAAATATGACTTTATTTAGAGAATGATTTAAGGTTCAGTAATCAAGGTTATGTTTGTATACTCTGAACTCTGAACTTCAGCCCCACTCAGTAAAGACATGGGTTGGCACATGCAAGCCTCTTGACTCAATTAAAGGCAAATTCCTTTGCTATCTTAAGGAACTGTAGTGAAGTCCAATGAGAAAATGTCAGCAAAGTCTATTTAAACTTTGGGAATAAAGTTTAAAGGGAACAAAACTAACCCCTCAGTCTTCTCTTGGGCAGAAATAGGAGGCACTTCCATCCTGCCCCTATTCCCTATGGGGAAGATNTTGCTATCTTAAGGAACTGTAGTGAAGTCCAATGAGAAAATGTCAGCAAAGTCTATTTAAACTTTGGGAATAAAGTTTAAAGGGAACAAAACTAACCCCTCAGTCTTCTCTTGGGCAGAAATAGGAGGCACTTCCATCCTGCCCCTATTCCCTATGGGGAAGATGATCCAGTCAGCAGACGACCTGTTTAAATTGGATGAGTGCTGACATGATGTTCCCATCATCAGGGAAATTACCAACTCCAATGATAGGAAATGTATATCCCTTGAGACAGCTACAGGAGAAATTTATTTTCTCCCTTACCCAGAAATGTCTGTGCTGAGGACTCACCGGGGGTGGGGTGCAGCTGCAGTGGGGGCCAGCCCTGGGGGTTCATAGACCAGCATCTGACAGCCAGGGCTGAACAACCTTAGCTGGTAGGAGCTTGGTCCAAGAATTGATGAAAAAGGATCTTGGGGCTATGCACTGTGGGCTGTGGTGGGTGATGCTGGGTTGTGACTTAGAGTTGGGATAGAAAGGGTCAGAGCTGGCTTAATGAGAGGATGAGACTGTGCTAGGCTGAGAAATGGTCCATCACCCACTATACCTACAAATCTGAACTGTGAGATTGAGAATGAGATTGAGATATGAGAATCTCCAGGAAATATTTTTGGAAATAAGTGTTCCCATACCTTACCTGTGGAGACCCTGATTCACAAGATCTCATGTGAGGCCTGGGCATAACTCTTTCAAAAGATTCNCATCACCCACTATACCTACAAATCTGAACTGTGAGATTGAGAATGAGATTGAGATATGAGAATCTCCAGGAAATATTTTTGGAAATAAGTGTTCCCATACCTTACCTGTGGAGACCCTGATTCACAAGATCTCATGTGAGGCCTGGGCATAACTCTTTCAAAAGATTCTTAGATGATTCTGGTGAAACTTATCTACAAGCTGGAATTTGAGAACTACCTGTTAAGGCAGTCACAACTGTTCTCTTTCCAATCAACCAATTAAGAAAATGATTCCAATTGCCACAAACTCCTGCTTCCAAGGTGGTTCAGTGGGTAAAGAATGCAATGCAGGAGATGTAGGTTCTATCCCTGGGTTGGGAAGATTCCCTGGAAGAGGCATGGCAACCCACTTGAGTATTCTTGCCTGGAGAATCCCACGGACAGAGGAGCCTGGTGGCCTACAGTCCATAAGATTGCAAAGAGTTGAACACGACAAGTGAGTGAGCATGCAGGTGTGCCACAAACAAGTCAACCAGAGACTTTTTCTCTTTCATTTCCACAGGAAACTCTCTCCAGGACGAAATGAAGGAAAGTCTCACAGCCTCTCCCAAAAGACCACATAGTCCTTTTTCTCTCTTTTTTTAAACTTAACATCAAACACAAAACAGCTTTAGTGTGTACACAGCTTACATGAAAGCATAAATGTACTTTATCTCGTAGGTGTCTTCAAGCAGATCATGCAGACTCAGGAATGCAGTGCTACAGCCAGGAGGGAGCCAAGAGTGTTGTGGGGAGTGTAGAGAGGTGGATATCAGAGACAAACCTCTCCCTCAATGTCAAGTAGAGATGCTCCTCTTAGGGTTTGTGGGCTAAGAAGGACCTGTATTGCTCCAGGGTCGATCAGAGGATCCAAGCAGGATCAAGAATTTGGGGTCACTCACTGCTCAGGGGCAGTGAGTCCAGGGACTTAGAGACCCCAAGGGACAGGGATCAAGAATAGCCAGTGTAAGAAGGTTGAGACCTTGATCTCAGTAAGATAATCAAACCTGGGGTCATCTCTGATTGGCAAACCAGGTTTTCCAAATGCCAGCCCCTGGACATCAGTAGTCAAAGAACTAGTTTAAAAGACAGATTCCCAGGCCCCACACCATTTCTGATCCTCGCTACCTTCCATCTTATTTATGTGAACCATTCTATCAGTCCACAATGTCTGCTATGTACCTGCCAGTCTGTTCACTGCAGGAGAATAGGGTTTGCCTCTGTCTTCTTCAGCCTCAGTGTCTAATGTAAGACTGGAAACATCCTTTCATCCAAAAATGGAGTGAGCGCTGACTGCACACCAGGCTGAAGTAGGGACAAAATGGTTAATAAACACACTCCTAATACCAAGTCTGGTGGGGCATACATCCCAGAGGTCAAGTGCTCAAACAACATGCATAAACATTTCTTACCTTCTGAATACACTGCACACAGAAGCCAGGAAGATAATCCTGAAATACCAAACCCAGCCATGGTATTTCTTCAAGACCGTCAGTAGCTTCCTCTGGTTCCTCTTTTCAAACAGAGGTCTGCAGACTCCATGCAGACAGGTGTCTGGGAAAGAAGTTTTCATGGTCAAGTAACTTTGGAAAACTCTGAGATAAACTCAATAAAATAATTCAAGTTTCTTTAACGTAGGAATTCTCAGAAAACATGTGATACAAATGAGCCTGACAAATCTCCAAAAGGGGAGGGAGTGATATTAAGCACTTTCTCATTCTTCTTTCCCTGCAGCTCTTTCTGGGTACATCTTAAAGAATTAGTTCTCTGGCTGACTGAATCATGCCCAAGCCCCATAGTATGCCTCCCTTGGGGCTCCCAGGATCTCCTGCCACAGCCTCTGTTCCCCACTTTGATTCTTGCACTTTAACAAAAACTGTACTGCTTCCCACTTTCAAGCCTTTGCTTGTGCTGGTGGCCCTCTGCTCGCATTCCCCAAGCCCTACAACTTCTCCCAGGACACACAGAATTTGCCCGAAGACCATATGTGTCCTTGAAGCACAAGCTCAGCCATTAGCTGCACCAGGAGCCTCTTCTGTCCAGGGTCTCTTGGCTTTGTCCTTATAGTGCTCTCTCTGTCTCGCACACAGCATTCCACGTGCCTTGTTATCATGGCCCCCCAGACCAAGAGCTTTTGGAGGGAAGAAGTCTTTATAAGCCTTTGTTCCTCTCTGATCTCTGACACCAGAATGTCTCAACCTCAGCACTATTAACATTTGGGGCTGGATAAGTTTTTGCTGTGGGAGGCTGTTCCAAGTACTGTAGGATGTTTAGCAGCATTCTTTGCCTCTGTCCACCACAGCACCAGCATCACCTCTCCCCGTCCTCCAAGGCATGAAAGCCAAAGATGTCTCCTCTCATTGTTTGACATTCCTTGGGAAACAAATTCATCCCCCATTGAGAACCAGTGTCCTGTATTTTGCATAATACCAGGTATTCAAACAAATATTTGCTGAACATGTACTACTTCAGACTCTGTGTTAGGCATAAGTAATACAATTATGAGCAATCACATGCCCCTGCCTTCAAGATGTTTATCTAGTTGCAGGGACTGAGAGGTAAAGAGATATTATTAAGAATGTAACAAGTCATAATTCCATGAAAACTGAGACTTGCCTATTTTGCTTATTTTTATATCTGCAGCTCACAGGACAGTGCCTGTTACATATTAAGTGCTCAATAAATAATTTGTTGCTATACTGTATTAATGAAAATGTATAGAGTACTTACCATGCATCAGAAACTGTTCTACACACTTTATATTAAATAACTTAGCTCCTCGGAGGCTCTGTTATCACACTCATTCTGCAGGTAAGCAAACTAAGCCACAGAAATTGTAGGTAACTTGACAGTGATCATGTAGTGAATACAAGGTGGACCCAAGAACTGAACCCAAGCCACCAGTTCCAAGCTCTGGTGCCCCATGTGTGACTATCATTGATTGAACCTTGCCTTGTGCTAGGCATGGCTTCCCTGGTGGCTCAGACTGTAAAGAATCTGTCTGCAATGTAGGAGACCCAGGTTTGATCCTTGGGTCAGGAAGATCCCCTGGAGAAGGGGATGGCAAGCCACTCCAGTATTCTTGCCTGGAAAATCCCATGGACAGAGGAGCCTGGCAGGCTACAATTGATAGGGTCACAAAGAGTCAGACACGACTGAGCAACTGACATTTTCACTCTATTGTGCTTATTTTATTCTCTTCTTTATCAGCATTTTACATATGGGAAATGTATAAATTTGTAAACTGAAGCACAAAAAGGTTAAGTAATCTGCATTCTAAGTGTCTGAGCTGATATTGCACCCTTAACTACCATGCTGCTGCACCTGCTAAATCGCTTCAGTCATGTCCAACTCTGTGGGAGCCTGTGAACTGCAGCCTACCAGGCTCCTCTGTCTATGGGATTTTCCAGGCAAGAGTACTGGAGTGGGTTGCTATTGCCTTCTCCAACTACCACGCTATACTGCCTCAAATATGGAGGAGTAATAAAGGAACTCTAAGATGATTGAGGGACAGTGTCTAAATGCTTTCTGCACCTCTCACCAAGCAGAGGGCCTGATACAAGGGCTGTGCCCCTCTCATGAGTTTGGAAATGATGGCAATGAAGTATAAGGATGGAACATTAGCCTGGTTTTCACATCTGACTTGTTCTCCTGACTCTGCCTCGGAGTTATTGTGTGACCTTTAAGACTTCACTCCCACCCAGCCTGGCCTCTCCAAATGAGAGATTTCAGATTTCCCAAGTTCCCTCCAGCTCTGATGCTGATTCCAGCAGCCACAGTCCTGAGTCAACTCGGAGAGTCCTCTTTCTATCTTGGAGGCCAACCAGGTAAAGCTCCTCCTCTGACTGCCCTGATTGGTTTGTTCATCTTCTGATGCAGGTGCTGTTTTGGTTGCCTGGCAACACAGTGATGGAGACTGCCAGTTCCCAGAGGAGCAATAAATGAATGAGCAGAGATATTCATGCTGGGAGCAGTGGCCATAGCCAGAGCAGAGCACTGTAGAATTTGTCATTCCACCTGTCCTGAATGTGCTTTTCCCATCATGCTTCGAGAGAAGTCTAATGGGGAATATTTGGTTGGGGAGGAGAGAGAAAAAGAATTTTCATTCCAAAAGTGACAAACTTCCCTATGCATAGTCCCTTACTCACAATCTTATCTGCCCACAAAGAGGTGACCCTATCACAAAAATCACAAGTACAAGTGTGCATTTTAGTATCACTAGTAAAAGATCTCCTTCTACTCTATTTCATATACAAAACTATACTGTTTCCTGCTTGCAAATGTACATCCCAGGTTATGAATAAAAGGACAGGTCATATAAACTGGCTCAATCAATCCCCATGCTGTGCTGTGCTGTATTTTGTCTCTATGATCGCCCTGCAAAATAGGTAGAACTGAAGTCAGCAGACAGGGAAAACTTTAGAAAGGTTAAGAACAATGATTCTCAAATAATGTAGCTGCTGCTGCTAAGTTGTTTCAGTCGTGTCCAACTCTGGGTGACCCCATAGACGGCCTCCTATCAAGCTCCTCTGTGCCTGGGATTCTCCAGGCAAGAACAATGGAGTGGGTTGCCATTTCCTTCTCCAATGTAGATGTGGGTTCAATTCCTGACTCTGCTACTTATAAAGTGTGCAACTTTGAATAACTTTTTTAGCTTCTTTGAGTCTCAGTTTCTCCATCTGTAAAATGGGGATATTAGCACTAATCTCACGGTGTCACTGAAAAAAGTAAGATAAGGGAGGTTAAAGAAAGCAGAGGCTGGTGCATAAATGCACAATTATTATTATTGATTTGGGTCATGCACATCATGTTAGTATACAGCTGAGATTTGAACTCAGATCTTATTAACATCAAGGCAAATTTTTGCCATCACTTCATACCTCCTCTGAAAGGAAAAGCTATTAAGAAGGTATTCTTTGAACAAGTGTTTATGCGCCACTGTGTGATGGTGATGAAAATGATACCTAACTTCCATTCAGCATTTTATAGACCAAGTAGTGCTCTCATATGCACTCTCGCTCTTAATATGATGGTGGCTTCTCTGATGTCTGGTGGTATGTCTCTGATGAATGGTGGTAGTTTTGGGAAAAGCAATTGCCTGAAAGTTAAACTCTGTTCTCCTAGGGGCTAGAAAACCAGAAGAGGGAGCCCGATCCCCCAGAGTACTGACACAACCAGAGGGGATGGAACTCTGCACCCAGGTCACTCAGCTCGTCCTTCTTTCTTCTGTTTGCTCTGACCAATATAAAGGACCCAAAGTCCAGCATGAAGGGACCACTGTATGGCCAGATGGCTGGAGTCTGGGCTGAATCTGTTCTTCCTGATAACACGGTAGAAATATCCAGCTAGGAGCCTCTTTCCTGCCTCCCCCAACACACACACACTCTAAGATTTAAATCCAATCATCTAGTTTCTGTTGTTACTTGCTTCTGCTCAGAACAGCTGAGCTGAATGGAATCACAGAAATCCTCCTCCTTCTCTCTCCCTCTCTCCCTCTCTCCGCTCGCTGTCTCCTCCCTGCCCCTCTCTCTCCAGGTCTCTTTCTCCAAGCCCTGTCACACACCCCTCCTCCTCACATACACACAGTATGCACTGGCCCCTGAGCCATCTCTGGAAACACTAGGGCACCGAGAAGCAGTTAGAAAACCATGCATCAGGTCCAAACTTCTCCTCAACCAACAAAGGGGAAACAGAGACTCAGAGAGGGAAAGCAACTCTCCCAAAGTCAAACAGCTGGACAACCTGACTCCCAGTCTAGGGCTCTTTCTTCTGTGTGCTTTAGTCATGTCAGACTCTTTGCAACACTACGGACTGTACCCCACAGGCCCCTCTGCCCATGGGATTCTCCAGGCAAGAATACTGGAGTAGGTTTCCATGCCCTCCTCCAGGGGATCTTCTTGACCCAGAAATCAAACCTGTGTCTCTTACATCTCCTGCACTGGCAGGCAGGTTCTTTACCACTAGCCGTACCTGGGAAGTCCGTGCTTCCTTGTGCATGGCACTAAATATGGAAACTTTTCCCAGGTTTCTGTTCCAAACCCTTCCATTTAAAAATATCTTACTGCATTGATTTAATTTAAAAAAAAAGAAAGGATTTGGGTCTTTAAATTATGTTTTGATTATATCAATAATAATGTAAACATATTGTTGTGCTTTTTAGTTGCTAAGCTGTGTCTAATTCTTTGCAACACTATGGACTGTGGCCCTCCAGGCTCCTCTGTTCATAAGATTTCCCAGGCAAGAATACTGGAGCCGGTTGCTCGTTCCTTCTCCAGGGGATATTTCCAACCCAGGGATCTAACCTGTATCTCCTGCTTGGCAGGCAGATTCTTTACCACTGAGCCACCTGCCCTTGTATAATGCAAATATAGTCTTATACAGATTTGAATATTATGGACAAGGCTAAAGACTCCTTTGAAACCTACCCACACAAGATATAATGAGGTGGTATCCTTACGAGTCTTAAAGATAACCATCGGTAGCAAATTTTTTGTGCTCTTATAGTATGTGTGTGTGTGTGTGTGTGTGTGTGTGTGTGTACACATATATGTGTGTATATAGTGTGTGTAGATACATAGCTAGTGTGTGTATATTTACAAATAAAATAAAATATGTAATTATAGATATATTTTCTCTGTATATATATAGACACTCACATACTGTAACTACTTATTTACTAAGCACTTTCCCTCGATCATGATGAGCACATATTGGCTAATACAGATCTACCTCATTCTTCTTAGTACTCTATAACATTACAAATATATGGGCAAGCTATTTTATGCTTAACATTACCCTGATGAACAGTTAGGGGGTTCCTCATGCCTTGATGGACATCTTTGCACTGTACATGACTCCTTCTCTGCATGAGTGAGCCTGTCATTAGAAAAGTGTCCTAGAGGTGAAATAGCTAGATTGTGGAATATATGCATTTTTAATTTTGATGTGGCCTTAAATCCTTCTTACTGATGCACATGGGTCCCCTGAGGGGTATTCCTACCAAATAACTCCTTCCACACCAAACAGGAAGTGAGATAAAATATTCTGACTAAATAATACCACATGCACCGAACAGATGGGTCTGGAAAATAGAGAAGGCACAGAAGGGGTAAGCTGAGGTGTAAGGAAAAGTTGCCCTAATGGAAAGGTGCCCAAGGTCCCAGACTGAAGCAGAGCCTGCCACAGAGTTCCCTCATGAATGGACTTCCTTTGGGCAAAAGCATTAAGTCTTCAGAAAGCTCTTGTGACAATATAAGTATCTAAATTAGAAGGTTGACACATGAAACCATTAATAGGGGTTAACTGATCAGTTTGGGGACTTCCCAGGTGGTGCTAGTAGTAAAGAACCTGCATGCCAATGAAGGAGACATAAGAGAGGTGGGTTCAATCCCTGGGTCGGGAAGATCTCCTGGAGAAGGAAATGGCAACCCACTCCAGTATTCTTGCCTGGAAAATCCCATAGACAGAGGAGCCCAGCGGGCTACAGTCCATGGGGTCACAAAGTCAGACAGGACTGAAGCAACTTAGAACAGCTTTAGCAATTGATCAGTTTACCCAACAAAGAGATGTAACAACTTGAGCAAACAAGTTCACTTCTCTGAACAACAATAACTTCAACTTCAGAGGGTTTTGTAAAGTCAAACAGAATAAAATATGTAAATACCTTTGAAAGGACAAATATTTTTTTATAGTTATGCAACTTAAAATGTATCTATTCTGTTCCTTTTTCTCTGAGCCAATACTTAAACCACATTATATGCAAATTTATTTGTTTGCATATAGTACATTAGTTTGCACATTTGTTTCTGGGTTTCCCAATCCCAGGCTTGTTCTAACTCAAAGGAAGCTAACATCGATATAATGGTATTTCCCAGGCACTTTCAAATTTAAATTTTATTTATTTATTGATTTTTTTTTTTTTTTTTGGCTGTGCTACACAGCTTGTAGGATCTTAGTTCTCCTGTGAGATCTTAGTTCGCTGACCAGGGGCTGGACACTCACTCCCCAGCCCCTATACTGGAAGCACAGAGTCTTAACTCCTGGATTGCCAGGAAAGCCCCAGCACTTTTGTGTTTAAGCTTCACAACAGCTCTGTAAAGCTATTTACATTACCCTATTTTATAGGTGAAGAAATCCACAAGGTGGAGAAGTGAAGAGGCTGGACCAAGACCACACAGCTGTACGGGAAGATGTGGATCTGGGATTCAAACTCCAGCTCAGTGGTTCTCAACCTTGATGACACAATGATGTCACCCAAAAGACTGACACAAATGCCAGCTGATACCCAGGCCCCATTCCTTGTCACCTGACATATTTGGGGAATCAGAGGCCCAAACACTAGAATATCCAGAGGTGATTCTAACATGCAACCAGTAGTGAGAACCATGGGTTATGCATTTTCATTGTCTGTCTCATTGGATGGAGGCTGGTGGTCTTTCTGCCTTGCTGCAGCTGCTCCTTAGTGAACTGTGGAGGCAGATGTATTAGAACATTACCTTGAAAGTGACTTGATCAGCTAAAACCTTCAAGCGCCCTTAATTACAAAGGAACGCCCACTGACATCTGCCTCCCCTGAAGGGGGATTCCAAAGACTTGGAAACTTAGCTTCCTGGTTGCCATGACAATCTTCTGCAATGTCAGCAAAAAGCGCTTTGCACTATACACAAGCAAGCATGAAATCCTTATCTCAAAATCTGCTCAAAGGCTTTAGTTTACAATCTGCTTCGGCTTCAGACCAGGCTACGTTACTTTTGAGCCTGTGCTTTGGGGTTGAAAACAAGAATTATAGATGTTAGGACATTTTAAACACTCCCCTCATTTTACTAAGGCTCATGGCTTCCCTGATGGCTCAGTGGGTAAAGAATCCACCTACCAAGCAGGAGAAGCAGGAGATGTGGGTTTGGTTCCTGAGCTGAGAAGATCCCATGCAGGAGGGAATGGCGACCCACTCTCAGTATTCTTGCCTGAAAAGTCCCATGGACAGAGGAGCCTGGTGGGCTACAGCCCAAAGGGTTACAAAGAGTCAGACACAACTGAGCGACTAAGCACAAGCGCAGCACGGAGATGCAATGAATTGCTTCGTGTGGAGGAGTAAATTAATATTTTCAGATTTTCTTTTATTCTATGCCCCACCTCCTTGTCTTTCTAAAACAAATTTTAAATAGAAAGAGGGACTTCTGTGGTGGTTCAGTAGCTAAGACTCCATGCTCCCAACACAGGGGGCCTGGGTTCAATGCCTCATCAGGAAACTAGAGCCTGCATTCTATAACTAGGAGATTCCACATGCCCGCAAGTAAAAGATCCTGTGTGCTGCAACTGAGACCCAGGCAGCCAGATAAATACATAAAATAAATAAATATCTTTTAAAGAGTCTAAAGAGGAAACAAATAAAATAACCATTGTTTTTTTTTAAATCCAAAGAGGAAACAGGTGAAATTGAGAAGTTTTTCTACTTTTATCTCTTTTTTTGAAGTCAAATTTTTTTGTTTTTTAGTTAACTTATTTTTAACACCAGAAGAATACTTGATATACACCAGGCATTCTCTAAGAACTTTCTCTGTCTTAATAGCTTTTGTCCTTACCAGAACTCCAGAAGGTATTATTATTGTTTCTGTTGTTGTTACTGTCCCCATTTCATATTTTATAGATAAGAACCTGAGGCTGTTACCACATGAGTATTTGATAAGCAAATACACAGTGAAATGATGACTACATTAACCTTTTCTGGATAGACTTCAGAGCTGTTTGACTCCCACCCCCCACCCCATCCCCAGCTGATAAAACAGCATCTTACTCCTTACAGGCACATGTGCATTTGTGTCCCTTCAATCTTCAAACAGAGCAATTCATCTTTGACTAAAGATTTTAGGCACCATGACACGTGGAGAGTGCGAAATATGAAAATAAGTTTCTGTGACCTTACACATCTCTCCATGAACAAGCCATAGCCAAATAGAACGGAAACGTTCCTGATTCAGGACCTGGACTTCAGTGATGGCAATGTCTCTCACTGGCTGTATTACATGACACCAAGCTATGTGTATGTAACAAGCACAAAACCTTTGTCATCAAGACAGAACTCTTGAGTTTGGAACAGAACTCTCAGTTCAAGACCTTCCTGGTGGTTCAGTGGTTGAGAGTCTGTACACTCCCAATACAGGGAGCACGGGTTTGATCCCAGGTCAAGGAACTAAGATCCCATATGTCCCAAGGCACAGCCAAAGACATTAAAAAAGACAGAACTGAGTTTGAGTTCTCACATCATCTATATGACCTTGCACAAGCCTCAGTTTCATCACCTGTGATATGGGGATAATATCTCCTTATCAGGGTTGATATATGGGTACGTAAAGCCTTTAGCACAGTGCCTGGCACAAAAAAAGTGTTCAATAAATGATAGCTATTATTAATTTAATCTATGAGCCATGAATACTATCTAATCTGCCTACCATATAGGAGCACATATAAAATGAGGGAATTTATGTGAAAGGACTTTGCAAACCAACATTTACATATGGGAAGGCTTATTTCTGCGGTTGTTTTTGTTATTACAAGGGTTTGGTCATTTTTTAAGATCTATTAAGAATAGCAGATCTGGATTCTTAACAAATATCCTTTTTAACCACCACTAGAGTCGGACACGACTGAGCGACTGAACTGAACTGAACTGAACTGAACTGAACTGAACCACCACCATGGAGCCAGACTTCTTAATGAATGATAGGAGAACAGTGTATGCCTATCAGTGTGTGTGCATCCAGACATGTCCAAATTGTGTCTTATGATACAATGCTTCTTTCCTCCCTGGATCCATTAGGATTCTTCCTTAATAACAAGAGAAACAATCTGAACTACTACCACAAGAAGGGAATTTAGCAGAGATGGGAGATTCACAAAATAAATCTGGGTGGAGGACAGGGCTAGCATGAAGGAATAGGCTTGAAAAACTGGCAGAAACCAAGGGAATTCTGGAGACTGGCCAACAAGATTCATGACCGAGGAGCAAGCACTGGTCTGNAGTCCCATGGACAGAGGAGCCTGGTGGGCTGCAGCCCAAAGGGTTACAAAGAGTCAGACACAACTGAGCGACTAAGCACAAGCGCAGCACGGAGATGCAATGAATTGCTTCGTGTGGAGGAGTAAATTAATATTTTCAGATTTTCTTTTATTCTATGCCCCACCTCCTTGTCTTTCTAAAACAAATTTTAAATAGAAAGAGGGACTTCTGTGGTGGTTCAGTAGCTAAGACTCCATGCTCCCAACACAGGGGGCCTGGGTTCAATGCCTCATCAGGAAACTAGAGCCTGCATTCTATAACTAGGAGATTCCACATGCCCGCAAGTAAAAGATCCTGTGTGCTGCAACTGAGACCCAGGCAGCCAGATAAATACATAAAATAAATAAATATCTTTTAAAGAGTCTAAAGAGGAAACAAATAAAATAACCATTGTTTTTTTTTAAATCCAAAGAGGAAACAGGTGAAATTGAGAAGTTTTTCTACTTTTATCTCTTTTTTTGAAGTCAAATTTTTTTGTTTTTTAGTTAACTTATTTTTAACACCAGAAGAATACTTGATATACACCAGGCATTCTCTAAGAACTTTCTCTGTCTTAATAGCTTTTGTCCTTACCAGAACTCCAGAAGGTATTATTATTGTTTCTGTTGTTGTTACTGTCCCCATTTCATGTTTTATAGATAAGAACCTGAGGCTGTTACCACATGAGTATTTGATAAGCAAATACACAGTGAAATGATGACTACATTAACCTTTTCTGGATAGACTTCAGAGCTGTTTGACTCCCACCCCCCACCCCACCCCCAGCTGATAAAACAGCATCTTACTCCTTACAGGCACATGTGCATTTGTGTCCCTTCAATCTTCAAACAGAGCAATTCATCTTTGACTAAAGATTTTAGGCACCATGACACGTGGAGAGTGCGAAATATGAAAATAAGTTTCTGTGACCTTACACATCTCTCCATGAACAAGCCATAGCCAAATAGAACGGAAACGTTCCTGATTCAGGACCTGGACTTCAGTGATGGCAATGTCTCTCACTGGCTGTATTACATGACACCAAGCTATGTGTATGTAACAAGCACAAAACCTTTGTCATCAAGACAGAACTCTTGAGTTTGGAACAGAACTCTCAGTTCAAGACCTTCCTGGTGGTTCAGTGGTTGAGAGTCTGTACACTCCCAATACAGGGAGCACGGGTTTGATCCCAGGTCAAGGAACTAAGATCCCATATGTCCCAAGGCACAGCCAAAGACATTAAAAAAGACAGAACTGAGTTTGAGTTCTCACATCATCTATATGACCTTGCACAAGCCTCAGTTTCATCACCTGTGATATGGGGATAATATCTCCTTATCAGGGTTGATATATGGGTACGTAAAGCCTTTAGCACAGTGCCTGGCACAAAAAAAGTGTTCAATAAATGATAGCTATTATTAATTTAATCTATGAGCCATGAATACTATCTAATCTGCCTACCATATAGGAGCACATATAAAATGAGGGAATTTATGTGAAAGGACTTTGCAAACCAACATTTACATATGGGAAGGCTTATTTCTGCGGTTGTTTTTGTTATTACAAGGGTTTGGTCATTTTTTAAGATCTATTAAGAATAGCAGATCTGGATTCTTAACAAATATCCTTTTTAACCACCACTAGAGTCGGACACGACTGAGCGACTGAACTGAACTGAACTGAACTGAACTGAACTGAACCACCACCATGGAGCCAGACTTCTTAATGAATGATAGGAGAACAGTGTATGCCTATCAGTGTGTGTGCATCCAGACATGTCCAAATTGTGTCTTATGATACAATGCTTCTTTCCTCCCTGGATCCATTAGGATTCTTCCTTAATAACAAGAGAAACAATCTGAACTACTACCACAAGAAGGGAATTTAGCAGAGACAGGAGATTCACAAAATAAATCTGGGTGGAGGACAGGGCTAGCATGAAGGAATAGGCTTGAAAAACTGGCAGAAACCAAGGGAATTCTGGAGACTGGCCAACAAGATTCGTGACCGAGGAGCAAGCACTGGTCTGCAGGGTATGGCTGCTGCCTCTACCATCACTCTATTCCGTCTCATGGTCAGTCTCTAGCTCTCCATCTTTGTCACTTTCTGGAGAGACAAAGTCCCAGGAGTGAGCATCTAATTGATCCAACTGAGATAACACCTCTGCCTGAAGAGACTGAGAAGTAGAGAACTGTGGAAAGATCTGGCCCTGGGAATTACCAGGTCCCCACACGACGAAAAAGTTCCTCCAAAGAAATGTGGATACCTAAATACAAATATCTTCTAGGAAAGCCACCTTCTGCAACAGTCATTTTACTGATGGAGAAGGTTCAGAGAGAGGTTATTCAATGACTGTGTGTCAGGTCTCCCAGCTCTCAACCCCATGTTCACTCTGCTACACAAGATCCAGTGATTTATAAAATCATAAGCTGTTCCTCAGTTTTAAACCATATCTCAGGTGGGGACAGAAGGGACTAATGCTATGGGGAGCAATTATCTGCTTTCAGGCTCTTTTCATTACATAAGCTCAGCACATAAGAATAAATAATGCTAGAGTGTAGCTGACCTCCAGTACATGACAGGAGAATCTCATTACTGCAAAACCGTTGGTGATATAGAGAGAGAATTGGCTACAATACATTGAAGTTTTAGTAGAAACCATTAAGCACTCCTGATCTAATTGCCTTTTTTTCTTATTCATAGCTCAATAAAAAATAATTTTCTATGCCACAATTTGCCTGGCTTCTCATCTAATCCTCTCACTCCGTTTCCTCTTTTCTTCTTTGTTTAAAACTGATACCTAGTGAGACCATTTGAATTTACAGACCCAGACAAGAACACCTTTTCCATTATTGCTATGCTATAACTCTAAACGTTAGAGTTGGGAGGGGTCTTGGAGGAGCACTGTTCTGAGCTCCTCATTTTACAGGTGGGGAAACTGAGGCTTAGAAATGATATGTCAGGTGTGTCAAGGCAGAGACTGGGCAAATGTCATCAAAGACTATGCTGTGCTTCTGAGTTGAGATTTCCTTGGTCCTCTTATGTCCAACTGTTATCAAAATCTGTGTCTGGTGTCTAGACAGAAACTATTCAGGAAGTTTCCTGAAAGGACCTGAGATATTATCTAATCCAGAAGTGGAAAGTAGTAGCCAAAGAAGCAAATCTTATCCATACATAAATTTGATTTTGCCCAACAGTAGTGACTAAATTAAAATTAATTGCCAAATTAATAAATCTGGAGATTTAACATAATCTGAATTCCTAGCCCTTTAATAAAAGTCAGATCATCTGGCAACTCAGGGTCTATGTTTCATATGGCAAAAATCAGCTGGTGTGGGATAATGATTGCTCCCTGAGACNCCGAGTTGAGATTTCCTTGGTCCTCTTATGTCCAACTATTATCAAAATCTGTGTCTGGTGTATAGACAGAAACTATTCAGGAAGTTTCTTGAAAGGACCTGAGATATTATCTAATCCAGAAGTGGAAAGTAGTAGCCAAAGAAGCAAATCCTATCCATACATAAATTTGATTTTGCCCAACAGTAGTGACTAAATTAATTGCCAAATTAATAAATCTGGAGATTTAACATAATCTGAATTCCTAGCCCTTTAATAAAAGACAGATCATTTGGCAACTCAGGGTCTATGTTTCATATGGCAAAAATCAGCTGGTGTGGGATAATGATTGCTCCCTGAGACAGGTGGGCACACCTGAGTGACACACCAACCACCCTTCTGTGTTCCATCCCCCCTGCCAACTTCACTTGCTACGTTACTGCCTGTCCATGTTCATATTAGAGTGTGCAACCCCTGAGCAAACCTTATTTCCTCTTAGCTACTAAAGTTGGGTCACTCCTTCTTATTGACTAAGGTCGCTTAGTAGAGGTCACGCAATGAGTGGAAGATGTTGGAAGAGAACCTTGCAAGGGCTCAGCCCTTGGCTCCCCTCTCCTCTCATACTGCATGCTCTCTCTTGGTGGTCCCATACAGCCCAGGTCAGGGCATCCTCCAATGCACATTTCCAGTCTCAGACCCTTACTTGTGCTCTAGACTTATGTATCCAGTCACCCACCTTGGGCAGTGCCTTCATTTCCTCATCTGGAATATGGAGACAGTGAGAGTACTTTTCTACCATATGGTTATCATGGGAATTATATAGACAATTGTTAACACATATGGAATCATTTGAAGAGAGCCTGGCACTGTTATAGGCTATTTAATAGGTTGCTCAAATGCCAACAATGGAGGCTTCCTTCATTTCCCTCTGCTTCCAACCTGTTCCTTCATACTCTTTCCCACATTGGCAATGGCACCATTACCCCGTGGGTAGTTCAAGATAAACACCCAAGAGTCATTCTTCATTCGTTCGTTTTCCTCATCTCCTAAATCCAATCCATCATTAAGCCTTTCCATGATATTCTCAAAACTCTCCCCATCTCTGTTGTAACCACCTTGGTCTAAGCCCCTATCATCTCTTACCTTGATTTCTGTAACAACCTTCTGCTATTGTGTACTGAATTATGTACCCACCCCACGTCAGTCATATGTGGTGTCCCTGATCCACAGTGTGATAGTATTTGGCGATGGAGTGTTTGGGAGTTTCCGATTTTAGGTTTAGATGAGATGACGGGAGATTAGTGCCCTCAGAAGCATAGACATCAGCATGCTTGGTCATTCTTTCCCCACCATGTGAGGACTCAGGTAGAAGGCAGCCATGAAGAGAACTCTCACCAGAAACCCATCCTGAGAGCACCTTGATCTTGGACCTCTAGCTTCCAGAACTGAGAAAATATATTTCTTTGTTTAAGCCACCCAGTCTACAGTATTCTGTTACAGCAGCACTAGTAGGGTAAGACTAAGACATCTCCTTGCTCTCCTGCTTCCATTCTTTCTCTTCGAAAATCCATTCTCCACCTAAAAAAGCCAGAGTGGTCTTCTTAAAAGGGTCACAGTCCCACTCAAAACCCTTCTCTGGTTTATTTCCGTGCTTACAGCAAAGCTGGAGCCCCTAACCATGCCTCACACTTCTGCGAGCTCTGGGTGACTTAACCTCTCTCCCCTTGCTCACTGCACTGGGCCATCCTAGACTACAGCTCCAGCCTCAGAACCAAGGTACATCTACTGCTTCCTGTCAGCAATGCTCCCCCTCCAGTCCTGGAACGGCTTTTATTCTCCATCTCCTCGTTCAAAGTGGCCTTCAAGACCATCCCATATATAGCGTCCTCGGCCCTCTTTCTTATTTAAATCACCTCATCGATAATGCCCACAACAATCTGGCATTACCTTTTAATTTGTTTATCTGCATATAGCCTGCCCGCCCCGACCTCCATCTCGTCAAAATCTGTGAGGGCGACAAACTTTGTGTGGTTCCCCCGATGCACGCCTGGCTCTAAGTGCCTAGCACACGGCCTGAGACATCTGCTGTGGGATTTCTGGAGTCTCCCGAAGGTCAGGGAGGGTCAGGTGACTTTCTCAAAGCTGGTTTCCAGGGACTCTGCACTCTTCACACTCCCTAAGGGGGGTCTAGACGCTCTTGGGATGGAGAATTATTAACTTTCTCGGTTGCCTGAGCTTGGTGAGAGCACCTGCTCTCAGGTGCTCTGAGCTGAGTCTAGAAGCACTTTACCAGCTTGAAGTGGCCGAGAGCAGGGTAGCGGGGAGGCAAGAGGGGCGTGAGGGGCGTGAGGGGCGGGGCCTCCAGTGGGCGGGGCCTGGCTGCCCGAGCCAATGGGGCCCCGCGGCGCAGGGAAGCTGGGCTGCCGAGGGGAGACGCTCGCGCGCCACGGGGTGCGGAGGCTGAGGTCTGGGACCCGAGCGGATCTGCAGGCGGGCTCAGCGGCCAAGGCACACCCCCGGGTCCGGGTTCCTGGCGGCTCTCAAGGTAAGCAGAGCCCGCGGCGAACTAAGACTTTATGAGGCTTCAGGTAACAGGGGAGTCCCAGCCACCTCCCGCCGAGGCTGCTGGTGGCGTCCCGGCGCCAGGCTGCGTTCCCCGGGCGCTCCGGCTCTGTGCCTGCGGGATGCGGACGCGCGGAGGGGCCCGCCAGTGGGCGGAGGAGCCGGCGCGCCAAGCTGCCTCCCCGATTGCTGCTGCCAGCTCTCCGGGCCGACCCTGGGACAGCAGGTGCGCGTGCGGGGCACGCCTGATGGGCTGGGGAGCCAGAGGGGCTTCGGATAGGGGCTTCCAAGAAAATCTCCACCCAGCGCCGAGGCCCCGGGAAGAGCTTGCGGGGAGCTGGCGACCGCAGAGGCCGGACGTTTGCTCTACCTAGATCTGCAGACGCCTCCTGACCTGTTGCCCCCCGGAGCCGGGGGTCAGATTCGTCATGCCATTTCTTATTTCTAGGTGTCTTGGAGCTCAGGAAAAAAAACAATTCTAAGAGTGGTTCCCTGGCCAAGCTAGGACAGAGAAATTAGTGCTTTATGGAGCGCCTCGTGTATTTATTCTGGGTTTATTGGGTTCCTATTGTGTGCCAGACAATGTGCTAAGCCCTAGAGTCAGGAAGAAGGGTATTGGAGGAGTCCCTGGGACTAAGAAGAAGAACAGGAGAAACAGTTATAATGCAGTGTTGTACAGGAGATGTTACTTGGAAAGGAGGACCATGAGCAAGCCAGGAAAGCTTCCAAGAGGAGGTGACTATTGAATGGGGACTAGAGGAGTAGGAGGGTTTGCCAGGCTGAAAGCTGTGTGGGCTCTGTGTGTATGTGTGTGTGTGATGGAATAGCAGACTGGGGTGTGTGTCTGTGTGTGTGTGTATGTTTGTGTGATGGGATACCAAGACTGGGGTAGGGGGTGTGTATGCATGTGTGTGTGCGTGATAGAATAGCAGGAATTCCAGAGATTTTCCTGTGCAAAGATGAAAAAGTCCAGTATCCTGACTTAGGCCATCAGTTAATCCTATGTCAGCTAATCAAATAGGACTAGGACTTTTGTGGGGAGGAAATGAGCTGTCAACATGGCAAGAGCTAAAACATGCACGGACCTTAAAATGCAGCCTTAGACTCTATAGATTTTTGTCCTGCGATCAAGGAGGGCAGTGGAAGAATTCTGGCAGCTCTGTGGAAATGGATGGAGATTGCAGCAATAGAAAGCTGGTTAGTTGCAGTTAATATTTTGGATGTGGTTGTAAATATTCTGGCCCCTAAAGGCAGCAGTGTCTGCCCAGGAGCCCTGCTCCTTGGCTTCCAGGCATGGATCATTCAGGCATGGAGACGTTGCTCATGTGATGCTTGCCTCTGCAACTTACAGGTCATTTTCATATTGTTTCTGGAGGTTTTGACCTGGACCTTGTTGTCAGAGGTGGCCCCTGGAGGATGGTGAAGGGAACCTCTGCCTGTTGTTTCTGATCTTCTGGTTTTTCCTCTATGGCCTCCTCTTTCTGTCTCATGGAGACACAGCCTCAGCTGTTACAGGCTGTGGTGAAGAGAAAAGTCTTGACAGGGAGTCACACCAGAAAGTCACTTTAGCCGTGTGCCTTAGGGACATTATTAACCTTTCTAAATCTCAGTTTTATGATTTAAAGGGAAGTCATCATCCCCACCTGTCATAGGTTGAATTCTAAGGGAAAAGACTCAGAGGCTCTGAGAACTGGGTGTAAGTGGATATTTGGGGAATGGTCTCACTCTCCAAAGGATGGATGGTGAGGGAAGCAGGATGGGGGCAGAGGGAGAAGTTGGTTAGTGATGCAAAGCAAGAGAGGCCTCAGGTGATCTGAGGCTGGGGGCCAGGCCTTTGAAACCCCTTGTTGATCAATTAGTTGGGGCAGACTGCCTCCAGGAAAGGGGGCATAACTTTGGGTGTCCCTTCAGCAGGATGGTTCCTAAAGAGAAGCTCAACTGTGAGCTCTGCGCAGCCAGCACTCCCAGAAACCAGCATGGGGAGTGAGAGGTGCCCTGTTCTTGGAGAGGGTTGCTGAGAGCTGTGCCTGGGCAGCTGCCTCCCAGGGTGGGCTTGGGAAGTGGCCGAGATACCAGAGAGAAGGTGCTTAGCGCTGTGCCCGGGTGAAGAACAGGAGCATTCCTTTCTCTCACCTTTAAACTTCTTGACTGCATGTGAAAATGGATTTTAGAGTTTGAATTGAGTCGATCAGCTTCCACAAGGAAAGAATCTTTCATGGTAATAACTACAATGACTACTATCCAGTGTCTCTTTTGCATATGCATTCTCATTTTACTAACAGAGTAGGTGTCCTTCTGCCATAAAGTAATGACCACAGCAAAAAACACTAGAACTTGTTTCAGTCTGTGGAATGATTTCATTGGTGAATTGATTAACTAATTGATCAGTAATTAATTCATCAGTGTGCACTGAATACCTCCTAAATGGTCAGCACGGTCCTCAGTGCTGGGAATATGGTTTAGTCTATTAGGGGAGGCAGAGACTGACATTAAGTGCTCTGATTCCTTCAAAGGAAGGAAATAGTGAAGAATGGACTGTTGCATTACATAGCCAGGGTGTGATGGAAAGTAATAGGCTGTCTTCCCACTGGACTCTTTCTCACCATTCAGTTTCAATATAACCTCCTCAGAGAGGCCTTTTGGATCATCCGGTATAAAGCAGATATCCTCCCTTTTATGTCCCCTTCACCACGCTTGCTGCTTCATTGTATTTACTTTCCTGTAACTGGTCCTCCTCGCTAGACTGGGGGCTGCAGGTGGTCATACCTCACTTTATCCCAGCACAGTGTTCAGCACATATTTCTTGAATGAGTGAAGTTAATGAAGGGTAGATCCACTTAGAGGAGTGGTATCACCAAGATGTGATATTTACACTGAGATCTGAGGGATGAAGAAGGTCCAGCAATGCCAAGGTCAAGAGGCAGAGAGAACAACTTGTTCAAGGACCGTGAGGTGGAGGAATGGAACCCAGCATGAATGGAGAGCAGCCTGAGATGAGTTTGGAGAAATAGATGGGGCCATGGAAGGCCATGCTGAGCTTGGATTTTACTCAAGGTGCAATGAAAACTCAGTGAAGGATCTTAATGACCTAGTAACAACCTGATGTTATATAATTGCTTGTTGTCTGTCATGCCTCTTGGAGGCAAACTCCATGAAGAAAAGTGCCCAGTAAATATTGCTGAAGTGAATGGATGATGTGGTTTATGCAACTTGAAGGTAAGAAAAAGGAGTAGGAAGAAGAATGGGATCTTGCCACAAATTAGGAGTTTGGTGAGAGAGGAGTTGGTGTCCTGGCTGCAGGGTAGCAATGGTATTGGAAAAGTAGAAGGAGCTGTATTGAGGGTGTTAAATGGACAAGACTTGCTGATACATTCCATGTCAGGATTATGGGAAAGGGAAGGATCAAGGGTAACCCCCGCTCCCCAGGTTTATGGCTCAAGATTGGATGCCAGCTGTCCATAAACAGGGGAATGGATAAACAAAAATGTGGTAAGTACTTACAATGGAATCTTATTCAGCCATAAAAAGGAAGGATGTCCTGATACATGCTGGGCTTCCCAGATGGCACAATGATAAAGAATCTGCCTGCCAATGTGGGAGATAGAAAAGATTCTGGTTCCATCCCTGAGTCAGGAAGATCCCCTGGAGGAGGAAATGGCAACCCACTCCAGTATTCTTGCCTGAAAAAGTCCACGGGCAGAGGAGCCTGGAGGGCTACAGTCCATGGGGTCGTAAAGAGTCTGACATGACTTAGTGATTGAGTATGCACTGATACTTGCTACCATGTGAATGAACCTTGGAAACATGTTAAGTGAAAGAAGCCAGACACCAAAAGTCACATATTATATGATTCCACTTATATGAAATAGTCCGAGTAGCCTAATCCATAGAGGCAGAAGGCAGATTGGTGTTGGCTGGAGTTTTGTGTGGAGAGGGGAAGAAGGGTAGACAGGGCATGACTGCTAAGTGGTTTCCTTTTTGGATGGTGAAAATATTTTGGAACTGGATGGAAGTTGTGTTTGAACTATACTATGAATGTACTAAATGCTACTGAACTGTATACTTTAAAATGGTTAATTTTATGTTATGTGAATTTCATCTCAATTACCAAAAAAATAAAAGATCAGTAGATAGGAGCACCAGTCAAAGAGTGGTGGTGAAGATCAGGGGGAGAAAATGTAAACGCTCTCTTGGAGATGCCCAAGACACCCACACAGACGGGGGGGACCTCCGGCTATTAAGAGTGGTGTCAGCACTTTGATGCCAGCCAATAATATGGATGAGATCGAGGGAGGAAGTGCAGAGGAGCGCATCCGAGCTTGTATCATTCTTTAAGTTGATCCTCGTACCTACCTACAAGGAGGGTGCTTCTGTTCTTATTTTCAGATGAGGAAACCAAGGCCCCCTGAGAATGGGCTTGCCCAAGGTCAGACAGTTTTGTAATGTGGTTCCCCTGGCTTCCAGTCCTTTGCCTTTCTTGCGTCAGGGTGATGCTGTTTAGAATTTGAGTAAAGACCTTCCCTCCCTCCCTTCCTCCCTCTCTCCTTCCTTCTCTCCACCCCTCCCTGTCTCCCCTCTTTCCACAGTCAAGACTGAGTACTCACATGTGGCAGGTACTGTGCTGGGTCTATATTGGTGAAGGTACAAATGGCTGTAATTAATCTTGTGGAATTTACCTGGTAAGCAAGCAATGAGGGCACTGATAAAGAGGACATAGGAGCCTGGACCAGGGGCATCTCTCCCAGATTTCGGTGTAGGAGGACGCTTCCCAAAGAAAGTGACAACTAAGCAGAGATTTGTAGCAGAAGCGGAAGAACTGAGCCTAAAAAAGAAAAGGGTTCTCTGGAAGGTTCATGATCCCTGAACACCTGCTATGGGAATTCCCTTTCTCTTCACTCCCTAGTTCTTCATGCATCATGCGTTACTGGCATTTTTCAGCTTATCCAGGAGGTCTATTGTTTCTATATCCCTGGAGGCAATAAGTAGGCAAATAGCTTGATTTGATTTTGGAAGCTTCAAAAGAGGAGCAAGATAGGGTATAGACAGTCTGACTTTCAAAGCCGGGGTCCGTCTCTGAGCAAATGACTTAGTCTCTCTTTTTATACCTATAAAAGGGAGCCAGTTACATCACGACTCAGTGCAGAAAATAAGTGAGATGATATAGTAATGCATTGGGCATGTAATAAATGATCAGAAAAATCTCATCTCATTCCTTCAGAGAGGAAGCCTTCCTGAATAGGCCAGTGGTTTCCACACTCTGAACACTGTTTAAGATACAGAAATCCTTACGGGCTTCTCTGGTAGCTCAGATGGTAAAGAATCTGCCTACAATGCAGGAGGCCAGGGTTTGGTCCCTGGGTCAGGAAGAGCCCCTGGAGAAGGGAATGGCAAACCACTCCAGTATTCTTGCCTGAGAAATCCCATGGACTATAACCCTCTAGCCAGAGGAGATAGGTGGGCTTCAGTTCATGAGGTCGCAAGAGTCGGACCTGATTTAGCGACTAAATCATCACATACTTCTCAGGAATCTGATTTGGATGATTTGGGATGGAACATAGCAATCTGTATGTTTAGAAAGCACCCCAGACCATCCTGGTAAAAGCATGGTCCAGGACCCATAGGCTTAGACCAAATGCTTGAGTCTTTGCTGTGATGTTCATGAAAGGGTTAAGCACCTAGAAGCAGATAATGCCTTCTAGGAATTATTAGCCAATGGTGGTGCTGACCGGTGATGTAATGTCTTTGGCTGGCACTCTATTGGTTAAGTGTATTGTTTCTCCTGCTTCAGCTGCGTGAGGAGCAAAGCTGGAGCCCAAGGGTTAATAATTCTGTGGCAGCGCACAGAGCTATTTTTCTCCCATTCCGCTTCTGCTGGTTGTGAGCGTGGAGCATGGCTCAGCTGGCTGTTGCCCTTCTTCCAGTAAATAGCTGCACCTTCCTCCCTACCTCCTCCCAAGCAGAGCACATGTCTCCATAGTACTACGGAGGGGGAGGAGGGTGATCAGAAGTAAAGGAAGAGAAGGGAAGAGAGAGCCTTTCAAAGTTACCCGCGGCAGTCTCTCCTTGCCACTGGGCACGGGCACAGCTCCAGTTGCTCTGGCCTGCAGAGGTCCCACTGGATGAACTGCTAAATGGTCACCTGCTTCTGAGCCTTGTTCAACCTGGCAGGATCCTCAGAACCAGGAGGTGAGCCCCCGGTTTTGGAAGGAAGAATGGGCCTGGAGGAGAAGAGCCTTGGGGGCAGCGGGAGGGAACAGCTCTAGAGGGCAGGTCAGCACAGGCTCCATGCAGAGCTGCCCCCACAGGCCGTGTGAGCTGGGCCAGGACGGTCTCCCTCTCTGTGTCTATTTGCTCAGGAACACCACGTGAGGCTTGGATTAGGGGGCTGCTCGGTGGGGAGTGTGCTGACAAGACACTGTTCACAAGCCTGCTCTTGGTGTAGCTTTCTGCCCGGTGCTTCTGGAAGAGAAATGCTTCTTTCTGTTAATCTGAGGCAGGAAGGGGGCGCATCAGGTTAGCATCAGTGTCTCCCCAGAGCCAGCTGTCACCCATGCCCCTCCTTGTCTTATTGGGACTCCCTCTTCAGTGCTCAGTTGAATGCCCTTGGTGGACTCTGGGCTGAGGTTTCCAGGAGTACCTAAATGGTCTCAGGGATTTTTGTTCGTGTCTTTCGGGGGGACCTTTGGATTGCTGGCCCTTGAGTTACGGGTGTGCCTTTGTGGATTGGGTCATGTTCTTAATGTCCCATGCTGGAGCTCTCCGGGGGCAGGGGGATTCTCTTTGTATTATGACAGCACAGTTGGGGGATTGTGCTGTTTGTGTTTCAGAGGGTGTGCGATATTGCCTGGACTTGAGACTTCTCACCTTGCTCAGAGGGGAGCCTAATGCAGCATGTCTGCCTCAAGGTGTGCAAACTGAAAAAAAGTCAAAACGGGGAGGGGAAAGGGGACTGGAGTAACTGGGAAGGGCTACTAGCAAGAAACTCTGCCCTTCATCTCACAGGGAATTTGGGGAAACTTTGCATTTCATAGACAAACTGAGACTCTACATCTCTTCTGCAGCCCTTGCCAAAATTTGTGAATAAAAAATGCTGTTGCTTTTATTCATCAGAATTTGGTTTTATGTGGAGTGTCCCCGTTTCTTTAAGGAGAGCAGAGCCTGCAGAGGTTTCTGTCTGTGTCTTGTGTGACCCTTGGCGTCTACCACCCCGTGTTCTCGGCCAGGCTTTAGTGCTGAAGAACACCTAGGTTCTTGGGCAAGTCCTTGCACCTCTCTGAGTATCAGTTTCTTCGTGTGTCAGTCGCAGAGGTGGGAGGGAGTTGAACTAATTGGCTTTTAGAGCCCTTCCTCTCTGGCTGGCTGTGCTCCGGATCATGAACAGCCTCAGGATCCCAGTCTGTTGATTAAGTGCACGACTGCTGAGGTGAAGGATGTTTGCACCAAGGGAAAGGTAGCAGGTGTCCTCTGGGTGCAGGGGGCTTTACACATATTGTAACACATTACCCTCCCAGTAGGCCTGGGAGGAGGTGGAATAAATAATCTAAAGATGTGGAAATCAAGGCTGAAGGACTTACCCAAGATCATCACACAGTAAATGTTGACACTGGTATTTGAACCTATCCTGGGGTGGTGGTTCATGGTAGAGTAACAAAAGGATTGGAGCTGGAATCCTTGTCTGCCTTTGGCTCTTTGCGTGCTCTCCATTCTTCTGGAAATTATACAGTAATTTTTCAGATCAGCTAGTTCAGTCAGATTATTGTGGATTATCCATTTTACTGTCTGGGACAGCAGATGGTCCCTAGATCTGGAGAGGACCCTACAGTCCATTGGATCAGGCCCCTCAGTTTATATCCAGGAAAGTGAAGGTCTAGAGAAGTTAGGTTACCTGTTTTATATCACTCAGTGAGTTGATAGATGGTAGAGATGGAGACCAAGACGCCTTACCTTAGGTGTGTGAAGTGACATTATTATTAAAGTTTTTTTAAACCTTCATTGAGAACTTTGGGATCATTTCAATTGAATTATCCTTACCTCCAGGCCCCTTTGAAGTGCCAGAGAGTGGAGTAAGGCTCAATGAGCACCTACTCTGGGCTTGACATTGAGGCAGGTGTGTGAGACATGGATGGGGTAGTAAGTAAACAAAGCTTGAGACCTGGTCAGTTTCCCCAGAAAATCTCAGGATGCAAGCTGTGTTTCGGGAGAGTCTAGTTCATGGGTCAGCATGCTTTCCTGGTGGGGAGGCAGCTGCAACCCTGACCCTTTCTCTGTGCATGTGGCCAGCACCTAATTTATACACTGTAAGAATACTAGCCACATGACGTGTGATCTCTGTTCTTTGTCTTCCCAACTAAGCTGCATATTTCCAGGGCACAGCTCCCAAATGTAGAACCTGATCAGTGGAGGCGCCTCGTGGGGAGGTGGGTGTTGGTATCTTGGATGTGCAGAGATGAACACCCAGAAGTAAAAACCATCACTTAGTTATTTAAAAGCGCAATGCAGATATGTGACTCTTTTCTTGATCACTATAATGTTAAGAAAGAATCATCCTAATACGAGGCTTTGAATACACTAATGATTATCATAGGAAGCTGCAGGGCTAGAAAGCTAAGCTAGCAGCCAGGGGTGGATGTGGAAGGGAGTGGGTAGCAGGTAAAGGGAGGAAGAGTGGGCTGAGGATGGCAGTGGTCCCGTGGGTAGGAGACTCCTCTCCTTGCCAGCATCATCAGAAATGGCTGGTAACCATCAGGCATTGCTGCCCTGGCAAAGAGTAGCACTTAGTAGTTCTCACTTCCTTTCTCAATCTACGATCTCTTGATTATTAACCAAGCAGGAGTAAATGAGAGGAGGCCAGGAGGTAGAGCAGAGTTTCATCTTACTGATATTTAGATTCCAGAGCCATAGTATGGGGGGAGGACTCATTCAGAGCCAAGATACCCTTGAAGATATTTTCATTGCCCCCCAAATTGCATTTTGCCTGGTTTCTGTGTATGCAACCCTGAACAATAATTCCTGTGCTAACTAGTGTGTAAAACCCTGACCAAGACTAAAAGAACTCGCATATTAAAAAAAACTTATATGCAGTTGTTTGAGTTTCATACGGCTCTGTTTTTAAGGTAAGTTCAAAATCTCTAACTGGCATGAAGTAGGGGGTAGAGAATTTTCAGGTGTTCTGGTTTGCTTGCAGGGTTGGTACCATCGTTTTTGGATAAACAGCCCTAAATGCTTCATACGTGTAACCCATTTAAAATGATGATGAAAATTAAGTGAGATACTAAATGTGAGCCCAGTGACAGCAGATGCTCAGTACACTTTTACTGGACGTACTCAGCATCTTGCTTTAGCAGATTTGCTGATGCCGACCTTTGAGAAGTTGTAGTGAAGAACCTGGGTGTCCGGGTTGGCATTTCCTGTTTGAGGTTGGCATGTCTGCTTGGTTCCTCTGGACAGTGCCCACCCTCATGACTCTGAATATTGCTTCTAAAATTCAGAGTGGGTAAAGAATCAGGTTGGATGTTCCGCAGGCCTGAGTTCAGAGCACCAGTCATTACCTATAGCTGTGTGACTCTGGGCACATCACCTAACCTCTCTGTGCCTGGCTCTTTTCACGTATGAAAGTGGAGTCCGTGGAGTCCACCTTGAAGGGTGGATGAAGGATTAAATATAACCTTTAGAGAGTGCCTGCAACATACAGAGTAGGCGTCCTTTAAGTGCTAATTTATTCCTTCTCCTTGGAATGGTGTTGAGGAGAGGTGGTATATTTTTTTCTTTCTTCAATCTCACCTCCAACTTCTTTGCACTTATTAGTAGCACTTCTAGATAGCTTTTTAGAAGCCCTGAGGAAACCCCATGTGGTATTACTCTAAGAATGAGGGTGCTTGCAGCCTTGCCCCATCCTAGCTCATCCCAAGCCAGTTACCTAACCAAGTACTGGAAGGCTGCACTTAGTAGGGAGTTGTTGAGTTAATTCATTTTTAAAACACTGATAGCTTAACTAAATAGTCTGGACTAAGGCTGCTTTACCTAGGCACCAAGTGGACAGGTGATTTGAAGGATACTGCAAAGAAATCAAAGTATGCGTCCAAGTTCAATGCATTAGGAATCTCATCACTAAATGTTCATCTCTTGGGTTTAATGACTGATCGTTTAACGATTATTTGTGGAACTCTCATCTTGTGGTAGGCAAGGCCCTAGGTGCTGAGGATGTATAAATGTTACAGACAAGATTCCTGGCCTTGTGGATCTTATATTTTGGTGGGAAATATAAAGTGCATACAGATGTGAGTTAGTGATGCGTGCTACGAATTAAAATGTAAACAGTATAAGGGCAGGGGAAAATGCCATTATAGAAAATTCAGTTTAAGAAGGTCTCTCTGAGAAGTTGACAATTTGAGCAGAGGCATGGAGGAAGTTTGGAAGTGGGTTTTGGAAATACCTGTGGGAAAAAATTTCAGGCAGAGGGAACAGCAGGGGAGCCTCAGGGTAGACAGAGAGACACAAAAGGAACAGTTTGAGAAGATGTGGCCTGAGAGGTATCTGAAACCAGCCCTGGTGGAACTCATGGCTGTGGAGAGAAGTTTGGATTTTGGAGGGTTTTTCCTTTTAATTTTTACTATTTATTTATATTTTCAGCTGTGCTGGGTCTTTATTGCTACATGTGGGCTTCCTCTAGTTGCAGCAAGCAGGGGTTACTCTCTAGTTTGCGGTGCACAGACTTCTCACTGCTGTGACTTCTCCTGCTGTGGAGCACGGGCTCTAGAGCACAGGCTTAGTAGTTCTGGCTCATGGGCTCAGTTGCTCCACAGCACGTGGAATCTTCCTGGAGCAGGGAGTGAACCCGTGTCCCATGCATTGGCAGGCAGATTCTTAACCACTGGATCACCAGGGAAGTCCCTCAGTTGGAGGTTTTGAACCAGGAGGTTACATGATTTGACTTCTTCCAATCCCTTTAATTTTCTTTAATTGCCATATGGTAAAGTGGATTTTGTCTTGGTGTACAGTTCTATGACTTTTAACAGATGTATAGATTCATGGAACTACCAGCGCCTCCGTGAAGATACAGAACTGTTTCTTTATCAAAAACTTCCTTCCTGTTCTCCTTTTGTAACCACGAATACCCCACTTCCGACATTTGGCAACTGCATCACTACCATTTTGTCCTTTTGAGAATGTCAGATAAGTGCAGTCATACAGTATGTAACCTTCTGAGGCTGGCTTCTTTCCCTCAGCGTAAGGTCTTCATGATTTGTTCATGTTGTTGGGTATATCCAGAGTTTGTTCATTCTCATCGCTGACTAGTGTTCCATTGAATAGACATATCACAGTTTGTCCATCCATTCACCCCTTGAAGGACACTTGTTTCCTTTCCAGCTTTTGGCAATTAGGAATAGAGCTGCTATCAACATTTGTATTCAGGTTTATGTGTGAACATATATTTTTGCTTCTCTGGGATAAATAAATACCTGGGAGCTGGATTGCTGGGGCAGATGGTAAATTTACATTCAGTTTTATAAGAAACTGGCAAACTATTTTCCAGCATGGTTGTAACACTTTGGCATTTCCTTAAGCAGCGCATAAAAGTTCCAGTTGCTCCGTGTTCGTGTCCGCACTTGGCATTTTCAGTATTTATTTTAGCCATTCTGATCATTTAGTGGTATCTCACCGTGGTTTTAATATGCCTTTCCCTAATGGCAAATGATGTTGAACATCTTTTCATTCATGTATGTTTTTTCCCTCTTTGTGTCCTTTTCAGTCAAGTATCTATTCAAGTCCCTTACCCATTTTTTGAGTTGCTTTTGTGTTTTTTACTCTAAAGTTTTGAGTTTAATTCTTTATATCTGTCAGTGCTTTCTTTATTTGACTGTGTCGGGTCTTAGTTGCAGCACGTGGGATCTTTGTGATGCCATGCAGGATCTTTCCTTGTGATACACAGACTCTAGTTGTGGTGCATGGGCTTCGGTAGTTGCAGTGTGTGGAATCTGCGTCCCTTGCGTCGCAAGGTGGATTGTTAACCTCTGGACCATCAGGGAAGTCCTTCAGTGCTTTCTTGAATATGTGTTTTGTAGAGGCTTGATTTGTTTTTAAGGAATTATTCTGAATGGTGTGTGAAAAGGAAGTTGTAGGGGATAGGGATCAAAACGGAGGGATCAGAGAGTGGACTATTGCAGTAGTCCATGAGCAGAGATGGTGGTAGTTTAGACTAGGGTTATTGGGATAGAAGACGTGAAAAGTGGCAGGAAAAAAAAATCTTTTAAAAGTAGAACTATCTGAACCTAGTGATGTATGGAATGTAAGGAAAGAGAGGAGTCTGGCATGGTAAGATTGCTGGAGGCGCTGAGAGTTTAAATATAATTCAGGCAAGTTCCCTGCCCTGAAGAAGCTCACAGTCTGGTGACGAGAGATGTACTGTAAGCAGTTCAACTGGAATATGAGCAGGTGTGCTCTCAGAGTCACATGAAAAGGACTGGGGAGCCCAGATGACAGGGAAGTTGCTAAGAGACAGTGATGCAAGGCCAGGTCTCTGGGCTGTAAACTTTAGTGTGTGTTGGGAGTCAGCTGGGGAGGTTGGTAATGATGCAGCTGGCTGGACTCCCACCCCCTAAAGTAGGAGGCCTGTGGTCAGCAAGCACCACAAATCATTCTGTGTTGGTGTGTGGCCAGCTACACTGTAAGAAACCCCTGGGGAGCTCACTGGGGTGACTTCACAGAAGTAAGTGTGTTTGAGGTGGGGTGTCAGTGTTGACTAGGAATTCTGACTTGGAGAAAGAGGGAGAAGGGGTAGACAGGCAGAAGGAAAAGCAAAAGCAGAAGCTTGGCGGTGGTATAGAACATAACTGGAGCTGAGAGGAAGTGTAGATTGGGTGATCATGCTGCTGGTTGACCAAGAGTACAGGTCAGTCAAATAAGTGATTGGTGGGAGTCATGTGACTTCCTGTGCTCAGTGAGTCTGAGGGGATTGCAGCAACTCATCAGCTCCCCATTTACTAACAAGGGGCCCGCCACAGTGAAAGGTACCAAGCAATCCAAGAGTTAGGTGTGTGGAGGGACAGCTGTGGTTTCCAAGGCTCTTGTGACACAACCTTTGAGGAAGGCTATGGCTTCAGTGGGGCTTCCTAGGTGGTGCTAGTGGTAAAGAACCCGCCTGCCAGTGCAGGAGACATAAGAGATGAGGGTTCAATCCCTGGGTCAGGAGGATCCTCTGGAGGAGGAGATGGCAACTCATTCTGATATTCTTGCCTGGAGAGTCCCGTAGATAGAGGAACCTGGTGGGCTACAGTCCCTAGGGTCACAAAGAGTCGGACACGACTGAAGCGACTTAGCGTGCACACACATGGCTCCAGTGAACGAGCTGGTGGACCGTGCAGAGGTTTGCGACAGGGTGCCCTGTACCCAGTCCTACCAGGGGCCTTCCTCAAAGCTCACCAACTCTGTGTCTCCTTCCTGCACATCACCCTGCCTGCTTTCCAAGGATGCCAGAGCCACGTCTTCCTGCAGCCTAACTACCAATTTATTGCACATTTGCTGTGTGCCAAGCTGTGTTCAAAGCACTTTACATAAATTAACCCTTTTCATTCTCACAGCAGACCTCTAGATGAGATAGAATTATTATCTCTGTTTTTGGATGAGCAGAGTGAGACACAGAAAAATGAATGACAGGCCCAAGGTCACAGTGCTGGGAAATAGAAGAGCTGGCTGGGGTATTAACCCAGGTCGTTTTGACTTCAGAACCCATGCTTTTAACTGTTAGGCTGCATAAACCCTCCAGGGCATCTGCAGAGTGTGAGGAGACGCAGTAGCAGCAGCAATACCGTGCATATCAATAGAATAGCTACTGTGTTGTGGTTGTGTTAACGGTGTCGTCTTAGGCTTATTCCACATAGGGACTGTTTCAGTGATAAAGTTTCACGTTATGAAGATTTTTCTTTTCTGATTTTGGCCTTTGGCTTAAAACTTACTATTTTTATTCTTTCTTGTCTAGTTAATAAGAAACAGTATGGTATATCTTTTTTGAGGTTTGAAAGAGCACCACATGAAACATCATAATACATGTTACCCCTAAAAGTTGTTTTGTTTGGGAATGTTCACCCTTATCCTAGATGACCCTCGATTATTATGTTTTTAGAGTTCTTCTAAATCTGTCTTTCTGCTCAGCTTTCCTTGCTTCCAGTAGATACTGTATTTTCCTCCGGCAAAATTCTGATTTTCCGTGTGTTTTTGACCGAAATCAGAGAAGGCAAATGACACTTGACAATATACATGTGTTGTTTCCTAAGCAAGAATCAATAGAATCTGACTAATCACCCCCCACTTGAATGTGGCCCCCATGAGGTCAGAGATTGGGGGTTTTTTCCACTGATACATCTCCAGCACCAACTGGAAAGGGTTGGCCCATGGGAGACGTTCAAAAGATATTTGTGAGTCAGAGAAACTGAGTGACTCCATCCCGTATTGTTTCTTCGATGTCCCTAACATTATAAACTGTTTGAAGACAGGGATTGTACCAGATTCAGCTCCACACAATCCCATAACAGAGTGAAGGGGTTTGTTCCGGGTGTGGGAGTGAATGAGAGGGGTGCTTTGCTACCCTCTTCATCTGTCTCCGTCATAGACAGACATGCACAATCTCCTTCATAGACCACTGCGAAAGCCTCCTTCCTGGTCTCCCTGTCTCCAATTAGGTTTCCTTCAAATCCCATTTCCATAGCATAGACTGGCAAGAGTTGTTTTTTTTTAAAAAAAAAAAACACACAAATGTGACCACATCACTGCCCTGCTTAAACACAGCAGCTGCTCCTTGCTGTTTGTCCAAGCTCTTCCACACGGTTCTGAGACCCTTCGCTCCCAGGAGGCTGAAGCTCCAGCTTCCTCTCCCACCGTGGTGCCCTTTCACATTATCTCCACTAACTCCTATCTGCTTGCCTCCCACACAGTCTCATGCCTTTGCCTCCAGCAGCTCAGGGGTCCTTCTCCATCCCAGCTACTTGAGGTAGGATCCAGAGAGGGGAGAAAGGCTGAGTTCTAGCCTGACTCCTAGCCAAGATTCCTCACTTGACTCTTCTGTAAAACGGGATGTCTCCTGCCTGGGGCGGGGTCTGGGGGGCTGTGGGATCACTGGATTCCTTCCTCCACCCCTAACCCCCTTCTGCAAGGAAGAAGATGCGGAAGCACTGGGGGGCAGGGGAGCCGTGGGGACTATTGTCATGCCACGTTCTGAGGCCCATGAAGGTCTCCTCCTTTCCTGAGAAGGACTCTGTCTCCAGACAGTTTCAAACCCCCCAGGAAAGGGTTTGAGAAAACCTTTTTGTGATTAAAAAAAAAAAAATAGTAAGTGGAGGGGAAAGAGAGCACTGGTGGGCATGAAGGCGAGTCCAGCTTTCCTTCAGCAGTTGGGCCAGCGAGTGCAGCGGAAATGACTGTTCTGTGTGGGGGCTGTAGGTTGCCACCGTGAACATCTCCATCCACGCAGCTGTGCAGAAACCTCCCCTGGCCTGCCAGTGACAGCAGGAGAGAACCTGAGGGCCGAGCTCTGGAAGGAGTCCTGGTGGCTGCCCGGGGATGTCTCGGTGGAAATCTGATGCCAGGACAGGAAGGCTCTGCTTCCCATGGGCACATCTTGTCACATGTCATCGTCAGTCCTGAGGTATCATAGCGCCTGGCCTGCGGGGGCATTACTGCTGCTTGGCTGGGGCCAGCCGCTTCCCCAGCTCAGTTGCTCCTGAAGAGGGAGTAGGGAGGAGAAACAGTCAGACACAACTCGTGGTTAAAGGCCTAGACTCTGGGATCAGACCAACCTTGTTAGACTTCTGCAGCTTCTCTGCTGTGTGACCTCAGGCAAGTGATTGAACCTTTCTGAGCCTTGGGTGCTTCAGCTCTAAAATAAGGATACTAGAACCTTCCTCGTAGGATTACTAGGAGTACGAGACACAGTGAAGGTGCAGGTAAAGTGCTTAGTGGAGTGTCTAACGTGTAGCAAAAATTCTGCCTGTATTACTAATATCAGTGGAGGCTGACAAGCACTGTTAGAGATCAGGATAAGGGAAGGTAGAGAAAGAAGCCACTTTTCCGTGTCTAGCTCTTTCTCTTGAAAGTGAGACTGAAAAAATGTGCATCTGAGTTCTTCAGATCTGAGCTCCTCCTCTTAGAAATGAGAGAAACTCCTGGGTGGAGGAGTGACGGAATGACGTGTGGGGCCGCATCCTGACCCCACACTGAATCACGCTGACTACTGGGCAATTTATTGTGCCTTTCTGGCCCTCAGTTTCCTCTGTGTGAAAAATGGATAATAATGAGATTCACATTGGGGCTAATTGATGTAATATATAAATAGGGCTTAAAACAGTACCCGACACACAGAAAGCATTGTATAAATACTATATGTTTATAATATTTTGTTATGTTTTATTGTTACTGTGATTACTGTTAGTGTTATTCTGTGAATTGCTATTATTCTTGTTATTACTACCATCACCATCACCGTCGTTATTGTTGTTCGGGTCACACAGGGAATCCGTGGTGGTAGCTCCCACTTCTTTTGGTGAGAATCTGCACTAGCGTTGCCCTCACCTGCTCCTTTATGCGAGCGTGAGGCTGCCGGAGTCTCTAGCCTGCAAGAGCAGGGACGGTGTCACCATAATTGCAGCTGAGCCCGCTGTTCCTGGAACTTTCTGAGCCAGTGCCAGGACTCAGGCTCCCCAAGGTGAAGGACACTGCAGAGGCTGCCAGAGAGCTGCCTGGTAGGTGCCAGGCTCTCAAAGAGCACNCGTGAGGCTGCCGGAGTCTCTAGCCTGCAAGAGCAGGGACGGTGTCACCATAATTGCAGCTGAGCCCGCTGTTCCTGGAACTTTCTGAGCCAGTGCCAGGACTCAGGCTCCCCAAGGTGAAGGACACTGCAGAGGCTGCCAGAGAGCTGCCTGGTAGGTGCCAGGCTCTCAAAGAGCACTCCATTGATACTGATGTCAGGATTATTGGCAGAAGAGGGGCCAGCAAACCAGGGTATCACGTGGTTGAAGGGCTGCATCTGGAGATAGACTAGACTGATCTAGTACAGGATGTCCTGCCAAGTCCTGAAATCCCTGAGCCTCAGTTTCCTCACCTGTAAAATGGGGCTAAGAGTTGTATTTGCTTCACAGGGTTATGAATTAATGAAGTAATACTTGTAATTAAATTAGCTCAATGCTTGAGTAAGCAGTCAGCCACACAGTGGTTATTGGTATTTTTAATATAGGAGAAAAGTATTCCCTGGAGAGGGTGAAATGAGTGGTTGGCAAGTAGGCACTAAATGCCTGAGAATCTTGTATTTTAATAGTGATATTGGTGGAGTCAGAAAAAAAAAAAACCCACCAGCTGAAGACTTGGTGACCTGGATTTGCCTGGCCGCTACCTTGCTGAGCGCACACAGGTAAGTCACTTCCTTGTGCATACCTGCTTTCCATATCAGGCAACAGAGTCGTGAGAGCAGGGGCACCACGGTGCGTGGTTCTGTGTGGTTTCACAGGCATCCCTGCCTTCCCAGGTCCAGCCCTCCAGGTAGTTGTTTCTGCCAGGATATCGCCCACACCCTCCCTGGAGTCTGGGGATCCTGGAGTCCTTCGACAGAGGATTATCGAGTTCTCAGGGTGCCAGTCTTGCATTTGGGTCCTATGTGAGGTGCCAGGAGAGGGCTGAGGGGGTCGGGTCTGGCCGGAAAACCATTCCCAAGATAAAGAAGATGCCACAAGAGGATGGAAGGAGATTGCGGGTCCAGGGTGAACATGAAATGATCAGAGAAGAGCTCTGGGACAGTGGCATTGGACTTGAGAGCTGGATGGCAAGGCTGAGCTGGGAAGAACATTCTGGGCAGAGGGAAGGGGCAAAGGGAACAGCATGTGCAAAGGCCTGAAGGCAGGGCATGGTGCTGGGGAAGGAGGCTGGCTTGTTTGGGAGACAGGAAGGTGGGCGGTTTGGTGCAGAGACTGAGTGTGAGGGAAGGTCCCAGACGACGTTGGCCCGCAGGCTTTGAAAGGAGCTTGAATGCCATCCACAAGGAGGGCAGGAGTCAGAGCTGGGGAGCAGGTGGGGAGACAGGGAGGCCAGAGGAGAGCTTCTGGTTTGGTGCAGGAAGGCAGTTTAGTGAGGGATGAGGGCAGCTCACGCACTGATGGTGATGGTGGAGTTGAAAGAAGTAGATGGATTCAGAGGCTTCCTTCGGGATAAGAGCTGGTGGTGGCCTGGATGTGGAAGGCTCCGCAGGGAGGAATCCTAGCATCTCCCCACATTTCTAGCTTAAACTGCTGGATGGGGTATCTGCTGAAATGAGGAAGATGGAAAAGGGACAGTTTGAGTGGGGGTGAAAAGTGAGGGTTAGTCGCTCAGTCATGTCTGACTTTGTGATCCCACAGACTGTAGCCTGCTAGGCTCCTCTGTCCCTGGGATTCTCCAGGCCAAAATATTGGACTGCGTTGCCATTTTCTCCTCCAGGGGATCTTCCCAGGGATTGAACCCAGGTCTACCTGCATTGCAGGCAGATTTTTTTTATTGCGGGGGTGAGATGGCAGGAAATCAGGAGTTTGGGTTTGGACCTCATAAATTGAAGATGCCTCATAGCACGCCTTTGCTCTGCAGAGTGAACTTGCTAAATTCCTCATTAGAGCAGCACCTGGCCACCAATATCACCGCCAGGCTGGCCGTCTGCCCTGAGGAAGCTCGGGCAGAGGCTGTGGGAGCTGAATGAAGGTGATGAGCGCTACAGTAGCTACAGCCTGCGCCTCTCTGTGTCTCCTGGACTGTTTCTGTCTTAATCTCTGTCTCTGTCTTTCCCTGTCTCTCTCTCCCTCTGTATCTCTTTGTCTCTCTATTTCTCCCTCTCTCCCTCTGTGTGTGTGTCTCCTTTTTTGAACTCTGTTATTGGAGTGTAATTGCTTTGCGACGTTGTGCTAGTTTCTGCTGCGCAACAGTGTGAATCAGCTGTAGCTATACATACATCTATCTTTCTGTCTNCTTTGTCTCTCTATTTCTCCCTCTCTCCCTCTGTGTGTGTGTCTCCTTTTTTGAACTCTGTTATTGGAGTGTAATTGCTTTGCGACGTTGTGCTAGTTTCTGCTGCGCAACAGTGTGAATCAGCTGTAGCTATACATACATCTATCTTTCTGTCTCTGTTTCTCTGTCTCCCTTCTCACCTGTAAATACCTTCATCCATGTGTTCCAAGTGACTGGTGTTTCCCTCTGTGTCAGCCCTTCTTTTGTATCCTCAGGTATGCTGCATACCTGAACAAGCCTCCCAAAGGTCTCCTTTGTCTCTAGGAAGGTTCTTTATTTAGCTCCACGTGTTTTCTGACCCAGTGGATGGGACTGCGGCAGCTGGTTCCCGGACCTTGGCCATGCTGGCATCTCTCCTTGACTCTGGGTACTTGGTNCGTTGTGCTAGTTTCTGCTGCGCAACAGTGTGAATCAGCTGTAGCTATACATACATCTATCTTTCTGTCTGTTTCTCTGTCTCCCTCCTCACCTGTGAATACCTTCATCCATGTGTTCCAAGTGAGTGGTGTTTCCCTCTGTGTCAGCCCTTCTTTTGTATCCTCAGGTATGCTGCACACCTGAGCAAGCCTCCCAAAGGTCTCCTTTGTCTCTAGGAAGGTTCTTTATTTAGCTCCACGTGTTTTCTGACACAGTGGATGGGACTGCGGCAGCTGGTTCCCGGACCTTGGCCATGCTGGCATCTCTCCTTGACTTTGGGTACTTGGCGCTGCCTGCCACCATCTCTAACGCCAGACTTGGTCCCTACCCCACACCCACAGTGATGGGCATGTGCCAGCCTCTGATGAGAGCCTTAGTCCTCATCAGTTGGTGAGAATAGTCAGGAAAGCCCCCTCAGAGGAGAAGGGGATGAGCTGAGTCAGAAGTAACCACCTGGAGGATATAGGAAAGCAAAGGGAAGGTTGTGCCAAACAGAGGAGATAGGGGTGTGACACCACTGTGTGGGAGGTGGGCAGAGAGGAGGGGGAGCCCCAAGGGCATCTGTATAACTGAGCTAAAGTGAAGGTGCCGAGGAAGACTGCTTCCAGGCTCACAGAACCCCAAGGGACCATGATGTGATGAAAAGTCAGTCGATCCCAGACAGACCTGGGTTTGGATCCTGAGACCGTGAAGGGCAGTGCTGCCTAGTGGTTACCGCGGTGCCCACCAGAGCTGTATCGCCTGGGTTTGAGTCACAGCCCTGCCCCTTGCCAGCAGCGTAACTCTGAGCTTCAGTGTCCACATCTGTCAGCACAGGTGAGAGCAGCACACCTGCCTCATAAGGCTGAAGGAAGGGTGGCGTGAGTTCGTAGGAACAGGTGCTTAGAGCAGTGCCTGACAGCCTGTAATGATCCTTTATAAACTGAATATGTTTCCTGTTATTGGACTTCAGTTTCTTCTTCTGTGAAATGGGGATGGTTGTTCTTCCTGGGCAGGGTCCTTGTGAGACTTAGGCACCATCTGCCTGCAGTCCCTGGCGCCCCACAGGGACTCAGGCAGTGGTAGCCACCACCACCAGCGCCACCAGCACTACCCTTATCATGGTCGTTATGCTTCCCGGGCGGCTCAGACGTAAAGCGTCTGTCTGCTATGCAGGAGACCTGCGTTCGATCCCTGGGTCAGGAAGATCCTCTGGAGAAGGCAGTGGCACCCCACTCCAGTGCTCTTGCCTGGAAAATCCCATGGACAGAGGAGCCTGGTAGGCTGCAGTCNAAGCTTGGGGTCTTTCTGGCTCAAAGATGATTTCTGACTGGAGGACTTCCTGTCAGCCCCCAGGGCCTGGAAGAATCTTAAGTAGAGAAGCCTTCGCTCCCTCTGTGTTGTTGAGAAACCGTTATTATTCTCAGGCAGACTCAGCACTGCTTTCACCCCCATCCTTCACTTAATTGGGACTCAGTGGACAGGAGAAAGCAGCTTGTCGGACAAAAATGCTGACTCAGCTTGGCCTCTGGTTGCCAGGACAACGGGGACCAGGGGAGAGGGCTTGGGCGGGAGGCCTCGGAATTCTTTGGCAGGTCTCACAGATTTCTTTGGGGCTTGACAGCCACTGTCGGGTCTGGCGGACCAGCTGGCCGGCCTCTTTCAGCCATTCCTGACTGAGGGCCCTGGGGAGGGACACACCCGGCTGTGAGCAAGGCTGGTCCAGGGAAGGCTCTGAGGTCTGTTGTTTGTCATGTGAGGAACAACTATTTAGAGAGGTTAAAAAGTGTCATATCATAGCATAAGTAGTGGCAGCTTCATGGAGTCATGCCTTCCGCACATGGGGCTTTGATTTCCTTTTAGAAAAGCATTTCAGGGAATTAGATTTCGGAGTTGACCGGGAACATCAGTGGTCATGTTGTCCACCCATGGATCCCACTAGAGTAGCCTGGCTGTGTACGTTCATTCATTCATTCATTCATTTGTTCAATATCTTCTAGGCACTGAATGCACAGCAGTGAACTAATAGGCTTCTTTACCTTCATAGAGTTTCCATTCTAACTGCTGTCAGTATTCTATTTGCCTCCAGGTCCTGGAAATAATTCATTTTCTAAAAAAAAATTACCAATTCCTTTAAAAAGGACACTTTTGAAAGATGTTATAAAATCCAACACATTTAAAATTTTTATTTATTTTTAAATATTGATTTTTTATGCAATTAAAAAACTTTATTGAAATATAGTTGATTTACAGTGTTGTGTTTGTTTTAGGTGTACAGCAAAGTGTTTCAGTAACATATATATGTGTGTGTGTATATGTATGTGTATCATCTCTGTGATAGAGGGAATGTTTGCCCAGGGCCATACATGCTGTGTGGCTGAAATCCTGGGAAAGCTTTATCAGAATTTGAGAGCGATGGAAAAAGCCCAAAATGGAAAATATTGCACATTCTTAATCATTAGTTAAATTGGTCAACCAATTTGAATTGGCATGAGAAAGCATTTCGACCCCTGGGTGGGGAAGTTCCCCTGGAGGAGGGCATAACAACCCACTTCAGTGTTCTTGCCTGGAGAATCCCTTGGACAGAGGAGTCTGGAAGGCTACAGTTGATGGGGTCGCAAAGAGTCAGACACAACTGTTGCGACTGAGCATACATATGTTCTTTTTTCAGGTTATTTTCTATTATTGGTTCTTGACATTTTTTAGATAATTTTTAAACTTTCCTTTTCATTTCCAATTACATGGCATTGGCCGTATTGTCCATGTTGTACAGTACATCCTTTTAGCCTGTCTTACACCCAGTAGTCTGTATCTCCCTCTCCCCCACCCATGTGTTACCCCCAACTCCTGCGCTGGTAACCACTGGTTTGTTCTCTATATCTGTTATATTTGCTAGTTTCTTGTAATTTTTAATTCTACATATAAGTGATATTACACACTGTCTTTCTCTGTCTGACTTATTTCACTTGGCATAGTGCCCTTCGAGTCCACCCGGGCTGCTGCAGATGGCAAAATTTTGTTTTTTTTTTTTTTAAGGCTGAGTAGTACAAACACATTTTTTAAAATGGAGGTTCACCAAGTTTGAACAAAGGAAAAGCAGCTTCATATTTCTGACCTTGATAAGATCTCTGAGGTATAAAGAAATACTTCATCTTGAAATCCACTCAGCTATTTATTTTTTAAGTGAAGAGGAGAATATCTAAATTATAATGTTTCCCTTAATGTGATTCTAAAGGATAACAGAGATTATGGAACATCACAAAACTGTTACATACATCTTGAATTAAAGAGCACAAGAAGGCCATGGTTAATAAGTAGGGACTCAACAAATGTCTTTCCCAAAGTGTCAGAATTTTGAATGTTCTTTCCTAGCGACAGCCTGGGTCTGGCAGCTGAGCCTGTGTGATGAGGTATTTCCAAAGAGAGGCTCCAGGAAATGTGACAATGAAGTCCTAGAATCCCTTGGCATAGAGTTAAAAAGAAATTTACATTGGGCATGGGATTTTTTCCCCCCTATAAAGAAGGTCAATAATTCGGCATTCTGCCTCTGAAGTCCCTCAGGGTTTTGGCAGCGAGAGCAACTTCTCTGCACCAGAATAATTTTTTTAATGTTAGGATTTCAAAATATTGTCTTTCTTTTCTTTTTTTTTTTCATTTGTTTCTACTCACTCCACCCCTTATAATTAAAACAATCCAATCTTCCATTTTTGTAGTATCCCTGGCCACACACACTTAAATCAAACAGATCACCCTCAGAAGAAGTTATTGTCTTCCTTTGTCTTTGAAGTATATTCCAGCCAGGGCCAGAGCTGGCTGGCTGGCGAGAGACACTCCCTTCACCCAGGACGGACAGGGCTACAGGGCGCTTTCAACTGCTGTTTACTTTCTCACCTCCTCTGTTGATTTATTCCACGGGCAGGCGGCAGGCCAGTGGGGAGCTGGAGGGAGAGGAGGTTTGAAGTTCTCTTCCAGGGACATCTTCCTCTTATGAATCAGCATTTGTCTTTCACCCGCTAAACCCTCCAGCTATTTTAAACACCATCTCAATCCCCAGCCCCTAGGAGAGGGCACTTTTAAACCCACATATATATAATTATTCGCTTCAGGAAGCTAAATGGAAGACCACAAACTCTGAAGGAGATTCTCAGGCCTTCGTTTTGTACCAGTCTTTACACTCCCAGCTTGCTGCTGCTGCTGCTAAGTCGCTTCAGTCATGTCCAACTCTGTGCGACCCCATAGACGGCAGCCCANTAAAACTGGACCCAGTTTAGAATGAAAAAGCCTAGAAATGATATTGTGCAATATGTCTTCCAAACCACTTGTGGTTTTTACTTTATTTTACAATAAGTTAACATCACTAGAAATTTCCTTAATTTATTGAAGGGCATACCATGGGCAGCAATGAGAGGGGCCAAAGATGACCATTTAGCTCCAGATTTCAGGTTGTTTGTATTTTTGACAATGACCTTCAGAGGAATGTCTTGAAAACTCAGAGACAAGCCCATGTCACTGTCGGATAGCACCAAGCCTGTGTCCCAGTCTCGTTTGCTAAATGTCAATATTCACGTACATGAACATTTTTTGTGACTCTCCTTTGGCATTTCTCTATTTGGATGTATGTCAAGGTGGGGAGGGTGATTTCTTTTTTTTTATTAATTGATTTTTATTGGAGTATAGTTGCTTTACAATGTTGTATTAGTTTTTTTCTAAACAGCAAAATGAATCAGCTGTCCATATACATATATCCCCTCCTTTTTTTAGTTCCTTCTCATTCAGGTCAAGGCAGTGCTACAAGTATTTAAGCAGAGTTCTCTGTGCTGTACAGTATGTTCCCAGTAGTCATCTGTTTTACACATAGTATCAAAAGTGTTTACGTGTCAGTCTCAGGCGACTTGTGCTAAGTCACTTCAGTGCTCGGCCACTTCGGTCGTGTGTCTGACTAAAGCACAGTGTCTGTCTGACTCTACAACTTTACGGGCTATAGCCCGCCAGGCTCCTCTGTCCATGGGATTCTCCAGGCAGGAACAGTGGAGTGGGTTGCATGACCTCCTCCAGGGGATCTTCCTGGCCCAGGGATCGAACCCACATGGCAGGCGGATTCTTTATCCCTGAGCCCCAGGGGGAAGCCCCTTGCCCAGGTGGTTTCTAATAACCTACAAATCCTGTCTCCAAAGCTCCAGTTCTTGGCTGGGGCTCCACAGTGTCACACCTGTGGGAACCAGAGTGTTGTCTGTCACAGGAGATCTGGGCCCCTGTGAGCGGATATGAATTCATCAAAAACAGTGCACACTTTCATGTAGCTGTGGCGGGAACAGAACTGGGAGGATGAAAGGCCTGGCGGATCTGTCATGTGGAAATAGAGCTGTTCCCTCGGCAGATGCGTGTTTGACCTTTTTTTCAGGAAGTTAAGCATCTCTTAGCTCTGCAACTCGAATGGCACACTCTTTGCGTTCGAAGGCTCACCCACACTGCCTGTGCTCATCAATATATGGATGAAGCTCAGCCCATGTTGTCTCCATGAATTTTTAAACTTTCTGCTCAGGCAGAAGGAGTTTTAAACAATTGTTAATTACTCAAACGCTGGCTCCAAGTGGGGAGGAAAAAGAAAAATTTCTCAGCACTCATTGAGCCAAAGATGGTAAGAGAGAATTTATGAGTCTTGGTATTTCTTCATAGAGAAGGAGTTAACTTTTTAAAAAAATGAAGTTGGTTATGCCCTCCTGTTATTCCAACTGTGTCTCAGTTTAGGCTTATATGCGTCCACTAGGATGGATGCTTCTCCTCTTACACAATTACACATTTAGTCTTCGCAAACAAAAGATAAGGAGGGTTTAATTTTGTTCCTGTTATTTTAAGCAGGTTTACTCAACAAATATGTATCGAGCCCCTGTTGTGTGCTAGGCACTTTTCTAAGTGCTGGAGATATATCAGTGAACAAATCAGAAAAGAGTCTCTGTTCTTTGGGGGCTTCATTCTATGGGGAGCAGAGAACCAACAATAAGGAAAGCAAATAAGTAGAGTATGTAGTTTACAGAAGGGGATGCATGCTTGGGAGAAAGGGACAAGGAGATCAGAGTAAGAGCGATCCAAAGAAACAGATGGCTTAACCTCAGGTGGTCGGGGGAGGCCTCACTGAGAAGGTGACATTTGACCAAAGATCTGAAGGAGATGAGGGAGGAGCCGTGCAGGTATCTGTGGGAAGGATGCTGCAGGTGAAGGACCAACCAGTGCAGAGGCCACTGATGGTCAGGAGGTTCAGTTACTGGAATTTGCCCTTTTCCTGTAATGTTCTAAGAAATGCACCACGCCTTGAAGATTCCTTATCTGATACCCCATTGTTGGAGAGCCAGGTATTAGCCCATGAAACGTCATGCCAACAACATTTGCAGAGCACTTAAAGGGTTAAAAAGCACTTTCCTGCGGATCGATGGAACTGTTCTCTACCCTGGTTGGGGTGGTGGCTTCATGAATGTGTTAAAATTCATAGAACCGTACTCCCCAAAAGTCAGTTTTACCCAACGTTAACTTAAAAACATGAACATATTGAAAACCAGTTTAGTGCATTTTATTTCCGTCTGCTTAAAGACATATGGAGTAGGGAGGGCAGAGATTAGCACCTCCGTTTTGCAGACCAAGAACCTGTGGCCCTTTGAAGTATTACTAAGCTGCCAGAGACAGACTGGGGTTCCCAGGGGGCTGAATGGATAAAAAATCCTCCTGCAGTGCACGAGGTGCAGGAGATGCAAGTTCGATTCCAGGGTCAGGAAGATCCCTTGGAGGAGGGCATGGCAACCCACTCCAGTACTCTTGCCTGGAAAATCCCATGGACAGAGGAGCCCAGCAGGCTATAATCCATAGGGTTGCAAAGAGTCAGACATGACTGAAGCAACTGGGCACAAGAGGCAGACCAGGTCTCAAAGTCCGGTCCATCCAAAGCCTGTTCTCGTGTGGATACTGCAGACCCTGACACACTGCATCCCAAAGAAAAGTGGACCTCACTGCCAGACCTCTTGGCAATCGGAAAAGTGAAAGTGAAAGTCATTCCATCGTGTCCGACTCTTTGTGACCCCGTGGACTGAATTCTTCAGGCCAGAATACTGGAGTGGGTAGCCATTCCCTTCTCCAGGGGATCTTCCCAACCCAGGGGTTGAACCCAGGTCTCCTGCATTGCAGGCAGATTCTTTACCGGCTGAGCCACAAGGGAAGCCCAAGAATACTGGAGTGGGTAGCCTATCCCTTCTCCAGCGGATCTTCCCGACCCAGGAATCAAACTGGGGTCTCCTGAATTGCAGGCGGATTCTTTACCAACTGAGCTATCAAACACAGCCCAGAAAGCAGTCAGTGTGGTAACAACAGCTAACGCGGGCTGCTCATCCTGTGCCAGGACTGTTCTGGATTCTTTTCATATATTAAGCCACTTCATTTTCACAAGATCCTTTTGAGATAAGTACTGTCTCCATTTTAGAGATGCGGAGATTCATCTCTGAGGTACAGTGAAGCTGTGTAGGTAGCAGGTAGCAGAGCTGGGATTACAGGCATTGGAGTTCCAGAGTCCAAGAGTTTAAGCTTAAGGCTCATTGTCTCTGTCCAGCTGTGTCCAGCACCAGAGTGCTAAGGCTAGGGTCATCCCTAGTGGGGGTTTGGTGGGGGTCTTACACTTGAGGAATCCTTTTTTTGTTTTCAGTAAGGCATTGTTTTTTTTAAGTGTAAGGTTCATAACAACTTGCCAGCAAGGTAGAAAGATTTCCTTATACTCCCTGCCCCATCCCATGCCCCACAATCAACATCCCCACCAGAGTGGTACAATCTGTTACAACTGATGAATCAAAATTGACACATACTAATCACCCAAGCTCCATCACTCTTGGGCATTCTGTGGGCTTGGACAAATGCCTAAGGACATGTATCCATTATGGCATCATAGAGAGTATTTTCACTGCTATGAGTATTATACTCTAAGTATTTTCACAGATCTTCTGTGCTCTGCCTCTTCATCCTCCCACCAGTGTCAGACCTCACCCCTCCACACACCTTCCCACCCCCTTCCATAATCCCTGCAGCCACTGACTATTTTGCTAACCCCATAATTTTGTTTTTTCTAGAATGTCATATAGTTGGAATCGCACACAGTACATGGCCTTTGCAGACTGACTTCTTTTGCTTAGTGCGTGGTGCTCATTGGTGTCTGATTTTTGGCAACCCCATGGACTGTAGCCCACCAGGCTCCTCTGCCCATGGAATTTTCTGGACAAGAATACTGGAGTGGGTTGCCACTTCCTGCTGCAGGGGATCTTCCCAAGCCAGGGATCCAACCTGCCTCTCGTGTCTCCAGCATTGGCAGGTGGATTCTTTACAGCTGCGCCACCTGGAAAGCCCCTTCTTTTGCTTACTCACTTGCATTTAAGGTGCCTCTAAGTCTTTTCATGGCTTTTATAGCTCATTTTGTTCGGACTTTCAGGAGCTGGTCGTCAACAAGGGTCCTTCTGCTCAGTATTGTTCGAGCAGCCAGAATGAGATCTGAGTTCGGTTTAGAGGCAAAGGAAAGGTTAATCCTTAAATCAAAGGGTGGAGAGGTGCAAGCTTGTGCACTAGAATACACGCCCCCTCAAACACGCCGCGGGCAGGGCAGCTTTGTAGGGTTTTTGTCCACATGGAGGGAGGCGGAGTTCCTGCCCAGCGGGTGCCGCATGCTACTCCCCACTGTTCAGATCAAATTGTGGAGCTCAGGGCTTCTGCATCTGGCCCAGTGTCACCATTTAGAGTGAGGTGCCGAGAGCAGTGCTCCTGCACACGGCCCTCTGCTGCCATCATGAAGTGAGGTGCCGAGTGCCGCCGTCTTGAAATGAGGTGCCGTGTGCATTATCTCTGCACACAGCCCGCCAAGCTCTGAAGGGTAGGGTGCAGCCACTTTGCCCTGGGAACGCTGATCTGAAGTGCTGGTTAGGGGGCTTCTGCAGCAGTTTCCTGTGAGCAAGTGAAACCAGACTAAACGCAAAGGAGAAAAAAAGGTTAGACTTGACTTTATTAGGCAGATTCTGTTTTGACTTCTCAGACATTGTTAATGGACTTTGCCAGTGAGTTTCTTCTTCAGTTCAGTTCAGTCTCTCAGTCGTGCCCAACTCTTTGCGACCCCATGAATCGCAGCACGCCAGGCCTCCCTGTCCATCACCAACTCTAGGAGTTCACTCAGACTCCCACCCATCAAGTCAGTGATGCCATCCAGCCATCTCATCCTCTGTCGTTCCCTTCTCCTCCTGCCCCCAATCCCTCCCAGCATCAGAGTCTTTTCCAGTAAGTCAACTCTTCACATGAGGTGGCCAAAGTACTGGAGCTTCAGCTTTAGCATCACTCCTTCCAAAGAAATCCTAGGGCCCATCTCCTTCAGAATGGACTGGTTGGATCTCTTGCCTGGATGTACCACAGTCTATTTATCACTTCTGAAGAACATCTTGATTTCTTCTGAAGTTTTTGCAATTATGAATAAGCATCCTGCTGTAAACATCCTTGTGCAGGTTATTTTTTTGTGGGGGCATACATTTTTTAGCTCCTTTGGCTAAATACCAAGGAACATGATTGCTGGATAGTGTGGTAGGAGTTTATTAAGTTCTATAAGAAATCACCAGACTTGCTTCCAAAGTCAGCATTACCACACCTTCTCACTGGGCACAAGTGAGGGTTCTTGATGCTCCATGTCCTCATCAGCCTCAGGTGTTGCTGGTGTTCCAGATTTGGGTTATTCTCATAGGTGTGTAGAGGTATCTCATTGTTATTTAATTTGCATTTCCCTGCGACAGTTGATTTGGGGCATCCTTTTGTGAGCTGATTTGCCATCTGTGTATCTTTGGTGAGGTCTCTGTTAAGGTCATTGGTCCATTTTTTACCTTAGTCTGTGAAACAGACAGTGATGGGATTGATGGAGGGGAGGAGACGATATTAAAGATGTTTGGGGGGACAGAATTGACAGGACCCGGTGACTGAGTGGCTGAAACTGCTGAGGCATAAGGAGGAGCAAAAGGTGAGATTCAAGTTCTGGCCAAAGTGAGTGGATGGATAGTGGTACTTCTGGGAGGAAGGGGAGGCCGGGTACAAAAAATCATCTGAGGATGAGCACAGAAATGAGTCTGGGTGTCTGTGTCAGTGAGACACCTGTGCAGAGATGTCTACTCTCCTGTCCAGTTCATAATCAGCTGCTTATCTTCATGATCAGTAGCTGGTGCTGCTCTAGGGCAGTTCTCACTCTGTGGAGTTGTTTATGCTTTGATGCAAAACCTGCATCCGTATGATTTATACCCTACTTCTGTCGTGTGGCTCCATTAACAACTGAGAAGTCTCCATCCTTTTAAAACCTTCACAGAAAAGCCTTCCCACCCGCTACAGTCTCCAAGAAGTAAGCCTGCAAAGTGGCTTTATATTGTTCAGTCACTCAGTCGTGTCTGACTCTTTGTGACTCCATAAGCCGCAGCATGCTAGGCTTCCTTGTTCATCACCAACTCCCGAAGCTTGTTCAAACTCATGTCCATTGAATCGGTAATGCCATCCAACCATCTTGTCCTCTGTCCTCCCCTTCCCTCACCTTCAATCTTTCTCAGCATCAGAAGCTTTTCTAATGAGTCAGCTCTTCACATCAGGTGCCACAATGTTGGAGTTTTGGCTTCAGCATCAGTCCTTCTAGTGAATATTCAGGGTTGATTTCCTTTAGGATTGACTGGTTTGATCTCCTTGCAATCAAAGGGACTCTCAAGAGTCTTTTCCAGCACCACAGTTTGAAAGCATCAGTTCTTTGGTGCTCAACCTTCTTTATAGTCCAACTCTCACATCCATACATGACTACTGGAAAAGCCATAGCTTTGATTCTACAGACCTTTGTCAGCAAAGTGATGTCTCTGCTTCTTAATATGCTGTCTGGGTTGGTCATAGCTTTTCTTCCAAGGAACAAGCCTCTTTTAATTTTCATGGCTGCAGTCACTGTCCACACTGGTTTTGGAGCCCAAGAAAATCTGTCACTGTTTCTGTTTTCCCCCTATCTATTTGCCAAGAAGTGATGGGACCAGATGCCATGATCTTCATTTTTTGAATGTTGAGTTTTAAGCCAGCTTTCTCGCTCTCCTCTTTCACCTTCATCAAGAGGCTTTTTAGTTCCTCTTCACTTTCTGCTATAAGGATGGTGTCATCTGCATATCTGAGGTTATTGATATTTCTCCCATCAGTCTTGATTCCAGCTTGAACTTCAACCAGCCCAGTGTTTTCACATGATGTACTCTGCAGATAAGTTAAACAAACAGGGTGACAATATAAAGCCTTGATGTGCTCCTTTCCCAGTTTTGAATATATTGCTTTATGATGTTTTATTTTTCTGTCTGGTGTGCTTCCCTGGTGGCTCAGACAGTACAGAGTCCGCCTGCAATGTGGGAGACCTGGGTTTGATCCCTGGGTTGGGAAGATCCCCTGGAGGAGGGCATGGCAACCCACTGTAGTATTCTTGCCTGAAGAATCCCCATGGACAGAAGCCTGACAGGATACAGTCCATAGGGTCACAAAGAGTCAGAGCTGAAAAACTAAGCACATGTGGTCACTCTTGCCCTCTAGTGGCCAGTGGTGGTGTAGCGCGGGGCTGATTCCTCACTTGGCCTCTCCTGAATTCTGTCCCAGAAAGATTTTATCCCAGGGTCTGCTGATCTTCTGTTCCAATTTCTTTCCTTCCAGAATCTCCCTCACTCCCACCTGGTCCCACCATCAAATTAAGTTTGCCACTGAAGAGATATCCAATGTCTAGTGGCACAAGAAATCAATGACTCACAAAACAGGAAGACAGCTTGCAAATCACATAATCCAACTCTCTTCTTTTTATACCTAAGGACCTAAGTGATTTTAACAGCCTCCTAACTTGGCTGGCTGCATCCATATACATGCTCTTCAGTCTGTTTTCCACACAATGGCCAGGCAGACGAGATTATGTCTGTCTCTTGTTTATAATCATCCAATGGTTTACTTTTCACCCTTGGAATAAAATCAGAATTATTTTCAAGATGGCCCTTCATGATTTGGCTACTTTCTCCTTCTCTAAACATTTTCTTATAAACGTCTTCTTATTTTCTGATTGAGCTGGCCTTGCTTCTGTTCATCAGATGTGCCTAATACTTTCCTACATCAGGGCCTTTGCATATGTACTTCCCTTTCCCCTCATCCTTACATCTCAGCTTAAAGGTCACCTCTCAGAGAGCCCTTCTCTGTTAATCTCTATAACAGCACTCTGTGTATTGCCCCAGTCCATGAGTTTTTGTCCAATATCTTCCTTCCTTTACCAGATGATAAGCTCCCCCAGGGCCTGCAGTGGAAGAAATTATAGAATGAGTCTTTAATGAACATTGGAGTTAGTAAAAAAAAAAAAAATAATAATGTTTCTAAAGGTGAATTCCCACCAGTGTAAGGTTGACCAGAGTTCCTAAAGAAAAGATTGTTGAATAATCTCGCAGGTCCCTTCATCTCTATTTGTAAACTTTTCTATCCAGTATTTGAAAGAAATGGAAGATGTTCAGATCCAATAATTGCTCAGGAGCTTGTGTTGGACTAACCCTGTCACGGATGATAATAATAAATTTTGGATAAAGTATTTGAAAGAATCTCATTGAGATTTTTGGAGAGAAATAAAAAGTAGGTGGGATCTGGAGGAGATTTAACCCTTGGAAAAAGGCCCCTGCCCCCCACTAAGTGAGATTCACACTGATGTGACTCTTCTCTGTAAAGCACTCCCCAGTCTGTATGGCAGGGAGAAGCTAGAGCCAGAACAGGAAGCTGCAGTTTTAATTGATTTGACGGGAAGCAGGCAGAGTCTGGGGCTTCCCAGGTGGCGCTAGTGGTAAAGAACCTGCTTGCCGATGCAGGAGATGTAGGAGACGTGGGTTGATCCCTGGGTCAGAAAGATCCCTTGGACGAGGGCCTGGCAACCCCTCCAGTATTCTTGCCTGGGAAATCCCGTGGACGGAGGAGCCTGGTGGGCTATCGTCCACAGGGTCTCAAAGATTTGGATGGGCCTGAAGCAGCTTAGCAAGCACACATGCAGATACAGGCTATCAGAGTGGCTAGAAAATGAGGACCTCTAAGGAGATGTCCCCCAATCCATGCTCCCAATAAGATCAGCTGAGGCCTCTGTGAAAACTGTATTCCAGTTCAACCCCTCCTTCTGCCCGTTTGTGCTTTTCATGCTTGCAGTTATTAATCATGGAAACACTCTCCAATAAACTTTCTGCTTCTAAATTATCCTGGCAGAGTCAGTTTTCAGGGGAACTTGACTTAACAACAGTCTAATTGATGTTTATAGAATGTTGTACCCAGCGACTGCAGAATACATGTTCTTTTCAAGTGAAAATGAAGCATTCATCAAGATAGACCATGGTGAGCCATAAAATTAATCTGAGTGGATGTCAAAGATGTTGAAGGATTAAACCCCTATATACTGTGTTCATTAATCATAAATGAATCATATTAAAAGCAATAACATTACAATATCTGAAAAAGCACTGGAGTTTGAAAATTAAAGATATGTTTAGATAACACATAGGTCAAAAAGAATTAGAAATAAGAATAATTTTAATTGAATGATAATATAAATATAACATGTCAGATCTCTGGATTCAGCTAAAGTGGTGCATGGAGGGAAATACATTGCTTTAACTGCTTGTATTAAAAAGAAGAAAGGTTTAAAATTAATGGTATATTTACATCTTAATGTAGAAAAAAGAGGAAATTAAAAATCTTAAACCCAAAGTAAGAAGAGAAGAAGTAGTAAAAAGCAGTTATAGGTGGAATAGAAACCAAATAATAGAGAAAATATAAAAAGCTGCAAGTTGTTTCTTTAAAAGATTAATGAAATTTATAAATTCTTAACACAGATTAATCAAAAAGAGAAAAAGCAAATGACTAGTATCAGGAATATCAGGGGAAATTACTACAGATCTTGCAGAAAATGAAATGTTAATAAATGCTATGAACAACTTTATACCAATAAATTATACAATTAAAATGAAATGGACAAATTGTTTGAAATCATATATTGCCAATATTGAAATAATAAGAAACAGAGAATATAAATAGATTTATAAAAGCATTTGAGATAATTGTTAAAAACTTTCCAACAGAGAAAAAATCAGCCCCAGATGGCTTCACTGTTGAATTCTGCCAATAAATTAAGGGGGAAAAGAACCCCAATATTACACAAACTTTCAGAAAATTGAAAAGGTAGGGACACTTGAGAATATATTTTGTAAGGTCAACATTATGCTGGTACCAAAACCTGGCAAAGACATTCACAAAAAAGAAAATCACAGACCAGATTTCTCATGAATATGGACGTTAAAAATCTTCGACAAAATATTCTTGGCTTGAATCCAGCATTATATAAAAAGGGTAATTCACTATGTCTAAGTGGGATTTATCCTAGGAATGAAAGATTGGTTTAACATTTGAAAATTAATGTAACTCATCACATTAAGCAAATACATGATTTTTAAAAACCTTGTTGTTCAGTTGCTAAGTCGTGTCTGACTTTTTGTGACCCCACGGACTGCAGCATGCCAGGCTCCCCTCTTCTTCACTATCTCCCAGAGTTTGCTCAAATTCATGTCCATTGAGTCAGTGATGCTATCTAGCCGTTAGGTCATTCTCTGCCGCTTTCTTCTCCTTTTGCCTTCGGTCTTTCCCAGCATCAAGGTTTTTTCTAATGAGTCAGCTCTTCCCATTAGCTGGCCAAAATATTGGAGCTTCAGCTCCAGCATCAGTCCTTTCTGTGAATATTCAGGATTGATTTTTCTTTAGGGTTGACTGGTTCGATCTCCTTACTGTCCAAGGGACTCTTAAGAGTCTTCTTCAGCACCACAGTTTGAAAGTATCAATTCTTTGGCACTCAGCTTTCTTTATGGCCCAACACTCACTTCCATACATGACTACTGGAAAAACCACAGCTTTGACTATTCAGACCTTTGTCGGCAAACTGAAGTCTCTGCTTTTTAACATGCTGTCTAGGTTTTTCATAACTTTCCTTCCAAGGAGCAAGTGTCTTTTAATTTTATGGCCACAGTCGCCATCAGCAGTGATTCTGGAGCCAAGAAAATAAAATCTGTCACTGTTTCCACTTTTTCTCCTTCTATTTGCCGTGACGTGATGGGATCAGATGCCATGATCTTTGTTTTTTGAATGTTGAGTTTTAAGCCAACTTTTTCACTCTTCTCTTTCACCTTCATCCAGAGGCTCTTTAGTTCCTCTTCACTTTCTGCCATAAGAGTGGTATCATCTGCATATTCGAGGTTGTTGATGTTTCCCCAGCCGTCTTGATTCCAGCTTATGATTCATTCAGCCCAGCATTTAGCATGATGTACTCTGCATATAAGTTAAACAGAGTGACAATTTACAATCTTGTATTACTCCTTTCCCAATTTTGAACCAGTCTATTGTTCCATGTCCTGCTCTAACTGTTGCTTCTTAACCTGCATACAAATTTCCCAGGAGACAGGTAAAGTGGTCTGGTTTAAGAATTTTCCAGTTTGTGGTGATCCACACAGTCAAAGGCTTTAGCATAGTCAGTGAAGCAGAAGTAGATTTTTTTTTTTTCTGGAATTTCCTCGCTTTCTCTATGATCCAACAAATGTTGGCAATTTTATATCTGGTTCCTCTGCCTTTTCTAAATCCATCTTGTGTATCTGGAAGTTCTGAGTTGACATACTGTTGAAGCCTAGCTTGAAGGACTTTGAGCATAACTTTACTAACAGGAGAATGCGCACAATTATACGGTAGTTTAAACTTTTTCTGGCACTGCCCTTCTTTGGTATTGGAATGAAAACTGACCTTTTCCAGTTCTGTTGCCACTGCTGAGTTTCCCAAATTTGCTGGCATATTGAGTAGAGCATTCTGACATCATTTTTTAGGGTTTGAAATAACTCAGCTGGAATTCCATCACTTCCTCTAGCTTTGTTTGTAGTGATGCTTCCTCAGGCCCACTTGACTTCACACTCCAGAATATATGGCTCTAGATATGACCACACCATCATGGTTATCCCGGTCATTAAGACTTTTTTGTATAGTTCTTCCGTGTATTCTTGCCTCCTCTTCTTAATCTCGTCTGCTTCTGTTAGGTCTTTACTGCTTCTGTCCTTTATCATGCCCATCCTTGCATAAAATGTTCCCTTGGTATCTCCAGTTTTCTTGAAGCGATCTCTAGGCTTTCCCATTATATTGTCTTCCTCTGCTTCTTTGTGTTGCTCATTGAGGAATGCCCTCTTATCTCTTCTTGCTATTCACTGAACCTCTGCATTGAGTTGGGTCTGTCTTTCCTTTTCTCCCTTGCCTTTGGCTTCTCTTCTTTCCTCAGCTATTTGTAAGGACTCCTCAGACAACCACTTTGCCTTTTTGCATTTCCTTTTCTTTGGGATGGTTTGGGTCAGTGTCTCCTGTACAGTGTGACGAACCTCCATCCATAGTTCTTCAGGCACCCAGTCTACCAGGTCTGGTCCTTGAATCTATTTGTCACCTCCACTGTACAAGCATAAGGGATTTGATTTTACATCATACCTGAATGGCCTAGTGGTTTTCCCTACTTTCTTCAATTTAAACCTGAATTTGCCATAAGGAGCTCATGATCTGAGCCACAGTCCATCATCTTAATTAATCTAGAAAATCAGTTCGCAAATTCAACATCCATTCGTGATAAAAACTCTAAGCCAACTAAGACTACAAGGGAACTGTCTCAACCACTATGGGAGGGTTTTAGGCAGTTTCTTAAAAAGTGAAACATATGCCTGCCCACGACCTAACAAATTAACTTCTAGATATTTTCCCAAAGAAAAAGTCAGTCTCTCCGGCAGCCTCTCTGTCTGTCTCTTCACCCCAGCCTTTCCCCTTTTTTTTGTTTCTCTCTCTACAAAATTACTGAAATAAGACATCCTTAGAGCAATTCTATTCAGAACACCCACCCCAAACTGAAAACATTTCAAACATCCCTCAAAAGGAGAATGTAGTAACAATATGTAGTTATTCATCTAGCAGAACACTACTCAGTGATAAAAAAGAGTGACTTGTCACATACAACATAGCTGAGTCTTGGAACCATTATGCTGAGGGAAAGAAGCCACACATAAAGGAATAATACACAATCACATTTATGTAAAGTTCAGGAATAGGTAAAATTAGCATACGATGGTAGACATCAGCAGTGCCTTTGCCAATGAGGACACGTGGACTGCTAGAAAAGGACACAGGAAAGCATCCTGAGATGACTGGAGTATAGTTGATTTTATGCCAGCATGTACGTATATCAAAACTCCAAGGGCTGTACCCTTATGGGCTGTGCGTCTCTAAGTAAGTTTTACCTCAGCAAAAACATGAAATAATCTCTAAACACAAAATAAAATACAGGTGGGGTCGAATTGCATGATAGAAACCATCCTTTTTCTCAGTGAGAAATTTTTATCTTAAATGAGTAATTCGGTTTTTTAAAACTTATTTTGCTCTGTTTGGAAAAGGATTTCATTTGTTTATTAACCTGCTGGGCTGTCCTGACAAAATTTCACAGACTGGCTTCAACAACAGAAATTTGTTTTCTCACAGTTTTAGAGGCTGGCAGTCTGAGGTCAGGGTGCCAGAATGGATGGTTTCTGGTGAGAGCCGTCTCCCCGGCTTGGCGACGGCTGCCTCCCCGTGTGTCCCCACGTGGCCGAGGAATAGCAAGCTCCCTCTCGTCTTTTTTTATGAGGACGTTAATGCTCTCACGAGAGCACCACCCTCATGGCCTCATCTAACCCCATTACCTCCAGAAGAACCCGTCTCCAGATACCAGCATGTTCCTGGTGAGGGCTTCACCATAGGGATTTGAAGGACACAATGCAGTTCGAAGCTGTGTATATTCTCAAAAACCTGTGTAGTCCGGTGATGCAGATATAGTCACTGTTAACATCCTGATGTCTTTTTCTTTCCAGAGTTTTGTTATTCCAACTTTTATGTGGTTGTCGTCATTCTGAACCTGTAATCTTCTATCACGATCTTTTAAACTAAAACATGACATTTTTTCTGCGTGACTAAAATCCCTTTTTAAGTACCTCTTTTTAATAGCCACAAAAGGTTCCGCTGGATGTGCTGTAGTTCACATATTCATTATCCTGTGGTCAAACGTTGAAAGACTTTCCAGTATTCTGCTAGTGTAAATAATGCTGTGATAAATACATTCGTCCAGGAGGCTTTTTCTGCAACTCGGATTGCTTTCTTGGGGTAGAATTCCAGAAAATGGAAATTGTAGGTTAAAAGGGTGTGTTCTAATTCAATGCCAAATTCCTTGCCAAAAAGATGTCCTCCTTTGCACTGCCCCCAGGAGCAGGGCAAGAAGGGGCTTTATCGGTTTGCTCTTAAGGGGCTGAGGTCATTTCCACTAATGTGTTTCTTGGCCTGTTTCCACAGGTGAAAAAAAAGACAGCTGTAGCTGACTTGTGTGGGACTCCCTTGGCTCTTCTGGCCCAAGACCCTACCACTCCCTCTCCCTGGCAGCCTGTGTTCTGGGCCTCACCTAGACAGCCCGAGTAGGAACAAGCCATCTCGTCCATCACAGCCATGAATTTCCTCCGGCGGCGCCTCTCTGACAGCAGCTTTGTGGCCAACCTGCCTAACGGCTACATGACGGACCTGCAGCGCCCAGACAGCTCCACCAGCTCCCCTGCATCCCCGGCCATGGAGAGGAGGCACCCTCAGCCCCTGGCAGCCTCCTTCTCCTCTCCAGGATCCAGTCTCTTTAGCTCCTTCTCCAGTGCCATGAAGCAGACCTCACAGGCCCCCTCGGGGCTGATGGAGCCTCCGGGTCCCTCCACGCCTGTTGTTCAGAGGCCCAGGATCCTGCTGGTAATCGACGATGCCCACACAGACTGGTAAGCAGCAGTCTGCCGGTGCCCCCACCTACGGGCAGGAGAGGAGACAGGGCTTATCTCAGTCTTGGGGAAGAGAGCAGGGAAGAGCTGTGAGAGACTCTGTGGTATCAGAGACTGGCAGGAGGGAAGGACTTTAAAGCCAGGCACCGCAGCAGCTACTTTGTGCCACACTGTGTCCAAAGGGCTTTATATTTAAGGTCTGCAGTCTCTCACCTGCAACTCCAAAACCCAAAAAGCTCACTAGAAAATATTTTATAGCCCATTTGCTAGCAAAGCCTGATCTGAAGGAAAGTGAGACTGTAATAGTCTTCGTTGTACCTCTCACTGTGCTTGTTCATATGATTTGCTGCAAACTTCTTAATACATTTGATATGGGGTACTGCCCAGGGCCCACAGGAAGTATTATATAATATATGGTATATGTACTATATTACTTTCCTAATAATAATAGCTATAAAAAAATCTGAAATAACTGTGGTAAGTTGCTTAACCTCTTTGAGCTTCAGCCATGCTCCCTCATTGAATGAGGTTGCTCTGGGGGTAAAAGAAACCAACAAAAGTCCACAGTCCTTATTCTCAAGGGACCAGAGTGCCTGAGTCTGCGTTCCTACTCTTCCATTGACGGGCAGTCTGGTTCCAGAACCTGTCTTAACAGGACAGCAAAGGTGGGCAGAAATGATATGCCTCCCAGTCTCTTCCCAGGTGTGCCCCATCCTGATGGACGGGAAGCATCCTGGCTAGGGGCAGAGACTGGACACAGATGTCAAGGTCACTGTAGCAGTGGTTCCACAGGTAGTTACCGAGCACTGATTGAGTGCAAGTAACAGCCCTCAGTTCAGTTCAGGCGTGTCTGACTCTGCGACCCCAGGAACCGCAGCACGCCAGGCCTCCCTGTCCATCACCAACTCCCAGAGTTCACTCAAACTCATGTCCATTGAGTCGGTGATGCCATCCAGCCATCTCATCCTCTGTCGTCCCCTTCTCCCCCCGCCCTCAGTCTTTCCCAGCATCAGGGACTTTTCCAGTGAGTCAGCTCTCATAACAGCCTTAGGTACTGAGATAAGTAATGAACAGGCCCTGCACACAGGAAGCTGCATGCAGGTGGAAAAGAGGTCTCTATTTGAAATTTTTGGTAGAGAAGATATGTATTATCAGTCCAGTTGGAGACATAGAATTTNAGTCTTTCCCAGCATCAGGGACTTTTCCAGTGAGTCAGCTCTCATAACAGCCTTAGGTACTGAGATAAGTAATGAACAGGCCCTGCACACAGGAAGCTGCATGCAGGTGGAAAAGAGGTCTCTATTTGAAATTTTTGGTAGAGAAGATATGTATTATCAGTCCAGTTGGAGACATAGAATTTGCAGTCCAGGAAGTAAACCAAAATATGGAGACCCCGAGGCACCTCGTTTAGGGCAGTTCTGGCAGTGGACCCATGGATGGCCATGGGGGCTGGAGGGCAAGGTTTCCTGTGTGTGTCTCCAAAAGCCACCACAGAGTAGACACAGAACCAGCATCCAGTAAGCATGTATTACATGAACCAGTTAATATATTCAGTTCCCTGAGCATGCCAGTGCTCTCTTATTCTGATATGGATGTGTGTGCTCACATTTATTCCTTGAAAAGTGAACTCAGGTTGGGAATGGTTGAGCCTGTACTTTGGAGTGGGAGGTAATTATAGTTTATAACATATTCAATGCAGTCAACATTAAAGCATGTTCAGTATGTTCAGACTTTAGTCTTTATTTTCCTGCTGTGGAATCGCTTCATCTTAACCAGGGTGGCCAGGTGCCTGGCCTCTGTTCTGATCCATCCTGAGTTGTTTTCAGTGATGCTTGGAGGGTCTTACATGAAGCGTTGTTCATCTCTGCCTGTGAGGTTATGCAGAGCATCATATTTAGGTTCTGAGCCAAGGGGTCGATTTCTGCAGAGGTGTTGATTTCACTCACCCCTGCCTGTGCAGTCATGCTGCCTATCTGCCTGGTGATCAGAATGCCTACATGGCTTTTGCAGTCCTCTGTTTCTCTTTAACCCAGCTTGACCTTGGGTTTTTTTTTTTGAGTGTTCTCTGTTGACTGCACCATCTCTGGTTCAGTCAAGGTTTGCCATAATATGGTCTTGGGAAGGGGTATTTGTCAAAAACGTTACTTTTTGTATGAATCCTGAGCTAATAGATGGCAGCAAGGTGAAGTGGTTAAGGATTCAGACTTCATTATTCAGACTTCATTATGCTAAGTCACTTCAGTCGTGTCCGACTCTCTGCAACCCCATAGACGGCAGCCCACCAGGCTCCCCCATCCCTGGGATTCTCCAGGCAAGAACACTGGAGTGGGCCACCATTTCCTTCTCCAATGCATGAAAGTGAAAAGTAAAAGTGAAGTCGCTCAGTCGTGTCCGACTCCCAGCGACGCCTGGATTCAAATCTGTACCCCATAATAGCTATATGACCTCTGAAAGTTACTGCACCTAAATAGTAAAATAGTACCTACCTGTAGAGTTAATATATGTAAGTATGGTTGAAATCTGAATTACCATAAAAGTGTTTAGGATCTGTCTAGTAGACAGTAAGTGCTATTTAAGTGCAAATTATTATTGCAGACTATTGTGACCTTTTGTGCAATAGTAATCATCTTGACTACAACCCCTGTAGGCATACTTATTTAATTTCTTTATGCCCAATATTAGGCAGAATAGATTAGGATTTATCCCCACTGTGCTATGGTTTTCTAATGGTCAATCTTCCCTACTAGCTCTCAGGTGATAAATTTGAGTCTTACTAATTAATCTCTGTCTGACCCCCAACCCAGTGCCCATATGGTGCGTCGTTTAGTGTAGGCACACAGCTAATGAGACCGAAATGCCATAAATTACCTTAGCCAAGTGACATTTGAATTTTGACTTTGGTCTTCAATCTCTCTCATCCACAGGAGTGACCAGTGTGTGAATTTTAGTCTGTGCACCCTGGTGGGGGACACAGTTTTTGGCTAGAGGAATTTCTCCTGCTCTGTTTCAGTCATGCTTCATGTGCCCACAGGTTAATTAGGGACTGAGAAGAGCAGTCCACTTTTCTTGCCTCTCAGAGGGTTAAAAGTGGAACGGTGAGAACCTGAGCCTCATTATAATGTCACCTGAGAGTTAGCTTTGCATTCATTGGATGTTGGTGATGGAGACTTCCAACCCACACATGACAGCTTCTCATACAGAACGCATCCTAGATTCTTTAAGAACTAGAGAACCTTTGCTGGCTGCCCTAGAACCCTGATTTCTTCCCTGCCAAGTTCCAGGATACCTGTCGTCCTCCCATACCAGGAGCGGCCAGCAGGTGGCGGGCTAGCCCCACTGTCCCTTGCTAGTTTTGGCAGAGTCCAGCTGCCTCTGGGGTCAGCCCCCTGCCCAGCGCCTCCTTCATTGTGCAGACTGTCTCCTGAGAGGAAGAAGCTGTTGAAGAGGGAGAAGCGTGCTCACACAGCCCCTTTCTTTCTCCTTTGAGATGGTAATGAGAGGGGGAGATGATCCACGTCTGGACTGAGCGTGAACCCATCAGGAACAATGTGGCTCCCTTTTCTCCCTTGTCCGCCTTAGTTCCTTCTCTCTGTCACCCCTTTCCTGGTCCAGGACCCTGCTGCAGAACCAGGTTTCCTAGAGGGTGAGAGAGTTACAGGAACCTCCCCCTCTTGCTTCCTGACAGAGGCCAGCTTGCAGACTCTCGGAACCAGCCTGGGCCTCCCGAGGATGAATGATACCTGGCCAGTGGCCGGGGGAAACGAGGGAGAGGAGGACTGTCTATCTTCTGCGGAGACACAGAGGATCCCAAAACTGCTTTTACTGGAAAGAGGGACTAATGCGTAGCATTTTGGGATCCCACGACCTTTTGGGGTTGCCCCAGAGGTCAGCCTGGCTACATCAGAGAGGTGGGGGAGCTTTGGGCCAGACTTACCCCTCAATAAGATCTGGGTCAGGAGTCCCTCGGAACTAAAGCTGGTACTGTCCTCTGGGATGATGGGCGGTCAGTCAGGTTTGAGAACCACAAGGGAGAGGAGAAATGCAACAGATGGATTTCAGGCTCATCTCTCTTCAGCCCTCCCCACTCATTCTCTTGCCTGGTTCCAGCGCTTTGACTGGTGTCAGTCCTCTAGTCCTGACCTTGCCTCCCGTATACCTCTCGTGTTACCACTGAAGTACCCTCTTTCCAAAGTCAGACCTTGTAAATTTGCTCCCATGCCGCACCATGTGTCACCTTTTATAACCGTCAGGTGGCACGTCATTGCCCTCAAGTCCAAAGTCAGCGCTGTAAGCATGTCTGCCCTCCCTCTAGGTCTGCCTCCAGCTCAGCGTCCTGCTTTGCTGCGTATTCCACAGGAATAGCCAAGATTTGTAGTTTTCACACACAACTCTGCCTTAGCCTATACTGTTCCCGCTACCTGGACTGCCGTTCCCTATGTTGTTGTTCACTGGACCAGTCTCCATTCATCCGCAAAAGCCTGCTCAAGTTTCGCTTCTTCTCTGAAGTCTTCCCTGACACACCTACCCTGCCAACAGTGCTGATGACTTCCTCCTTTGTTATCTTAAAATACACTTCATCATGCCACCACAGCACACATCAGGCTGTGTTGTAATTGGCTTTAGGTAGTTGTCTCTTCTGCAAGAACAAGGCCTGTGTCTTACCCTTTTTGTATCCCTGGAGCTCACCAGGGAGCTGTGTAATATATTTTCAGTTAGCATATGTCATTGTCCGAAACTATTCCAAGCAGAACAGCCTGTATTGGGCATCATGGGGCCTGAAATTCACCTTACTTCAAGAGTCAGCAATATAGTGCATACAGTTGAGGGCTTACCAGTTTTACTCACCTGTGTATAAAGTCTTGGCTGTTTATGTTTCAGTATGTATGCCCCCTTCACCCCAACATCCTCCTCCCCAAGCCCATCCAGGCTCCAGAGACCTTGAAGGTAAAACTGAGATCAAGGAAGTACACCCAACCTTGTTACGAAGAATCTTTCTGGGGGTCATGATCAATGTTCTTATTGTGAAGAAATCAAACCTAGGGTCTTGGGACATTCTGCAGCAATAGTTTAAAAAATTCATCTACTTATTTGTTTTAACAATCTCATATATCTGCCTTACACTGTAAAGCCGTAATCCTCAGTGTAAATTATTGACGCAGAATGTACTAGAACCCTAGGTTTGATTTTTTTCAAAATGAGAACGTTGATCATGACCCCCAAAAAGATTCTTCATAACAAGGTTGGGTGTACTTCCTTGACCTCAGTTTTACCTTCAAGGTCTCTGGAGCCTGGATGGGTTTGGGAGGGGGATGTTGGGGTAAAGGGAGCATAAGGGAGCTAAGGCTTGGCCCCCAACCCCTCCCTCCAGGGGTCTCTGAAACCCTCCCTCCTCTTGCCTCCCATGGTCCTTGTTCCCAGAATGGCTGCTCTTCTCTTTCAGCAATGATATGTTTTTGTTGTTCAGCCGCTCAGTGGTATCTGACTCTTTGTGACCCCGTGGACTGCAGCACACCAGGGTTCCCTGTCCTCTCCCATCTCCTGGAGTTTGCTCAAACTCATGTCCATTGAGTCGGTGAGGCCATCTAAGCATCTCATCCTCTGCCACCCCTTCTTCTTTTGCCTTCAGTCTTTTCTAGCATCAGGGTCTTTTCCAGTGAGTCAGTTCTTTGCATCAGGTGGCCAAGTATTGGAGCTTCAGCTTCAGCATCAGTCCTTCTAGTGAATGTCCAGAGTTGATCCATTGTTACCCACTCCTCTTATTCTCCACTGTTCCCTAGGATTTCCTTTTTCTTTTACTTGTTGAGGAGAAAATGAAAAGGGGATTCTTAGTTTTAAATACCCCTTAGCTACTATCCTTTCAGCTTGGAGTCNTCTAGTGAATGTCCAGAGTTGATCGTTACCCACCCCTCTTATTCTCCACTGTTCCCTAGGATTTCCTTTTTCTTTTACTTATTGAGGAGAAAATGAAAAGGGGATTCTTAGTTTTAAATACCCCTTAGCTACTATCCTTTCAGCCTGGAGTTTGTGAGACTTGCCCATCCTACTATATGATGGTTAATGATACTAATTAAAGCACCTTGTTCATTCTAGATTCACTGAGAGTTGCTATGTTGTGTGATAATTTGTGTCCCTACCACCACCAGCAACCCATGCCTACTTGCTGTCTTTGTGTCCCAGAGCCTAGAACAGGGCAGGTCGATAATGGGTGCTGGGAAACATCTGTTGATTGAATGAGTGATTTGGAGGAGACATTGCAGGTAATGGCAAGGGTGAAGGTGTGACAGTGATGCTGAGAGTGACTTTGGTGGCATTCTTTAATCCCCTTTTCCCCTCTCACACCGCTCAATCTAACCGGAAGTCACACTGGCCACCCTGAGAGCATTTACACCATGGAAATGGGCAAATGCTGCAAACCAGGATTCTTAGGTCTCCCTAGAGAGCCAGCCAGTATTCCACTGCCAGTCACACTTTCTGATTTTCCTAGAAAGGATTTTACAGACAAGAAAGCAAGGCACAGACATACCAGGCACTGCTTGAGAGACCAAAACAGGAGCGGGGTAGGCTGGGGCTTTAACAGGACTGACTCCTTTGCAGGCGTATCTGCTGGTGACCTACCTCCTGCTGACTGTTTCCCAGGGCTTCAGTGTTTGGCATGATGTAGGTGCTAAGAAGTCTTGGTTGAAAACGAGTGAACACACAAGTGAAGAAACCATGAGCTCTTTGGGAACGCGGTCCGGTCCTCCTCCTTGTCATATGGCAAGCACCTGTGCACTTTGCATGACCAGACATTGTGCTAAACAGTTTCCATAGGTTCTCTGATGTAATCCTCTCAGCAACTGTATGGAGTACTATTACTGTTCTCCTTGTGTGAAGAAGGGAGCTAGGGCTCCGAGCCTGGGATGAGAGCAGGCACAGTGGCGTGTGCTGCCGGCTCGGGCTGGCCAGCCGACGAGTCTGGCATCCCTGTTCCCCTGTCATCCTGACTTCTCCCACCTGAGCACAGGCCTCGTGTGCTGTGCCCGAGGGCTCTGGAGCAGGGCTCTGGAGCCTCATATGAGCACACACACCCACACACGCTCGTGTCTGACTCATGTGGGCACACACGCTCGTGTCCAAGGGCAGGCCTCCCTGTTACAGCATGGTGGCCAAGCACAGTGACCTCCTCCTCGGAGCAAAGTACCCACCTCAAGCACCCCTCCACCAGTGCTTTTGGGCAGCCAGAATGTTGAGGTGCCAGGGGAAGTGGGGTTTCCTGTAGCCATCCAGACACTCATGAGCTCAGGGTGTCTTGGCAGCCCCTTGAAGCCTTGCTGTGGCCTAATTGGCCCCAGGGAGACCAGGACTTTCTGCTTCCCACTGTGCCATCTTGTTGGGGGAGGGTTGCAGTGAGTGGGGAAGGGGTATTAAATTCAGAGCTGGCATCACCAGCAGAGGCTTTTGGGTAGAGTTGCTTGTTGCTTTAGCCAGTAAAAATGATGACGTCCAATTAATAATTAGACAATGAATCAGTATAAGCATATCCCATGCAATATATAGATTTGTACCACGAAATTATTTGTTGTTTATCTGGAGTTCATATTTAAGTAGATGTCTGCTAGTTTATCTTTCCACCCTACTTACGGAGGGTGGCAACAAGAGGCAGTGCCCAGCCCCGCTATCATGGGCTCAGTGAGAAGCTGGCCTTTGTGCGTCCTTGTCTTCTGGTTGGGGAGCCAAACCAGCCCTCCCACCCCTTCCATTGACCTCATTCTCAGGAAGCTGCTTTCCCGGCCTGTGATGAGGACTGAACAGTCACAGTTACCAGCAAGGCAGGAACAAAATCAAGTGGACAGTCTCGAGGCAGACTGCCTGGACCCCTGTCCTCTCTCTCACTCGTGAGACCTTGGGGGAGTCTGGCCTCCAGGCCTCACATTCCTCCGTTGTAAGGCAGGATCGTGGCACCTCTCACGAAGGGTCAGTAAGAGTTGGAGACGATGGTACGAGTGGGGCTGGTGCTGGGCTTAGCTGTCATAACGGGCACTGAAATGGTGATGGTGTTAACAGTTGATTCCAGGGACTTCCCTGTGGTCCAGTGGGTAGGACTCCATACTCCCAATGCAGGGGGCCTGGATTCAGTCCCTGGTCGGGGAACTAGATCCCACATGCCACAGCTAGAGATCCCATATGCCGCAACGAGAGCTCCACATGCCACAATGAAGACGGAAGATCCTACGTGCTGCAGCTAAGACCCTGCACAGGCAAATAAATAAAATGAAATAAATATTGAAAAACCCCAGCTAATTGTGATACTAACTGCTAGTGAATATAGTGGCCCTGGCAGCCAGTGGGGAGGAAGCCACTTGGCGTGTTTCTCAGTTCAGCTGGACGTGCTTGAGGGCTGTGTTTTAGAAGCCCTGGAGGAGGGGTGTCTGGGTGCTGGTGGGCTGGCATACTGTCTACTCTGAAGATGGGAAGACGGGGACCAGGCTGGTTCCCCTCCTCCTAGAGTTGGTCGAGGGGCTCAAGGCAGGGTACACACCTGTCTGTTGGAGACACTAGGCTCTTGGAAACAAAATCCTCGTGTCTCCCCCGACTCACCTCTTCCCCCACCCCTAGAACTTTCCTTGAAATAAGGGCAAGCCCTGCCTGTTCCCTGTGGGGAAATCCAGAGGTGGGGGGCAGGGAGCTAGGAAAGGCCTAGTGAGAGAGGTCTTGTCATCCTCTTACTCCCTTCATTCACGGATTCACACAAGCCACCCCCTGCAACCTGGGCTGGCGCTGGACTTCTGGGCTCGTCCTCCCACTCTGGGCACCCCCGCCACTCCCCCTCCCTCCGTCCTGGTGCCTGGGGCAGGAGGGGCCTTGGGCATTCCCCAGCAGCCTGGCCTGTCGCCTGGACACCAGCGCCGCTTTCCCAGGCCCGGCCCCTTTTATCAGGGGGACAATGTCCGCACACAGTGAGGGCCTTGTGTGGCACCCAGGCCCCGAGCCCTTTGACTTGAGGAATTTTTCAAGTGTTGACCTCTCTCCGTGAGGTCTCCCTGCCATCCAATCCAGAGGCTCTGTGCCTCTGCCGCTTCCTCCCCTGCTCTTGAACGGCGAGAGGGAGGGAGGGGAAAACAGTGAAGAGTTGTCTCCTGCCCTGGTAGAGTCTTCACCCTGTGAGAGTGTGGCTAGAAGTCTGGGGGAAGTGTCTTAGAGCAGAAGGTAGCATGGGGAGGAGTCTGATGACGCTGTGTCTTCCCCCTTCCCTGCAGATGCTGTGAGATCTCGGTGGGGAGGGGGCACTGTCCTCACCAGGCTTAGGTGCCTTCATCAATCAAACAATGACAATAAACTGAGGTCACAGTCCCCAAAGCACTGTTTCCATCAGAATGACATTCAGATTATCAGGTACCACTCTTCACCTTCTGTATGGATAGAGTTCTTTGTTTGCAAGAAAAATAAATGACTTTGGCTGACTTAGGCAAAATGGAGGGTTTATGGAAAATATGCCGGAAGCTCACAGAATGAAAAAAAAAACAAGAAGACCCAAGTTTTGGAGAGGTCAGGACCCAGGGCTCTGTCTGGACCTAAGAGGCAGGAACTTGTGAACACTCTCTGGAGAAGTCAGCTCCTATTGTCTTCCAAGCTTTGTGCCTCTCTGCTTAAAAATAAAATTCTGGGCAAGAACAAACCTGGCTGGTTCCATAAGATGTCCTGGGGACACTTGGGGACAGTCCCATCAAGACTGTGTGCGAGAGAGAGGCTTGGTTCAGGAATACAAGTGGAGATGGAAGTGCTGATAATGGGAGTCAGAATGGGTGTGGGACAGCCACTCTGAGAGGCTCTTCGAGAACTCCTGAGACAGAATATCCAGAGGAGAGCTCAGGAGATGTTTTTAAAATGTTGAAGAGCTGAGTTTAGAAACCGTCGTGGCTAGAGGACCGGTTTCATGAGGCTCCCAACTGGTAGAACTGAGGCCGGTAAAGCAGACAAAGAGGGAGGTGTGTCAGCTCAGTGTATGTAACGGGAAGAAGACCGCGTGGGCTGCCCAGTGAGGGAGTGAGCCCCCATCGCTTGCAGATTCCAGTACAACTAGGCTGGCAACCTGGGAGGAATAATGCAGAAGAGGCTCAGACTGGGAAGGAGCCAGCCTGCAAGCCCTTAAAAGAGTCTCAGACCGGAAACTTCATTTTCCTCTCTCTGCTTTTATGTCGCAGTCATTTTTCTTGCCATTGCCCTGCCCTTTTCTGGATAATTCCACTGTCCAACTTCTGAGTCTTTCCTCATTCTTCAAAACGTGATTTCCTTGCCTAGGTCCTCCTCTTTCAGAGAAGTCCCTCAGATACCCTGAGCTCTCCTAGCAATAGCTGTTCCTGTTCCTCCAGACCTCACCTGCCTGGCTACAGCCTTGTGCTGGGGAGGCAGGTCACTGGGCAGACCTCAGCCTCATTGCAGAATGTCTTTCCTCCTGGGGCCTGTGGAAGCCTGCATGGGATGTGTTTCCTCAGCAGGAGGGAGGCTGTCTGTGATGGCAAGAGAGAGAGGACGGTGCTTTGTATCCATTTTTCTGACCTCCAAACCTGAGTTTGGAGGAAGGGCAGTGGTGTGGGCTTCCTGAAGATTTTCACTGAGCTAATTGCCATCTTCATAATGGAACTAGTTAAATTAGGGGTTGCTTGTGCAGCTGCTCACAGGAGACAAGGTGGTCGGTGAGTGAAGGGGCAGGTGCCAGGAAAAGGCAAAGGCGCAGAGAAATATTTCCCTGCTGTAAGGAAGACAGCAGCCCGGGCTCTATGACAAATGCCTCTGCCACTTGACACAGGCTGCAGAGAGACAACAGGGAGCCGTGGGGACTGTTGGGCGTGAGAACTGACGCCCCAGCTGCAGGCAACAGCTGCCATCCTCTCGGCCGGCTTTTGCCATGTGGAAATACAGGTATCATGACGCTCAGTTATTGATTTTCAGGGGGAGCCAGAAGTCCGAATTCTTGATAAATGCATTCTCTGTTTTAAAGTCAAAAGTATATAACATAAGTCCAACAAAATAGGACTGTGGACTCCATGAGGTTTGCCAGTTAGTAATTTCTGATGAAGAGAGGAGTCAGAGTAAATATTCTTCATCTGGGCCTGTCTCCTGGCTAGACCAGCAGCACCAGGATGGCAGGGGGTTGTTTTGTTCAGTATAATTCCTAGGGACTAGCACAGTGCTAAGCACATAGTAGAGCCTGGATATAGAGACGGAATACTTCCCTGGTGGCTCAGACAATAAAGCGTCTGCCTGCAATGCAGGAGACCCGGGTTTGATCCCTCTGTCGGAAAGATCCCCTGGAGAAGGAAATACTCCAATACTCTTGCCTGACAAATCCCATGGACAGAGGAGTCTGGTAGGTTACAGTCCATGGGGTCGCAAAGAGTCGGACACGACTAGGCGACTTCACTTAGATGGAGGGATGGGTAAGCAGATGGGTGGATAATTGGTTGGATACGTGGAAGGAGGGAGGTGGAGGGAAAGTAACTTCTCTTAGGCTTCTCCTTCTGTGCCTTGCCCTTCTCACCTTGACAGACCTCACACAAACATCAACACTTAATATTCTCATGGTTCCCTTCTTCTCATCCTCCTCATACCATCTAAACTCCCTTTTACAGATGATCAGATATAAGTCACTTACGCCTGGTGTGAATTACCTTCCAGTGTGTCATCCTTTTCATGGGCGTTTTGCCAGGTTGAGCCTTTAGTGTTGCAGTTTAGTCACTAAGTTGTTTCTGACTCTTTGTGACCCTATGGGCTGCGGCACACCAGGCTCCTCTGTCTTTCACTGTTTCCCATGAGTTTCTCAAATTCATGTCCATTGAGTCAGTGATGCTATCTAACCTGCTCATCCTCTGCCAGCCCCTTCTCCTGCTGCCTTCAATCTTTCCCAGCATCAGGGTCTTTTCCAGTGAGTCAGCTCTTACCATCAGGAGGCCAAAATATTGGAGCTTCAGCTTTAGCGTCAGTCCTTCTAACGAATATTCAGAGTTGATTTCCTTTAGAACTGACTGGTTTGATCTCCTTCCAGTCCAAGGGACTCTCAAGAGTCTTCTCCAGCGCCACAGTTCGAAAGCATCTTAATAGATAAGCGTCTGTTAATGAGTTCTTGGTAGATGCTCTTTAAATGTTTGCTGAGGGAACAGCTTAGCCTTCTAAATGTGAACTGTTCTTGTGCAATGAAGGCTGTGGACTTTCAGAATTCTGTGGGAGTGAGGATGACACAGTGTTGTGTCTCTGGAGAGAAGAGGGCTAGAGATTGGGAGGTAACATTCTAGCATAATCTCTGCTGTCAGAGCGAGTGGGCGGCTGACGATTTTATTCGCCTTAAAGGCTGGTGCTGGGGAGAAAGAGGAGCTCCCAGAGGGTAGCCAAGGCAGGTTTCCATCATGCTTGATATGAAGCTGGAGACCCTTTTAGAGTAATGAAGCTACTGCCACCTTCCCCTGAATGATGTGTCACTTCCTCAGGAGCATGCCCACCTGTTGAATGACAGGAGGGAAAGAGACGAGCATAAGCATCTGCCGTGTGTCAGGGAGAGCATTCATGGGGCCTAATGGCAGACATAGCGATGTGCTTATTTTTGCAGATGAGACTGGTGCTTGGAAAGGTTGATGTTTGTCTGAGGCAGTGCTAGGAAGTAAATAGCAGAGCTGGAGAGGACCAGCTAGTTCTCATGCTAGCAGCGCTCATCCACCTCTTTACCTGGAGGGTGAAATCCACACCAGAAGCTCACCAGAGAGCAGCCACTTGCTGGCACATTTTTGGCAGGTTCCCAGAGGCCTTCAAATGTGCATCCTCGGTTTATCCTCATGACCCTGTGGGTAGATCTTCCCATCCTCACCCTTCCGATAAGGGAGCAGAGGCTTATGCAGAATCATGTAGCAGGTGCCAGAGCTGCCATCTCAAATCTAGGTCTTCTGCTCCGTGCCTGTTGCTCATTTTTCCTGCACATTGAGGGACATGCCCCAGGAAGATGCATTGGCCCCCCGAGTACCACCAGTACCTGCCTAACTCTTTTGCCCTTGTGTGCCTTTCACACATATACACACTCATCAGACCTTCTCAGAGCCATCTTTGCAGCCCTTGATACTGCAAAGGATAAGTACCAAACATTGGATGGATGGATGAATGTGGGGATGGATAGATGGATAGATTGATGAACTAGGTCACTTTACTAGGGAAGCAGTCTTAGGCCCTTAACCTGGGCTGGGTCTCTTTCAATGGGCTGACCTGGTCGTAGAGCTAATGTCCTGTGTGGTCATTGTACTTTGGGAGTCTCTCCCTCCCATTAGATAGTAAACCCCCTGAGGCCAAGCACTGAGTTATCTTCATTGCTGCTTCTTTAGAGCCTGTAGGATCTGGCACACAGTAGACGGTTAGTACAANTAACCTGGGCTGGGTCTCTTTCAATGGGCTGACCTGGTCGTAGAGCTAATGTCCTGTGTGGTCATTGTACTTTGGGAGTCTCTCCCTCCCATTAGATAGTAAACCCCCTGAGGCCAAGCACTGAGTTATCTTCATTGCTGCTTCTTTAGAGCCTGCAGGCTCTGGCACACAGTAGACGGTTAGTACAGCTGTGTTGAGTATCTTCCAAAGAAGGCTTCCCTGACTTTCCTGGATCAGATCTCCCTGCTCCCCACATCCTACCCTGTACCACCTTGTTCATCGTAGTCATCACTTCCTCTTCACCTGGTTAGTTTCTTGACTTTTCCAAAAGAATGTTAGCTCCACAAGAGCAGGGACTGTATCAGCCTTTCACTCCATGCCTAGTAAGGTGTCCAGTCCTTACGAGGCTCAGTGAATAGTGGATAGAAGATGTGAATTGTGAGCAGACCTCTGCAGAGATCTCCTTCCCCATTTGCTGTCAGAAGGCATTGAGGGAACAGTCATCACATCCTTGAGGCCCTAGTGGGTCTTCTTTCCTTACCTTCACAGATCCTTGTACAGGTGCAGGGGCCCTTGTCACTCTCAGAGAGCCCCTCCCCTTTCCAATTCCCGGGAGCCCTTCCACTTGCAAAGAGGTACGGTGAGGTTGCCCCATCACTGGAGGGTCCCCTCTGACAGTGGGAGGAAAGCAGGAGGGTTAGCTGTTCCTGGGAGTAAATAATGGAACCTGAATTGGCCACTTGACGCAAAGAACCAACTCACTGGAAAAGACCCTGATGCTGGGAGAGATTGAAGGCAGGAGGGAAGAGGGCGACAGAGGAGGAGATGGTTGGATGGCATCACCAACTCAATGGACACGAGTTTGAGCAAACGCCAGGAGATGGTGAAGAACGGGGAAACCTGGTGTGCTGCTGTCCACGGGGTCACAAAGAGTCAGACATGACTGAGCAACTGAGCAACAACGGAATTGGATCTCTGAGTTAGAACTCCATGTTCAAAGGCCCTGCTTTTGTCACACCTCCATCCATCCAACCTATCATGTTAGCCTCTTTATCTTGCTAACTGGAAAACCCTGAGTGTGTCCACCTTCAGGGTTCTCCTATGTGATCCGTCATCCATCTCCCCCTGTTTCTGTCCAGGCCACAAATCAGCAACTGACATGTTTCATCAGAAATGTGAAAATCAGTTTCTAGGGCCAGATCCTGCCTTCGCTGTCCCTCAACTCGTCCTCCGATAGGCTCTAGTGTGCCTGGGAACTTTTCTGACCCCTCATCCCTGGGAAGGGCACCGCCAGGGCCGAGCCACACTGACTTTACATCCCAGACGGATTTATTAGAAGGGCGCTGCTTGGGCACAGGTGGATCCTGTTTGTGCTAATTCTCCTCTTCCTTCTGCTGTTGATGCAGCCATGAAAGAACTCTGTATCGCTCCCCATAAATCTCTCTCACACACACCACATCCCGCCTCCCCAAACTAGGGATTTCCCACCCTAGGCGGCACTGGTTTTATAATATTCTCCTTCCTGGTGCCTCTGATGTGGCAGTAAAATATGAGACCACCCACAGAGGTGGAAGCTTTTTAGAATCAAGAACTTCCCCCACCTCCTTCCCAAGGCCAAGGCCTTGACTGATTGGCCTGCAGACTCAGAAAACTCATTATGAGAATAAACATATCAGGGCCTTTGGAAGAGGTCTGCATTTAGGGAGACAGAGCCCTCAGGCACAGTGGGGTCATCCATTCTACCTGAGGTCAGACAGCCAGGCAATTACACAGGCAGCAACCCCAGCCCCCAAGGCATCTAGAATTCCAGGCCAGCCCTACCCCTTCCTCTGCCAGACGGAACTGTTCAGAGGCAGCTCAAGCCTGAATGAGCCCCAGGCAAGGAGGCAGCAGTCTGTGTGGCCTGTCAGGAGACAGACTTCTGACTCCCGGCCAGGCAGGGGGATGGACCGCCTGACCCTCAGCTTCAGCCTGAGTCCGTCTGGCAGGCCCTGCGGTGAACATTCCAGAGATGGGCAAAACAAGTGTTTCTCTCGAGAAGGTGAGGCCGGTGGAGGCCAGAGCTGTTTGGATGGTGGTGGTGTAGTGCTGGGTGCTCTGGGTTCCGAGCTAAGAGTTAGAATCCTGTGGAGTGGGACGCTGAAAGGGGACTCCACGTGGTAATGGGTGGGGATTTGTAAGTGTTGTTTTACACCGTTGTACCAGTAGATGGCAGCAGAGCACCTGGAGCGCCAGCTGCCCCTTGGGCTATCCCAGGAAACATTATTCATTTACCCAGTCAGCAAGCATTCCTTAAACAAGTGCCTGTGCCCTGGCACGTTGTGCCGGATACGAGAGATGCAGTGAGCTTTGAGACACGGTTTCGGGTTTCCAGGAGCTCCTAGACTAGGTGCATGGGGACAGGGGATGTGTAGTTCCAACCAGAATGATATTTGTCCTTTGGAGGTTAAGTATAGCACCCCGTGGCGATCCAGAGGAGGGACACCTAACCCAGTCTCGTTGGGGGGGTGCTTTCAAGGAAACAGTGGTCAGGGATCTTGGAACATGAGAAAGAGGTAACCAAGCAGAGAAGGAGAGAATCGCCCAGGCTCAGACTCATAAAAGCACAGGTATTGCAGAAAGTTGAGCGTGTCCAAGAGGTGGGCAGAAAAGCAGAGGAGAAATGGGTCATAGGTCAACAGGGTCTAGCTCATGAAGGAGCCTGGAGGGTCTAGACTGGATCCTGAAACTCTTAGAGCACAAGCTGTAACTCACCGTTGCTGCTTGCTTAGAGGCTCTGGGTGATTGAACCTGTGGGAGCTGCTCCCAGCCCTCCTGCTTGATCGCTGGGGCCAGTACAACAGAAGGAGGGATACGAAGGGCCTGCAAGCCTTCCGTATCAACGTCCCCTATTTATTATCATCCCCAATCTCTCATCTCACTGAGGGGGCAGATCAAAGTGAGGCGGAGTGTAATTCCGTTCTATAACCCCCAAGAGGATAAGATTATGTTTTCGGGTCCCCGCACACAGCACCCATAGCCGCAGTGTAAACCCTTGGTAGTTCTTTGTTGTCATTGTTGATTCTGCTTTAGGCTCTGGGCTGTGCCAGGAACCATTCTAAAGTGCTTTGTCCATCATGTCACATTTAATCCTCACAATACCCCGTGGGATAGTTACTGTGATTATCCCTATTTCCCAGATGTGGAGACTGAGGCACATGGAGGTTGAGTGAGGGGTGGTGCTGGGATTGCATCCAGGTGGTCTGGCCGTGAGTCCACACTCTCTATTTACTGTTCTTTGAGTACAGGATCAAGTGAATTTCTCACCACACCTTGGCTGGCAGATGTTATCACCTCTTAACAAGTGACCTGGAGGAAACTATGACCTGGCGGGATTAAGTACCTTGTCTTAGAACATGCAGTGAGCGAGTCGTAGAACTAAGATTTTGCCCAAGCCTCTGTGATTTGAGATCCATGCTTTTTCTAGTACACCAGTGATTTCATTCATTACCATTCAGTTACCATCCTGAGGTCCCAGGATCATCCAGTACTTCTTGTAAACCCAAGCGGCAGGGACCCCAGCCCTCAGTCCTACTTAGTCCTTTACTAGCTATACTCCTTAGAACAAAGGAAGACCCTGAAAATTATACCCTTTGATCCTGCAGTGGTCATCCAACCTGTAGAATTCCCTGCCCACGAGGACCCAGGCCTATTTCCAGGGCCTGTGTGGGTCAGTTCCCTGATCTACCCTCCCCAGACATGATGGGTGTGTGGGCAAGGAGATAAGGTTTGGCTGCATGGGCTGAGTCATCCACAAGCATGCCTAGGAAGCCCCAGTGATGCCGGACAGAGAGAAGGGTGGGAGGAGAATGAGGAAGGACGATGGGAACCGAGAGTTGTCAACCTCCATGTCTGGGTGGACCTCTAAGAGTCCTGAGAAGTTCAAATTCTGACCATTATGATCATTATGAAATTGTATTGCGCAANATCCACAAACATGCCTAGGAAGCCCCAGTGATGCCGGACAGAGAGAAGGGTGGGAGGAGAATGAGGAAGGACGATGGGAACCGAGAGTTGTCAACCTCCATGTCTGGGTGGACCTCTAAGAGTCCTGAGAAGTTCAAATTCTGACCATTATGATCATTATGAAATTGTATTGCGCAAGGAAGGAAGAGATGGGCATGTTCTATTTAAATGTTTGCCACTTTTATCAGTTTTAAATGTTAGGCATATGATACATAGACTTCCATTTGTTCTTTTGCCCCATGCTCTACAAATATTAGAGGTGGGCTTATCCCAGTGTCTGGAGTTTGCCAACATTACCTTTATTTGTGATAAAATTCACAAATAATGTGAAAAGGTTCCCTTTGCATGAGGCTGGTCGAACATACATTTTTTTGGAAGACCATCCTGGGAGAAAAAAACAAAATCTTGTTTTTTAAAATCACACTGACAACTCCTGTTCCGATAAAGTTCTATCCACTTGACGTCTAAGCCTGTCAACACTGTAAGAAAAAGTGGCATTAATATTAGAGCTGTCAGTCTGTGATTCAGGCAGTCTTGAAGAGAGATGAATTCCAGTGGAATTGGCTAAGTGTAGATAGAGAGAATTCAGGAGCAGACAGACTACAACTTGGTCAGAGTGTTTGTAGAAGGATTCTTTCATAAGTGGAAGGTTGAAAAGAGATGGGAACATCGATGTTCCAGGGAAAAGAATAGAAAAGAAACGAAGAAGATTCTTGGATATAACACTACTGATAAGAGTTCAAGCATGTGGTCATACCATAAAGAAGGCTGAGCACCAAAAAATTGAGGCTTTCAAGCTGTGGTGTTGGAGAAGACTCTTGAGAGTCCCTTGGACTGCAAGGAGAGCAAATCTGTCAATCCTAAAGGAAATCAACCCTGAATATTAATTGGAAGGACTGATGCGGAGGCTGAAACTCCAATACTTTGGTTGCCTGATGCAAATGCTTACTCATTTAAAAAGACCCTGATGCTGGGAAAGATTGAAGGTGAAAGGAGAAGGGGATGGCAGAGGACGAGATGGTTGGATGGCATCACTGACTCAGTGAACATGAATTTGAGCAAGTTCTGGGGGATGGTGAAAGACAGAGAAGCCTGTCTGCTGCAGTCCATGGGGTCACAAAGAGTCAGACATGACTGAGCGACTGAACAACTTGTGGTCATACCTAGCTGAATGGAAAGCTGGGATATATTCATATATTTCTTGATGCCAGTCTATAAAAGTTGTCTCTGTGGGCAAAGAGGAGAATTGGGATTGGGAGCAAATAGCTTTCTGTGCCCCAGAGAAGGTCTATGGAAATGTTCAACACAGTGCTCAGGTTACAGCAAGTCACTAAGAGCTCTTGGTTTCATCAGACCAACAGCCAAAAAGAACCAATGGAAACTTGCATTACTTCTGCTTTGTGGGAGGTCATCTAAACCCAGGAGCACCTCAACATTTGCTGCTGTTTTTCAGGGCTGAGAAAAAGCATTGATCTCGCAGTGAAAGTCCAGGATTCAAGCCACTTAGGCAAAGTATCTCATCTCTCTGGGTTTCAGTTTCCTTATTTATGGAATGGAAATAATAATACCCGCCTCATGATGGTGGTTTTAAGTGTTAAATGAGAAGGGCTGTCGGTTAAGAGTATAGCACAGTTTTGGGGCACAGAGTGAGTACTCAAAAAGTATCTTTTTTCCCTTCATCTATTCAATCATTTATTCACTCAGCATATATCAACTGAGCTCGTACTGTGTATCAAGTACTCTGGTACATGTTGGAAATAGAATGATGAGTAAGACAGATTGTTCCTAGCCTGGAGGAAGTGTGTTATAGTTCAGTGGGAAACAGGCGGTGAACCCAGTTACTAACTATAAGGCATTATAGTAAGTGCTGTGATACAAAAGTGGAGCATGAAGAGAGAATTTGTATGAGAAAAGAGATGAATAAGGTCAAGATTTGGGTGCCTTTAGAGAAAATGGACAAGTAGATGGATTTGAGAAATAATTCGTTTGTGGAACCCATGGCGATAGGGAGAGAGAAGGAGGTGATAAGAATGAAGTCTGTGTTTTTGCTTTGAGTGATGGGCAGATGGGATGCCATGTACTGCTGATGGGAAGACAGAAGCAGGGGTGTATAGGAGAGATGATGGAAGGGTGGTTGGCTGGACAAAGGGGCAGATGAGGTCTGCTTCATTGGAGACATGGACAAATAAAGGAGTGGATGGATAGAGCAAAGTAATAAGTCATTTACAGGTCGTATAGGGTCTACCTAATGAAATAATTCTGCATTATTTATTTGGGTAGGATTCTTTATTTCTTTTGATCCTTAAAATAATGTTTATAAATATATTATGCAGATGTTAATATCTCCCTTTTACAGAGGATAAAGCGGAGACACAGAGATGTCAAGTGACTTGGCAGAACCGAAACCTCAGTCTCCAATCCTCCCATCCTGTACTCTTTCCCTTTCCCATGTGATACATATGAATAATGAGAAAATCACCCATCTAGGTGGGAGAGAGCAGGAAGGTGGGGAATGTGTCCGGACATGCACCTCTGGGGGTAAGGCCTTTGGAAGAAGGGAGGAAAGAGTGAAGCGACTGGTATCCTTACTCAGTAGATTTCTTCCTCTCCTTCACAGGGCCAAGTATTTCCATGGAAAGAAGGTGAATGGAGAGATTGAGATCCGAGTGGAACAGGTAGGTTGGAGCTAGTCTTTGGTGCTATCACCATGATCTTTTCTATAGGCAGAGCCATTCCCAGGAGCGTACTTGGCCCCCATCTTCTGAAACTATAATGAGTAAGNTAGATTTCTTCCTCTCCTTCACAGGGCCAAGTATTTCCATGGAAAGAAGGTGAATGGAGAGATTGAGATCCGAGTGGAACAGGTAGGTTGGAGCTAGTCTTTGGTGCTATCACCATGATCTTTTCTATAGGCAGAGCCATTCCCAGGAGCGTACTTGGCCCCCATCTTCTGAAACTATAATGAGTAAGGATTACCAGGAAAATCCTGGCTTATACCTGGAAGATGTCTTAAATTCCAAAATTATTTAGTCCGATAGTTTTCAACCTTTCTGTTTTAGCGGCAGAACCTTTATTCAAGAGGAATCTTAAGTAGGGCCCATTCTAACAAATAGAGGCACATAGAGCTTCTCTATGGAAATGGGCACAGGGAGCCCAAAAGTCTGCTCCAGTCTATTCCACCTCCCTCTGTTCCCCACCATGGTCCCTGAGGTGTCTCTTTGGAAGCACAGTGTAGGCACACAATGGGTTTGAATCCTGACTTCCTCGTTTTCTAGGTATTGGGCAAGTGAGTCTTTCTGTGTCTCATTTTCCTTGGGATAAATTATTTAAAGCCTCAAAAGAGATTAGAATCTCAGCTACTGGCTCTTGTTATTACCACTAGTATCAACATCCACACACTTCATTTTATAGGGGAAAAAAAGCACAGACTTGCCTAAGGTTATAGTGGAAGTCAGTGGTGGAATTAGGACCAGAACTTGTTGCCTCCAGATCTAGGACTCCTCCCCTTCATTCACTGAACACTTGCTGGGGACCAACTCAATGCCAAGTGCTCTGCGCTTGGCCTTAGGAGAGCACGTCAGAGCTTGGACTCTGGAGCTCAACTCTTGGTTCCAGTCCCAACTAACTTTGTGACATTAGTTCAACAATACTTAAGCCCCCTGAAATTCAGTTTCTTCGTCTACCACTGGAGTAGAGCATCAGCTTGATAGGGTAGCCAAGAGGATCGAATGAGTTAGTCCAAGAAAAGTTCTTAGACCAGCACAGGGCATACAATAACACTTAGTAGATGTTACCCATTTATCATCATCCTCATCTTCAAAGGCAAGCAATAAGATGGAAAAGGTTCTTGCTGTAAGATGAACTCAGAAAAGCACCATAGAAAAATCGAAGGATGTGACTTTTCCAGCACTCTTTTTGAGGTTGATGTGTTGGAGGAACAGAAAGCTTTTTGAGCATCAAATTTGACTTGGCTTAATGTTAAAACACCTACAGCTTGAATTTCAATTTGATCCTGTGGCTTTCAAGTCAGTCCAGTGTCTACTGGTTTTCCTTCCATGCAAAGAGCAGGTTATTTTTGTTCACTTGACAAATATTTGTCAAGCATCTACTATGCTAACCAGCTCACATGTGCCGAACAAGGATAGAGAAGCAGAGGCACTGTCCCAGATAACTTGTGGTCTAGGAAGGGAGGCAGGATAAGTCTTCACAGAACCCAGCACAGGTGGAATCCAGGAAAGAGAGATCCAGACTCAGTGCCGTGGGCACCAGAGGCCACAGCTATTTGGAGGAGTCCAGGTGACTTCAAGGAGGGGGTGGTATTTGAAATGAATTGTAAAGAATGGCTAGGATTTCAACAAGTGGTGATGGCAACAGGAAGAGTGAGGAGACTGGATAAGCGTGAGCAGAGGTAAGGAGAGTGGAAGCTCGGGGTGTGGAATGATTGAGGACACTGTCTTCCCCTGGCCCTAACTTATTCATCCTCCCAAATTCTCTCTCTACCATCTACCTGGCATCTTAGCTAGAAACTGCAGAGTCTCCTGGCTGCCTCCTTTTCCCTCCACCATTACACCTGTTTACCACATGCTACAGACGCCATGCCTCACATCCCTCTGGTCCATCCATTCTTTTCCGTTCCCATTGCCCATTCCTTGGCTGAACCATCATCAGCTCTCATCCTGTCTTCATAATCAACAGCCTCCTAATGTCATATTTTCATCCACTTCCAATTTATTTTTTGTACTAAAACCAGGCTGATCTTTCTGAGAAAACAAAGTTTTAAAAGTGTTAGCTTTAGAATTCTTTTCTCGGACATTCTTTATTTGAGCCCTCCCACTGCAATCTAACTCAGGAAACCTGGTTACCTAGCACCCCAGTTTTTCCTTTCTAGCCCTCATCTGAGTTTTTAACCACGTATTTAGATGTGGTATTATTTGCATGAGGGTAGGGACCATGACTATTTGGATCTCACTCTGTTTAATAACACAGGGCCTGGCACATACTAGAGCAGAAGCAAATATTTGCAGAGTGACTAACTGATGGATTCCACAGATTCCAGTCTGCTTGTCAGTTTCCAACAGAGATAAATTGCTGTTCTTTAACCTTCCCTCAAAAATCTGAGTTTTCCATAAACCATCTGGCAAATGTTCAGTTGCTAGCTGTCTCACTCCCATTTGTGAAACCCCAGGAGCATGTTTTAATTTTGTCCTTTATCTCAATGCTGCTTCTGGCCCAACTTATGGGTGTAAATCTGTAAGCAGGAGCATCAGCGAGAGTTGTCCTAAGAATAGCTCACCTAGGACCCTGGGGACACTCAGCCAACCTCTGAAGGCTTACAGCCACACTGGAGAAGTTGGCTATTTTAGAGTCACCTTGATTTCTCGTCATCTCCCTCTGTGGCAATCAGAAGGCAGATTAGCCAAGAGGCCAATTAGCAGTCATTTGGGCATTTTTCCCTGGAAGATATGCCTTTCTTAACTCATCCTAGAGTCTGAATTGTTTGTCTTTTCCCATCTGGATCGATGGGTGGGTCACATAAGCAACCCCCTAGGAATCTCACATGCATCCTTTAGCACTTAGGAGAAGTCTTAGGATGGAAGCCACTGTTTAGTCTGAGCTGGCCTCACATTTTGGAATTCTGTCTCCCAACTAAGGGCCAAATTAACCAGATAATTGCACTGTCTGGGTTTTGCTGGACAGAGCAAATGAGTTAGTTGTGGTTGGCCTAGAGGAAGCCTCCGCCCCTTCTCTCCACCCTCTTCCCCCCAATTCAAAAACTGTTTGCCTCAGCTTTTGCAGAGCCAGGAATCAAGAAACCCTGGGGAGGCCAGTAGGGGAAACTGCCTCATGTTGCATCCCATTACCCAGAATGCCCTGCTGGCTCTGCAGGGCCTCTCAGCAGTGTCCTCGCAGGGCCTGAGAGGTTCCGGCCAGGGTGGCTGGCATGTCAAGCTCTCTTCTGTTTATATTTGAGGCAAAGGATCTCTTTCTCCACAGGTACAAGTCACCCCTCTGTGGGACTCAGCAGTGAGGTTGATGAATGGATTAATATCAAGTAGACTCAAAGTTCTGAGACTAGCGGGCTAGTACTTGGTGGGGCAGAGCCTTGGACTTCATTCTTTGTTAATAAAAAGACCAAAATTATGATAGACTTTCCTCGGTGTTAACAGAGGTACCAAAGCCTAAGCGGCAGTGCATTGCTCCAGCAGATGGAAAGAAAGGCAGGGGAAGGTGAAGATCCTTCTCTGCTTTACGTAAGAATGCCCAGGGCTCCTTTGGAGTCCTGTCCTTGCATGATGCTGGAGTTGAGATGGGCTTCAGTAGATGCATATGGGTCCTAGGGAAGGCTGTTGGTTGAAGTCCTGTTCATCTTCTCCTCTTTTTATGTTTCCTCAACTTTGTCTGCTGGGAGCAAAGATGGAATTTCGCCCCTAAAAGAATTTAAGCACTCAAGACCATCATGTATATATATTTTCATACCTACTTCAGCCTACCATCCACAGTTCTTTCTGGGGCAGTCCTTCTTAGAATAGACCCTAACTGTAGATATTGTCATAAAGGCTGTGTTATATTTCAAGAAATAATTGTCAGTGAGATAAAGAAGTGGAGGTTGGATGTTAGTTAATTCAGTTTTGTGGATTGGTAACAGGTTGGACATGACCCCCACTAGGAAATGACTACTTGATAGTAATTCACCTTGAGGGAAATACATCTAACACTTTGCCAAACAGCTCTGCCCTTGGCTGTGTTCTACATCTCCTTCTCAACTGTGATTTATCGAATTACATTAGCTGATGACGAAGTTAATGGGAGAGAGAGTATGCTGGATTAAATTTGATATGATCCAACTGAGTAAGGGTACAATATAAGATCCTGTGCAAAAGCTCAGTGGAACAGGAGCAGAACTAGGGAGACTTAGCTTATTAACATCTCATGAGGAGAAAACAAGACCTAAAATTTGAGTTAAATTCTTAATGTTTGTGAGAAGAAGTATGGTGTGGAAGTTAGGACTGTGACTCTAGTATAAGATATATTGGGGATGGAGTCTCAGCTCCATATTTTAGCTGAGTTGACCTTCCACTTATAGCATCACTAAGTATTAGCTTTTTCATATGAAAAATGAGAATAATAATTTCTACCCCCTAGAGTTAATATGTGGAGTGAATTAGTCAGTGTAAGTCATATGCTTGACATAGTTTCTGACATGTATATTAAGAGCTCAGTAACTATAGTTATGGGCTTCCCTGGTGGCTCAGTGGTAAAGCATCTGCCAGCCAATGTGGGTTTTATCCCTGGGTTGGGAAGATCCTCTGGAGAAGGAAATGACAACCCACTCCAATATTCTTGCCTGGGAAATCCCATGGACAGAGGAACCTGGTGGGCTATATATAGTCCATGGGGTGGCAGAAGAGTTGGCAAAACTTAGTGACTGAAACAGCAACCGTGGTTATGGTTGTTAGTCTCTCAAAACCTGATGCGTCATCGGGCTGCATCATCAAAGTACAGCGTTTAGAATTCAGGAAGGGATGGCACACACACAGCACACACCCACTCTCATTGTTTTAGGCAGACTCCAGTGAGAGACCCAGTTGTACCATCGCACTCGGAGGAGATAGAAGCAGCCTGAATGCCTCGCAAAGAGAGGGGCTGAATGAGAAAAGCAAAGGAGATCGGTGTAAGGAACTGGAGACGCTTAGTCCAGAGAAGAGAGCCTTTGGTAGAACTCACTGTACTCTCTGCAAATATTCACCACCTGAATGAGTGGTTGAAAAGAGTTAGAGCTACCATATGTTGAGTATTAACACTTACAAGGTAAGGATAAATGTTTTTTGCTGTTGAGATGGACACTATCATTGTCTCTATCTTACAGAAACAGGCTCAGGCGGAATAAGAGGGCTTTCTCAAGGTTGCCTGATTTGTAATTGGCAGAAACCTGTTCTTGAACCTAGACAGTCTAAATTCAGAGTCCTCTTATCCACTGCATTTTTCTGCCATTTGTTGCAGATACCAAGCACAATAACCAGAGGTATTGGTTACATGGTTTTGTATGCATAACCTTATTCCAGCCTTACCACAACACTTTGAGATGAGTATAAGGGCTCTCCCTATTTGGCAGATGAAGAAACTAAGGCTCAGAAAGGTTAAACATTCTGCTTGAAATGAGTGATGGAGGAATTCGAACCCAGGTTTCATCTGCATGTGTGCTGAACCACCAGCCTATGTTGTTTCACTGGGATTAGAATTCAGGCTAATGGTACAGTTATACAAAAAAATGGACTTCAACTTGGTATAAACAGACATTGTTCAGCAATGCCGAGTAATGATGAATGGACCACATCCTTTTGGTAGGTAGGGAGTCCCTGTGTTGGACATGCTCTGGCAGAAACTAGATGGTTAATTTGGGAAATATTTCACAGGAAATGTATGTACCTAATCAGATACAACTTTCATTATTTTTTCTTTTTTTTTGCATAAAAGTAATATGTTTAAATAATCAAAAATTAAAAAGGTAAAAAATGGTATCTGGCGAAAGATCTACCTCTAACCCTACTGCCCTTACCAATCTATTTCTCTTTTGACTACTCATTTAACTGGTTATCGGCCAGTTCATTTAACCATTATAACTTGTTCCTTAGGCAACTTTCCAGAGAAATTTTAAATGCAGTAATCAAATACACATTTGTGTTTGTTTTCCTTTGCTTTTCATAGATGGTTCAGTTCAGTTCAGTTGCTCAGTCATGTCCAACTCTTTGCAACCCCATGGACTATAGCACACCAGGTTTCCCTGTCCATCACCAACACCTAGAGCTTGCTTAAAGTCATGTCTGTCGAGTCTGTGATGCCATCCAGCCATCTCATCTTCTGTCGTCCCCTTCTCCTCCTGCCTTCAATCTTTCCCAGCATCAGAGTCTTTTCCAGTGAGTCAGTTCTTCGCATCAGGTGGCCAAAGTATTGGAGTTTCAGCTTCAGCATCAGTCCTTCCAGTGAATATTCAGGACTGATTTCCTTGAGGATTGACTGATTGATCTCCTTGCAGTCCAAGGGACTCCTCCAGAGTCTTCTCCAGCACCACAGTCCAAAAGCATCAATTCTTTGGTGCTCAGCTTTCTTTATAGTTCAGCTCTCACATCCATACATGACTACTGAAAACACCATAGCTTTGACTAGATGGACCTTTGTTGGCAAAGTAAAGTCTCTGCTTTTTAATATGCAGTCTAGGTTGTCGTAGATGTCATAGTTTGTCATAGCTGGTAGTTGATCAGAAAAAACCATAAAGAACTGTATTCAGAGGAGTATTGAATATGGAAGTTTGACTCCAAATGGGTCAAAGGGGGAACTCTCATTGCCCAGAGTTGCAGCAGTCCTGCATTCACTGTATCACTGCCACAGCTAGAGCTGCCACTATTGCCAGTGGGAACATGAGCCTGCATCCCCCTGATGCTGGAGGAATTGGCCACCAGCCTGCTTTAGCCGCTACTGCTGTTGGCGAAGCTTTGTTGCCACCATCTTCCTAACCTCAACTCTTACCTGAATGGTAAGAAATTGGTAGAAATTAGCTGGAATTGTGTGTCAAAAGGGCTTCCTTGGTGGCTCAGATGGTAAAGAATCTGCCTGCAGTGCAGAAGACCTGGGCTCAATCCCTGCAATGGGAAGAGCCCCTGGAGGAAGGCATGGCAACCCACTCCAGTATTCTTGCCTGGAGAATCCCCATGAACAGAGAAGCCTGGCAGACTGCAGTCCCTGGGGTTTTAAAGAGTTGAACACAACTGGAGTGACTAAGCACGGCACAGTGGGTCAAAAGAACCCACTGTGGAAGTGGGTTCTCTACACTGTGGAAGTGTAGAGATAGGCGTTCAGCCCGAGTAGTACAGGAGAGGATAGGATGGGTGTGGGGCTGAGTGGCAGCCAACAAGTGAGCAGTGCAGCGCATCCACACGCATCCTGTGGTTCCGTGTATCTTAGAGTTTATTCCTTGAAAGTATGTGCAGAGCTGCCTCATTCTCATTAATGGTTGCTGAGGGGCTGTTATTTGAATATACCATCATTTATTTTCCATAACTTTACTATTATAAACAATGCTAAACCTATGTCATTTGAAGCATCTGTTTGTATGCTCCTAGGATTCCTATCTAGAATAGAAAAAGTGGTTATGAATGTATTGCANTGGGAAAGATTGAAGGCAGGAGGAGAAGGGGACAACAGAAGATGAGATGGATGGATAGCATCACTGGCTCAATGGACATGAGTTTGAGCAAGCTCTGGGAGTTGGTGATGGACAGGGAAGCCTGGAGTGCTGCAGTCCATGGGGTTGCAAAGAGTTGGACATGACTGAGGAACTGAACTGAACTGATGGTTTTAATAGCAGACAAATTATTCTAATTTTATAACTCTGAAGTTCATATTTTCCACATTTACCTGTAAGAGGCTTTCTTCTTCAAGAGTAGGAGGTGGGGATGAGCAACAGCTGATAACAGCTGATGGTCAATGAAGGAACTACAGTAGGGGGAGTGTTGATACCATGGTTGGAGAACCCTGCTGATTCTAAGTGCAACCAGGACTGCTTTGCCAGTTGGATGATTCTTCCTGGTGTGACTATACCTTAACCAGTGATGAGAAGAAAGGAGCCATGGGCATGAAAACAGGTCCATCTTCTGCACTGGGAATTGCTGCTCATAACTCCTTAGCCTGTACCTGCCAAGTTCTGTAATTTACGCTTCCTAACTGCCACCCACTCCATCAACATCTGTCCTGTCCCCTCTTAATATCATATTGAATGTGAAAGTGTTAGTCACTCAGTCGTGTCTGACTCTCTGTGACCCTATGGACTGTAGCCCTCCAGACTCCACTGTCCATTAAATTTTCCAGGCAAGAATACTGGAGTGGGTTCCTATGCTCTCTTCCAGGGGATCTTTCCAGCCCAGGGAATAGAACCTGTGTCTCCTGCACCTCAGGCAGATTCTTTACCATNCAGTCGTGTCTGACTCTCTGTGACCCTATGGACTGTAGCCCTCCAGACTCCACTGTCCATTAAATTTTCCAGGCAAGAATACTGGAGTGGGTTCCTATGCTCTCTTCCAGGGGATCTTTCCAGCCCAGGGAATAGAACCTGTGTCTCCTGCACCTCAGGCAGATTCTTTACCATCTGAGCCACCAGAGAAGCCCAATATTGTATTAACAGATAGATGAGCCTCCAATGGAGATTAAGTAGAGGTTCTGAAAAAGTATAAAGTACAAAGTGAAGTCGCTCAGTTGAGTCCGACTCTGCGATCCCATGGACTGTAGCCTACCGGGCTCCTCTGTCCATGGAATTTTCCAGACAAGAGTACTGGAGTGGGTTGCCATTTCCTTCTCCTGGGATCTTCCCAACCCAGGGATCGAACCCAGGTCTCCTGCATTGCAGGCAGACGCTTTACCGCCTCAGAAGGAGAAAGTAATAAGCCCTTTAATTTCTTGAGGAATGTGTAATAAGAAAGTAAATAAAACGCCGTATCTTAACCGGCCCCTTCGTTCAAGAAACACTTACTGATCACATGCCTTGTATGTGGCCTTAATGACAGAGCTCTCCACTCTCAAAGGGTTCTCCTTCTGGTGGAAAATAAACAGTGAGGACGGTGGCTATTGTACACTGGGATGCTTGCTGACGCAGAGATCATACAAAGCATAGTGGAGCACAGAAGAGGGAGGGATCATCAGCCTTGCCTGGGAACACTTTTAGGAGAGGCTTCACAGAGCCTTGAGGCAAGAATTAGCCAAATGTCAGGACAGGAAGGGTACAGTTGTGCACATAGGGTAGTGAGGTAGTCAGGTATTCAAGCTTTCCCGCTAAAGAGTATGTTTGAAATTTCAATTTGTTACATGTCAGGGAAATGACCAGAGTTGAGGTCGCACGCAAAAGGGTGGTGGGAGATGAAGCTGAAAAAGAAAACAGTCTCTATTCAGGGTGGGCTTTGTATGGCAATGCATGCAGTTAGAAACTGAATTGTGTCCCGGGCAAGTGAGACATATTTATTGGACTTTTTAAACCATGGAATAATACTATCGTGTTTTCACTTTTTGGATGCACATGCTGATAGTGGTTTTAGAAGATAGACTGAGTGGCATGAGACTGGAGGCAGGGAAATTCCGCTCTCGATGGGGTGAAAAAAAAAATCTTATCCTGGAATATTATGCTTGGGGAGGAGGGTCATGGAAAGAACTTCATAAAATGCGTGTGTATCCCTGACTTGGTGTTCTTTAGCCCATTGAACTTCATTCTTATACCTGTAACTTGCATTTGAAAATAGAAGGGATAACCTGTTTTCCTTAAAACAGAGAGGATGGAACCAAACCCGCAGGATGTCTTTGAGCTGGCATCGCGTGAAAGTGACCACCGTCAACCTCATCTTATTCACCAGCTTAGTCCTGGCCGCTTGCTCCGACCCATTTCACACCCGCATTCCGGCTTACTCCCAACCTGCTGAATCTCTGGCCTCGTGATTTCAACTGCTCATGCTCTCCCTCCCCGCACCACTTCTCCAGCTTTGACCTTCAGCTTTCCTCAGCCACTCTGTAGGTTTGCCGCCAGCTCTGCTCTCATCTCTACTGTTTGGGGTCTGGCTCACTCCCTGATGAGAGGAGCCCTGCTGGGTTCACCCCAGCCCTGCCAGCAGCCCCTGCCCGGATGTGCTTGCACACAGGATTTCAGTCTTTGCATTTCAGTAGGAATCAAGGGTTATTAATTAACCCAGGGTGGAACCTATTATGAAACATCCCAGAAAGCTGGAACAAACCAAAGGGACTTCTGAACTCACAGCAGGGAAAAATGCCTTTTAATTGACTTGGATGACTTCACTACAGAAATCTGTCTAGCTGTTATGCTAACCTGGAAACTAATCTATTGGATTATCTAAGGAATCTCCCAGCCCACCCTGACCAGAATCTCCTGAGGTGGGGAGTGTGGCCGACACATAAACAGGACACATGCTTTGAAATGGCTTCTTTTGGATCATATCCAGTGTGGCTGCCTTTTCTAGACCCTGGGAAAGAGAGGAGAAGCTGGTATCTGAGAATGAGCTTGTATGTCCTACAGTATGTATATTTAACATCACATAGGGAGCTTTCATAAGGCACTGCTTCCTTTAGAGTAGAATTCAACCTAAGCTGAACCTAAGAGAAGTCTTGGGTCACTTCTCTCAGGGAGTTTAGAGGGTAACATGAGATAACTTCCACAGATGGTGTCGTCACGTACATGACAGCTGTGTAGTCTGGACTCAGAAGGGATTAGTGAAAATAACCAGTGTCTAATCACACACTCACTAAGTGCCGAGCACACTCTGAGTACATCATACATATTAGTTTCTTTATCTTCGTCACTACTCTATGAAGAGCAGATGCTATACGTTCCCCCATTCTGCAGATGAAGAAACTAGGGCTAAGAGAGGTTGGGTGGCTTACTGACGGCCACACAGCTTACACATGGCAGGGCTGGAATTCACAGTTTGACTCCAGACGCTGTTTTACTTGGGAAGGTGTATCTGGAGAAGTGAATCTGAAAAAGACTTGGTGAATTTCTTCTCCTGTGTAAGGACTGACTTGTCATGAGACTTGTTCTGTGGGCTGCAACCTTGCCTACAGGGTCCTCTGCAAGTGAGCCCTGCCTGCCTTTCCTCAAGGTTTCGCTCAGGCGTTATTTCTGTTCTGCTTCGCCTGAGCTGCTTCTGTCCAAGGAGGGTAAGGTGCCTCTTGACCATGCGGTCACATACCTCATGCATATTTCTATCATTCCATTTACCAGATTACTTTGAAATTGGTTGTTCACCTGCCTGTCACGCCCTCTAGTCTCTGGGCTTATAGAGAACATGGACAGTATCTTTATTCAACCTACAGATATTTACTGAGTGCCTGCTCTGTGGTGAGTGCTAAGACTGAAAAAGTGATTAAAAATAGATGTAGTGTCTACCTGATAGAGCTTAAAGTCTAATGGGAGAGACAGATGTTAATCACATAACTGGTCTCTAGCTCTCTCTCTCACACACACCCTGACATTTGCACACTCGCATACGTGCATGCATACACCACAATTGCAAACTGATTAGGAGCCATGAAAAAAAGACACAGTGTTACAGTAACATGATACCACTGGCTACTTATTCAGGTATTTAGTAGGTGTTTCCAGTAACCAGATACCGAACCTGTGCTCAATAAGTGTTTGTCTAATAATCTAAGTAGGGAAAAATGCAAAAGCTACAGAGAAAATATCGGATCTCCTGTAAGAACTTCCCAGGAAACAGATTCACCCAAATACTCTTTGGCATGGTGAACGACACAGCTACAGCACCGATCTGACACCAGTGGTACAGGTGAACATTAGGTGGACACAACAGGCCAGCCACTGTCTGAGTTTATCTGTATACACTTAACCCTCACCGTGACCTCACCAAGGAAGTGCTGATGGAACTGAGACTCGAGAGGCTGTGTCTTACACAAGGCCACGGTCAGTGAAAGAGCTGAGATGTGAATACTCCAGAAGCTGTGGTGCCCACACCACTGACCCTGCATCTTACTGCCTGTTTTAATCTCTTCTCTAGAGCCAAGGCTAGTCACCAGGTATTCCTTGCCCAAGGTCATAGTGCTGGTTACAGTATAGCCAAGCTGGTCTCCTCCTTGCCAAGTCGGGCTGTGGGAGTTCTCAAGGGAGAAACCTGGCTATGATAAGAGGGCAGTGCCAGACGGGAAGTAGAACGGAGTCCCCTTAAGGGGCATGGAGTTGCATCTAGGGGGTTCTGTGTACATGTTAAAACCAAGAAGAAAAATTATTATTGAAGGTCAGTTATGTGCCCTTTATGGCTCTAACGCTTCTCTTACAATGCTATATTTAGTCCTGTTATTGTTCAGATGACAAAACCAAGGCTGGGAGGGGTAAAGTAGGTATTTGTGGGATTAGCGACAGAATTGTGATTGGAACTTGTACCTGCCTGCTTTCTTTGGCTCACCTGTTGCCCTGCTGGACCTGGAAAAAAAGCTTGCTTCCTCCTGCCTACAGCACTTTTTCAGATTGATTTTCTCAGAGATCTGTTTACCTGTGTTTCTGGAACTTTCTTTCCTCCCTGAGGTTCCCTTCATGAGCTTCTGGGTGGGTTCTCAGACTGTTTGAGGTGGAACTGAACCAGGTGACCTCTTCACCCACCCCACCTCAGGGCCTACATTCTGTCCAGACAGAGAGGAGACAGTCAGCCCTCCCCTCCGGCTGCCAGGAAAAGCAGGGGAAACGAAGGGGCTGAACCTCCTGTGGCTGGGCCAGCCAAGTGCCAGGAGCCCCAAATTTGCATTCATTGAACAGAACCAGGCTTTGATCATGTGTCTCACTTTGCTTACTCTCATACAACTGCTTTGGTCTCTCTCCCTCCCTTTGCTCTCCGTGGCCCAGACTCCTTAATGTCTAGTGGGAGGGAGGCCAAAGTCTCTCGGCAGCACCAAGGCCCCCCTAACCAGGCACCACCATGGCCTTCTCACTGCCTCTCTTCCTCATTCTGCTCACTGGTGCCTCTGAAGGTCTTTGGAGAGCTAATACTTAATCAGATGGTCTCTTATTTATAGTGACNTCTAGTGGGAGGGAGGCCAAAGTCTCTCGGCAGCACCAAGGCCCCCCTAACCAGGCACCACCATGGCCTTCTCACTGCCTCTTTTCCTCATTCTGCTCACTGGTGCCTCTGAAGGTCTTTGGAGAGCTAATACTTAATCAGATGGTCTCTTATTTATAGTGACTTTCCCTTGGGTTCTGCATCTTGGTTCCCCCAAATGTTGTTTCTGTAAATATCTATCTGTCCATTCTTCTGTCTGTCTGTATACCTGTTTGTCCAGTTACCCACCTGTCTAAAACCTAACTCTCACTGCTTTTGGGGGGGAGGGGTTTTAAAATCAGTTTAGAACTAGGTTCCTTTCCCCCCAAATACTTTCATGAACTTTAGTATTTCATAATACCAATAANACTTTCCCTTGGGTTCTGCATCTTGGTTCCCCCAAATGTTGTTTCTGTAAATATCTATCTGTCCATTCTTCCGTCTGTCTGTATACCTGTTTGTCCAGTTACCCACCTGTCTAAAACCTAACTCTTCACTGCTTTTTTGGGGGAGAGGTTTTAAAATCAGTTTAGAACTAGGTTCCTTTCCCTCCAAATACTTTCATGAAATTTAGTATTTCATAATACCAATAATAGTGATGATAATAATAAAGTCCTAAGTATTAAGCACTTGCTACACAGTAGGACCATAGAGAAAGCTGAGCACGAAAGAACTGATGCTTTTGAACTCTTGGAGAAGACTTTTAAGTCCCTTGGGCTGCAAGGAGATCAAACCAGTCCATCCTAAAGGAAATCAATTGGGGATATTCATTGGAAGGAGTGATGCTGAAGCTGAAGCTCAGTGCTTTGGCCACCTGATGAGAAGAGCTGACTCTGGAAAAGACCCTGATGCTGGGAGAGATTGAAGGCAGGAGAAGGACGGGACAGAGGACGAGATGGTTGGATGACATCACTGACTCAATGGACATGAGTTTGAGCAAGCTCTGGGAGATGGTGAAGGAAGGGGAAGCCTGCTGTGCTGCAGTTCATGGTGTCTCAAAGAGTCAGACATGACTGAGCAGCTGAACAACAACAACCTCACTTTATGCTCACAGTGGCCTTTGGAGTTACCCGTTACTGTTACAGAAGAAGCTAAAGTTCAGAGAGGTCCAGACATGCAGGTTACAGGATTTGAACTCCTGGCTCCNTGTGCTGCAGTTCATGGGGTCTCAAAGAGTCAGACATGACTGAGCAGCTGAACAACAACAACCTCACTTTATGCTCACAGTGGCCTTTGGAGTTACCCGTTACTATTACAGAAGAAGCTAAAGTTCAGAGAGGTCCAGACATGCAGGTTACAGGATTTGAACTCCTGGCTCCCAAGCAGTCCATACTCTATAAAACAGATTCTCCTGACTTACATGGCTAATTCACCCCTCGTTTCTGGGATACACATCTGCTGCCCCCACCACCCTTCTGTGTGGCTTCTGGTTTCTTCTAATCCTTACTTTAACTGTTCTTTGCTTATATTTATTGGGAAATGGCATTAGGAATCTGAAAGTAAACAGGCTCATTTCACTAATTCTTACTACTGTTCTGTAGTATTTGTGTGGAGGAAACTTTTTGTTGCCTCAGAAGATGAGACATCTCAAAAGAGTTTGGTATGATGGACAGAGCTGTGTCTTGGATCAGAACAGCAAGGATCAAATCCTGGCACCACCTCTTATTATCTATGGAACTTTGAGCATATGACTCAGTGTCCTTGGTTACAGTTTCTTTATTTGAAAATTGGAGGTAGTAATAGCAGTACTACTGTGTTCATCACATTGTAAGATTTGGTTCATTTTAGTTAAATCCAGGAGGACCTTGGGTCTGGGTTGACTGATTTGTAAAGGAGGAACTGGCAGATGCATGGAGTGTTTTGTACCTGCCAACTCTCCCCCAGCCACAACAGAAACCACTGCTCAATGAAGGCAGGCTTTCCTGTTGAGCTTAGGGCAGCTTCATCATTCTCCATGGAGCAACCAGAGCTGGCAGCAAGATGAAACTCACTCGGTAACCCCAAAGGAACTTTCAGTTCTCACATTCTGTGGGTTTGATACGAGCCTACTTAAAGAGGATGGTAAATTATGGATGAGGTGGTTGGATCGCACCAGATGAGCTGAGTTGGTAAATATACAATGGGAATGAAACCAAGACCCACCACCACTAGAATTGCTGAATTCTATTCTGGCAGTCTCTGGAGTGTGCCCCTAGAGCCCTGCTGCTCCATAGGGTATCTGGGGTTGCAAACGTCAAGCATTTTGGAAGCAGAGATGGGGAGAGAAAGGAGGAGGAGAAAGAAGAGGAAGAGGGAGAGATGGAGTGGAGAAAAGAGAAGAAGGGAGAGAGCTTAACTTATTCTTTCTCTGTATCAGAAATTCTCAACCAGGGGTGATTTTGCCCCTGGGGGCCATTTAGCAATACCTGGAAATGTTTCTGGTTGTCACAACAGGAGCGTGCTGCTGACCTCTATGAGAAGAGGACAGGGATGCTTCTAAACATCTTATAGTACACAAGACAGCCTTCCATAACAATGAATGAATTATCCAACTCAAAAAAGTCAATGTGCCAAGGTTGGGGAACTGTGTACTAGATTAAAGCAACTCCAAGATGATTCCTTTTGTGCAGGGAGCCCTGTGGGCCCCTAGAGACAGGAGGCTTATGATGATGTGGGCCTCCCAGATGGCTCTGAAGAAACTTCACCTTCCCTCTTCCTTTTACTCATCACTAAAGGCCTCAGGGCAGAGATGGGATGGGGACCTTCTCCTTCATTCTTACAAAAATGCCATGGCTGAAGTTAGTTTCTGTGATTTTCCCAAGATACTAGAGTGAAGAAGCTCCAGAATGGAATAGACACCTCATGCTCTTGGATCTTTGTAACACAGCCTACCTCAGTCAGTGTGACCCCTGGTTGTGCACCCAGCAACCCGCAACAGAGGCCCAAAGCCAGGTGAAACCCCCAAGGGCCGGACCAAGCCTGGTGTTGTGTAGGGGCCTGGGATTTGTTATAGTCGAATATGGTAAGACATGCAGACACGGAAATGACTGTCGTGAAGGAAGAAGTGTCTCGCACTCACAGTCCCCTAAAGCAGGAGGCACAGAATACCACGATGTGGGGGTCCAATGGGGAAGCAGCATGGCCAGTCTAGAGGCCAGGGAGCAAGGGGAAAATATGGGCAAGAACCTTTATTATTGTGGTTCCACCAAAAGGAAAAGGCAAGGCATGGTGAGCACATTCTGGATTGACTAATCTGAATAGTTTCAGCAGGCTCTGGGGTGTAGGGGCTATCCCTGGTTGTCTGGCACCTGGCCCTGGGTTGTTGGGGGTCAAGGGGAGATAGTGGTCCAGAATGAGAGCCCACTTGTTGATGTTCAGTCACTAAGTCGTGTCTGACTCTTCCACCCTGTGAACTGCAGCACACCAGGCTTCCCTGTCCTTCACCATCTCATGGAGTTTGCTCAAACTCATGTCCATTGAGTCAGTGATGTTATCTAACCATCTCATCCTCTGCTGCCCACTTCTCCTCTTGCCCTCAATTTTCCCTAGCATCTCAGCCTTTTCCAGTGAGTCATCTCTTCGCATCAGAGCCCAGTAGAGAAGGTTGTTGCGATATGGGCTCTGGATGGTTGTCTCACATTTGACAGGTGCTCTCTGTGGCAAGTCTTGACTTTCTCCAGGTTCTGGCTAACTCTGTGAGAGGCGGTCCATCCAGGTTCAGTGAACCTGAAAGATATGAAAGCATCAGAATACAGAAAATAAGACCTGGTTAGCACACCTCCCTAACCCCAAAGCCTCACCACACTGCTGCTTTTTAACAATCTTTTGAAATGGAACTCTTTTGTTTCTAACTAAGTCTTATATAACACCCAGTATTTAAGCAAATTACAAAGTAAAAATTACTCTTCTGTTTGATGCAGAGCTTGGGTGACTCTGAACCTTTGAACCTCCAGAAGGTATCCCGCTCCATAGACATCCTCTTTAGAAGTGATGTTCACTCCCTCCATCCTGCTGCTCTCCTAGCCTTGGGTTCTGCCACGGGTTGGGAGAAGCCTCGGGGAGTATTTGAGGGCAGGGATCCTGTAGGCAGATCACTTGTATTTGTATTCTTGATCTGTCACCTCCCAAGCTGTGTGACCTTGGGGAATTATATTTAATCTCACGCTTTAGTGCTGCCAACTATAAAGTAGGCATAATGGTAATATCCAGGAGATGGTGCAGGACAGGGAAGCCAGGAATGCTGCAGTCCACAGGGTTGCAAAGAGTAACACACAACTTAGTGACTGAACAACAACAACAACGACAAAAGGCCCTACCTAATGGGCTGCTGTCAGAATTAATGCACACAAAGCCAGTAGNAGGGGACAACCGAGGATGAGATGGCTGGATGGCATCACGGACTCAATGGGCGTGAGTCTGAGTGAACTCCGAGAGTTGGTGATGGACAGGGAGGCCTGGTGTGCTGCGGTTCATGGGGTCGCAAAGAGTCGGACACAACTGAGCGACTGAACTGAACTTACTAACCTCCCCTAATAAAGTCCCAGGCCTGTGGGGCCATTATTGATGAAGTTGTATAGTGGTTCTACATTTGTGTTGTGTTTTTCCTAAGCCTGAGGGTCAGAAATGGCCTATTACAGCTCTTGGTGGCCCTGGATGTGTAGATACCCTCATGACTCAGGAAAGACATTGGTTCAGCAGCTCATAGGGGCTGCCTGCCCCCGGAATGTGGACAGAAAGCCTCCTTGCCTTTGCTTCCCTGCATGGGAGTGCATAGACTGCAGGGGCTTCTCTCCCCTGGCTCTGACCCTGGCAGTCCCCATTTGGGGATTAGATTCACACTGACTTTGGGCTCTATCTGGGTCACACTGTCTTGGAACTGCTATGGCCCCTTGGGAAGAAAAGGAACATCTGAGAAAGGAGAACTCGGCCTTTAAAAATGTAAGTCTCTATTGAGGAAAAGGAATTGGGAAAACAGCCCTTTTGCAAGGAGGAAAATGGCTTTGGGGTCCCCTTTCCCAAGTCCAGCCTTAATTTGGAGATATTTCACAGTGGCCTTTTGAAGGGGTGACCAGTTCATACCAAGCTGCCTTAAATGCTTGGAGCAAAANAAATGTAAGTCTCTATTGAGGAAAAGGAATTGGGAAAACAGCCCTTTTGCAAGGAGGAAAATGGCTTTGGGGTCCCCTTTCCCAAGTCCAGCCTTAATTTGGAGATATTTCACAGTGGCCTTTTGAAGGGGTGACCAGTTCATACCAAGCTGCCTTAAATGCTTGGAGCAAAAGCCTGTGGGGACTTGCAAATCAACTCCGGGAAGAGAAATTAGCTGTGTCTTGTCTCAGAACTCCCGAAATCGGCTCCAAAGTAAACACATAAGCTGTGCCGGCAGGGAAAGCATGGCCCCTTTTTCTTCTTCATTTTAGAAACTCCATGTGTGCATTATTTTAAATAGGCGCCAGCACACGAGGCCCTTTTAACAAGATTGAAAACAGATGGGGCCTTAGGCTGTTCAGTAGCTCTCAGAAACTGACATGGGAAGTGCTAAGCCATCTTGTGTCCAGGCGACGTTCATATTCTTCTTGAAGCACAAATCTGGCCAGGCCTCTCATTCCCAGGGAGCAGGAGTCTGCTTCCTGCATCAGGTGTGTCAGCAGGGGAAGGAAATATCTCCTTTCACTGCATTTGCCCATGTTTGCATTTACTTAACCCTCTGGCAGCCTGAAAGAAGAGGGGCTTGTGCTAGCCTTGAGACCCCATGCTTCTGGAGCTGGAAGCATTGGGTTTTATTATACATGGGATTATACTTATTATACTTATTATACATGGGATTGTTACTCCTCACAACCCATGGCTCTCCAGAGGCTCCCAATCTCACTGTAAGTGATGGCCAGAGTCCTTCCCGTGACTATACACCCTTCATGGTTAGACTTCCATGGCCTTCTTCCTGCTCTTGTCTTTCTTGCTTACTCTGATCCAGTCATACTGGCCTTCTCACACTGCTCCTTAAAATCAAACAGCAGGAAACAAGTGTTGATGAGGATGTGGAAAGATTGGAACCCTTGTACATTGCTGGTTGGAATGTAAAATGGTATAGCTGCTATAGAATACAGTATGGTGGTTCCTCAAGAAGTCAGACAGAATCACCAAATGACCCAGCAATTCCACTCCTGGGTATGTAGCCACAAGAACTGAAAGCAGGGACTCAAGTGTGTTTGTTAACCCGTGCTCATAGCAGCATTATTCACAGTAGCCAAAAGGTAGACATAAAACTCAAGTGTTCATTGACAAATGGGTAAACAAATGTGGTATATCCATACAATGGAATATGATTCAACCTTTAAAAGGAAGGAAATTCCTACTTATGCTATAACATGGACAAACTTTAAGTCAAATACGCCAGACGTAAGAGGACAAATATCCTATGATCCCACTTGCATCAGGTACCTAGAAGAGTCAAATTCATAGAGACAGAAGTACAGTAGAGGTTACCGGCCGTTATGGAGAATGAGTTACTGTTTCTTGGACACGAGGGTTTTGTTGGGGATGATGAAAAAGTTCTGTGGTTGGATGGTGGCGATGGTTGCACAACAGTGTGAATATATTTCATGCCACTGATTTATACACTTAAAAAAACAGTTAAAATGGTAAATTTTACATTGCAGTTATTTTACCACAAAGAAACAAACTTTGAAAAACTCAGGCAGTACACCCTGCCTTGAGCTTTTGCTTTTCTGTTCTCTTTGCCTGGAGCCCTCTTTCCCAAGGTATCCACATGGCTTGTTCAGATTCTTTGCAGCAGTGTCGCCTTCTCAGAGGCGCTTGACTGCCCTCTCTGAAATGGCAGTCTCCGCGCACACTTCTCAGTCGCTGTGTGTCATGTCACTTGCTTCATCTTTCTTCGCAGCGTTTAGCACCCAGAGTGCTGACACTATGGTCCTTCTGAAGTCCAGCACTAAGCTCAGGCTGTAGGGGGCAGCAGGGACTCCATGTCTGGGGTTTAAAACCGGCCATGTTTTCTGAGGCCCAAGCAGAGGGAGCAGCAGGCCCTCATCTTGGCGCAGGGCTTTACCTTGGTCCCTGGATGTGTGGACTGGATCAAGGGAAGGAAGGTAAGAGGAAAGAGCCCTGGGAAGCAGCTCTAGGGAGAGAAGGTGAGGCCCACGCTGTGGGTAGCAGCAGGTAGAAAAGGAGGGTTGATTGCTTTTTTCATTTCCACAGCACTGAAATGGTGTTGGACATGTAAAATGAAAACCAAATAAAGAAAAGCATGTTAAGGTAGAATAGAACATTTTAATTTCTCAGAGCTTTGATGGATGAGATGTTCTTGTCATCACAAGTTTCCATTTGGGAAAAAATCCACAGAAATAAATTACATCGACCCTACTTAAGCTCCTTCAGTATCTCTGCTCACCATACTCGACAGGGTCATGCCTGCTTCATCTCTAGGCTCATCATCCCACCCCAGGCAGCTCTTCCCACCTCACTGTCAGCGTCACACCCACCTGTGATACAACTGCCAAACGTGGACTCTGCTTCTGCACCTCGATCTCCAAGCCCCTGAACCCATCCATCATGGAAAAATATGGGGAGACATTCATATGTGCTTTGTTTAATCCTATAAACGCACATTTCTGAGAATTCAGCAGAATGGTACTTACACCTGTGGAACTCAGCGCAACAGCGAAGAGAGGTAGATGTCAAGGGGACACGATTCATGGTTCTTTACTACGTAGCTAAGCTATGGTCTTAAAGTCTCTGAACATTTGCCTGATCTGTCACAAGCAGCAAAAGTTTGTTGCAGGCGGCAAAATTCATTCCTATGTCTCTCAACCTTACAAAAGGTCTGGAAATGGGGAGAGATGAGGCTCCAGCGGTCCCACCATTTTGGGACCATTCCCATCCCATGAAGCTTCTTTCTCCCCCTCCCTCCTCTTCCCTCTCTTCCTTCCCCCATTCTCCCCCACCTCCTCAGTCCTCCTCCCCTTCCTTCCTCTCCCCTCCTCCCCCATCTCCTACCCTCCTCTCCCTCCCCCTCCTCCCTCTCTCCTTCAGCGAACACTTCCTATCCTTCGGACATTATCAGAAGCTCTCCCTACCCTTCAAGTTTTCCCTGGCAGAGGGAAAATGACAGTGGGTGTTTTACTTTGATTCTCAGATGCTGTTGTCTCAGTCTCTATTCTTGGCACAGTAGTTGCTCAAAAAAAGAAATAGTTGTTAAGTTAATGAATTAATGGATGACTCAAGCTCAGATAGCTTTGTGATCTTGGCCAAGTCATTTTCTCTCTCTGTTTCTCATCCATGAATGAGAATGCTAATACCTACTTCCATATCAAGAGATCATTGTAATGATCAAATTAAAGAACATAAATATGATATCCAACATCGATTATTCATTTTTCACTTAGGCACCTTGCTAAGAACTCTTAAGTGGATATTAATTCCATTTAATGGAATCCATTAATTCCATTAAATGGAATTAATCCATCTAATGCTCACACCTGCCCTAGGAAGGTACCATTCTTAATCTCATTTACAGATGAGGGACTGAGGCTGAGAAAGGCTAACTTNATTTTTCACTTAGGCACCTTGCTAAGAACTCTTAAGTGGATATTAATTCCATTTAATGGAATCCATTAATTCCATTAAATGGAATTAATCCATCTAATGCTCACACCTGCCCTAGGAAGGTACCATTCTTAATCTCATTTACAGATGAGGGACTGAGGCTGAGAAAGGCTAACTTGTCTAAAGGTGCACAACAAGTAAGGTTTGTCTGATTCGAACTCATGGGGTTCATTTCTAAAAACCTTCACATGCCAACACTTGTAAACTGCAAGTCACTGCTACTGATGTTTTTAAAAAATAATATGGTGAACTCCAACTAACTTTGGATATTTTATAACTTGAACATTTAGTAATGTAGATTTCGTCATTTTACTTGTTTCTATTTTATGTGTATTTTGACACGTTTTAATCTCTCCCTTACCTGCCTTCTACACACACACGCACACACACAGAGGAATATTAAGATTTTTTGATGAGCAGAGGTGCCTTTGCATCTGCCTACATAGCTGGGTGTTTCGCACGGGAGGTGGGCAGTACTGCCAGGCAGCTCTCACGAACCCAGTGGCCCAGGCTTTTCCTGAGATGCCCAGTACTGCTTCTGCACAGTATTTCCTCCTCTGGAAAGGTCCACTGAATGAGTCTTCAGACATTCAAAGCCTCTTTTGTCTGCAAGGTGAGTCTGCACTGGTGGAAAAGAGCTCAGCCCCGAGATGCCAGCCAAGGAAGTCACTGAGCCCACCAGGCCTCAGAGCTGAAAACACGGCCTATGCGGGAAACCAACAGGAAGCAGTTCTTGCTGAGAGCAGGCTTTGGGCCGCCTGCCAAGTACTTGCTATCAGCAGGGCAGTTGGAAGGAGCAGAGCGGTGAAAGAGGGACCTGTGGGCTTCCCCAGCAGCCACTGCACACTGACGTGGGAAAGACACAGGAAGGTGTAAGAATTAGAGCTCTGCGAGTAAGACTCGAGTCACCCCAAATAAGCCACGTGGTACAGTGTGAAGCGTGTCAGCCTGGGTTTGGACCCCAGGATGTAACTTTGGACAAAGTCACCCTGCTTCCCTGGGCCTCACCTTTGGCATCAGCAAAATGGGCATCTGTTCATTCAGTGGTATTCACAGAGCACCTGTGTTGTTTCCCCAAACACTGGTTTAGGTGCTGGGCTAGAGCTCTGAGCAAAACAGACAAAACCCCTGCCCCATGGAGCTTCCGTTATAGTGAAAGAAATGGACGATTAAATATTCACTTGGGATAGGATGTAAATACTTACGTCAGAGGGTGGTGAGTGCTGTGGGGGAAGATTAAGCAAGGAAATAGCTTGGAACACAGCAGGTGCTTTGTAGGAAGGTGCCACTAGGGGCGCCAGGGAGCAGAGGTGTGCTGCCGGCTCTCAGAAACAAGGTTTAGAGGCTGAGGGATTGGAGGTTGGAGTCTGTTTCCTGTGCTTGATAATGGGAAAGAGGCCAGCATGGCATGGCGATGCCAGAGTGAGTTGAAACAGGGGCAGACGGGAGCTGGTGGAAGGAGGTGTCAAAGAACCTAAATCCTGTAGGAGTTTACAGCCTGCGTAAAGCTTGGGTTTTCTGTGTTTAGTGTTTTATTATTGTTGCTGCTGTTGTTTATGTTTTTAACGAGTCTCTATAAGACCCTGTGAAAGAACCTAAGAAGTGAAGAAGGGACTCCCCTGGTGATCCAGTGGTTAAGACTCCATGCTCCCAGTGCAGGGGGCCCAAGTTCAATCCCTGGTCAGGGAACTACATCCCTCATGCCACAACTAAGAGATCCTCCATACCGCAGCGAAGATCCCAAGTGCTGCAACTGAGACCCAGTGCAGCCAAGTAAATTTAAAAAAATAGAAGAAGAAGATCACAGTGCATGCAGAATCCTGATTTATTTTAAAAGGAATTTGTTAATAACACACTTTCTTTCCCAAGAGTAAACATAACAATCTATTAAGGATTAGGTTGGAATTTTGATGAAAACTTGCTAGAGGACTCAAGAATGCCCTAATCCTACCTTGACAATTACTACCACCATCTCTTTTGCAGGTTCCTGAAGTAGACAAAAACACAAGGAGGAAGAGCAAATAAGTTTTAGAGGGCCTAGGCCCACCACCCCTGTGCAGGGTTGCCTGAATCAGCTCCAGACCAAAGCAGTGCAGCATCTTGCTGCTGCTGCTGCTAAGTCACTTCAGTCGTGTCCAACTCTGTGCAACCCCAGAGACGGCAGCCCACCAGGCTCCCCTGTCCCTGGGATTCTCCAGGCAAGAACACTGGAGTGGGTTGTCATTTCTTTCTCCAATGCATGAAAGTGAAAAGTGAAAGTGAAGTCGATCAGTTGTGTCTAACTCCTAGTGACCCCATGGACTGCAGCCTACCACGGTCCTCCGTCCATGGGATTTTCCATGCAAGAGTACTGGAGTGGGTTGCCATTGCCTTCTCTGTGCAGCATCTTACTTGTCTTTAAAGCCAAATGTCCCATTTATGAGTGTTACTTACTAAATGTGCTAAGTTGCTTCGGTTGTGTCGGACTCTTTGTGACCCTATGGACTGTAGCCTGCCAGGCTCCTCTGTCCGTAGGGTTCTCCAGACAAGAATACTGGAGAGGGTTGTCATGCCCTCCTCCAGGGGATCTTTCCAACCCAAGGATCAAACCTGCACTCTTATGTCTCCTGCATTGACAGGTGGGTTCTTGACCACTAGCGCCACCTGGGAAGCCCTACTTACTAAATATGTATTGCTAAATAATGTTGAGGTACCACAAACACAGTTACGAAGAGAGAGAGCAGGACATCTGGGTCTTCTTGGAATCAGAGTTCAGTGCTGCAAACTCATGGGACAGAGGGTGGCTGAGAGCAAATTGGCTGCTGAGGGTGGCTTCTCTGAGGAGCTACAAGGCAGGAGAGAGGAAGTTAACATGAGGACCACCCAGTTCAGCAGGCACTCAGACGGAGAGAAGCAGAATGTGGACTCCAGAATCACACATGATTGCCCGGTTTTCAACCCAGCAGTGACCTTGCCCATTGTTTAAGGCAGATGTCCTGAGCACTAGATTAACAGTTCCTCCTTATGAGGTGAGAAAGCGTAGAGAAAAGGGCAGGGGATGAGAAGTTGTTCTAGCATTAGGAAAGGTCCTGGAGGCTGCCCACCTTCTGCCATCAGCTCAGTATCTATGTCTCTCTCTCTTTTACCCTCCTGCAAATTACAGAGGGTGTCTAAGGCCTTGGAAAGGGGCAGATTGTAAGGGTTTAAGGGTACAGTCTGGACCAGATAGGTCTTCACTAACTAACAAGAATTTCTAGTATCTTATCAGCCTCCCTTGGATTCCAGAACAATCTGTCTGCCAGCATCTTGTCTTTCTCAGGAACTGTGGACAACAGCTCTTTGTGTCGAAATCCCCCTTCCTTCAGTCAGGCTTCATGGTCAAGGCTGATAGCTGCTACCTCCACATTCCCACACATTTTCAGTTTCTTGTGTACATTCCAGTCACTCATCCAATTCCAAGTCCCAGTTTCAGTTTCTTTCCCATTGATCTGTTGGCCTAATAGCATCCTTCAACTTATTATAATAATGATGATTGCAATCACCATTTTCTACTCCATCATCAACATCATTATCATTGCAAATGCAATTACTGGTAACTAAAGATGAATGCCCCATGCTTTCAGTGATATTATCTGCTTGGCATCACATACTTTCTAGGTTCCAGTGAGGACCTATGAAAGACTCTTCAGGAAACTGAGTGCATTCCGTCTTGTTTGTGTGTGATGTGCGTACTCATGAGTGTGTGTGCACGTGTTTTCCTGGAGCTGGACATGTGTTTAATTATAAACAGGTGCTTGTATTTCCTTGTGATCGAGGGTGCTATAGAAGAGATCTTGTTAATGGATATGATTCCAACCATAACTAGCACTGATAANCCGTCTTGTTTGTGTGTGATGTGCGTACTCATGAGTGTGTGTGCACGTGTTTTCCTGGAGCTGGACATGTGTTTAATTATAAACAGGTGCTTGTATTTCCTTGTGATCGAGGGTGCTATAGAAGAGATCTTGTTAATGGATATGATTCCAACCATAACTAGCACTGATAATAGAGTCTGGAACTTAGAAAGTGCTATGTTAATACTTGTGGTTAAATATTTATCACTCTCTTATAACACAGCCCTTCATGTTTCCCAGTGGTCTCCCAAAGATGACTGTACCCTAATCCTGGAATCTGTGAAAATGATACTTAGAAGGGAGATGACGATGTGATTACAATTATGGACTTTAAAATAAGAAGAGTATCTCTGATTATCCAAGTGGGCCGGTCTGGCCACCGAAGCCCTAAAAAACAGAACTTTCTCTGGCTAGAGAGGAAGATGTGACAAAAGGGAAGTCAGAAAACTTTGGAGAATAAGAAGGACTTGACATGCCATGACAAGTTTGAAGATGGGGAGTACAGTGTGACAAGGAGTGCAGACAGCCTTAAGGAGCTCGGACAGTCTCCCAGCTGAGATCAGCAAGGAAGTAGAACCTCAGTCCTATAGCTGCAGAGAGCTCGATTCAGCAAACTTGGAAGCAGATTCTTCCCAAAACCTCCCAGAAAGAGTCCAGATGGCTGATACCGTGATTTTGGCTTTGTGAAACCTAGAACAGAAATCAGCTGAGCTAACATGGACTTCTGATGGATATAGAGCAGTGAGACAATGCATTTGCGTTGTCTGCAGCTGTTAAACTTGTGATAATTTGTTGTGGCAGCAATAGAATACTAACACCCTATAGAATACCATTCCTTCATAGGGAATTCAAAATCCTCAGAATTGGCCTCCCACCCACTTTTCTAGCTCTGTTCTGTTGTGTTCCTCCACATACTCCATGCTCCATCAACAGAAGACATCTCACTGCTTCACTGACCCAAGAGCGCTGTGTTCTCAGCTGTGCTTTTGTTCATGAAAACTTAGATTGGGCCTTTCTCCTCCTTTCTACCTGGAACCACCCTCCTCCTCGCTATGGTCTAGTGGATCTAGCAGTGGGGCAGTTTCAGAAGGTGAATTATTTAGCGTGTGTAGGTATTGTAGTTGTCCATTCATCTACAAAGTATAAAAAATAACACTTCATGCCACAAGTGTGTTTTCAATACCTCCTGTGTACCAGGAACTGGATATAAAGTGGTAAATAGCTTTCTAATAATAGTATGATTGCTTGGCATTTCTTTTTCATAAGGTATGCTGTGGTAATAGTATTTTTGTTCCATGATCATTCGGAGACACTGGTTAAGAGAGAAAGAGAGGTGAAAATGAAACAGACCGTGGACATAATTGACTCAGTTGATAATAACTCATTTTGAAGATGAAGAGGATTAAAGTGGAGAGAGAAAGAGGGGTTTGCCCAAGGCCATACACTTGGTCAGTGTTAAATCTGAAATTTAGATCTCTTGACCCCAGACTTGAAACCAGTTTCTTTTCCACTGTTCTTTGATTCCTCCATGTAGATGCTTAATAAAAGTCATAAACAGAAAAACTCAGAGTCTAGCATTTTCAGGTATCATTGAGATCAGTGTTGAAAACCTCCCACACCTGGTTTTAACAAGTGTAACAAAATACAAAGACCTTACATAGGCTGCTGTGAAAACCTACCTGTCTTTATGGTGTCTATGACCCAATAATTTCACTCCTAGGAATATATACTCAAAAGAAATGAGAGTATATGTCCACCAAAAGAGATGTACAAGAACAGGCATAACAGCTTTTTTCTTAATAGCCAATGAGTAGAAATAGGCCAGGTGTCCATCAGCAGCAGAACAGATGGATGTATTATTGCACAGNGGCATATTGAGTACAGCACTTTCACAACATCATCTTTCAGGCTTTGAAACAGCTCAACTGGAATTCCATCACCTCTACTAGCTTTGTTTGTAGTGATGCCTTCTAAGGCCCACTTGACTTCACATTCCAAGATGTCTCGCTCTAGATGAGTGATCACATCATCATGATTATCTGGGTCGTGAAGGTCTTTTTTGTACAGTTCTTCTTTGTATTCTTGCCACCTCTTCTTAATATCTTCTGCATGGCAACCCTCTCCAGTATTCCTGCCTGGAGAATCCCATGGACAGAGGATCCTGGCAGAGTACAGCCCATAGGGTCACAAAGAGTCATACACGACTGAAGAGACTTAGCACACACCCCTGTGAAGGCACTGAAGCACTACACAGAAATAAAATGATTTATTCTAAGCCCAACAGCATGAATGAATCACACAGATATAATGATGAGTGCAAAAAGGCAAATACCAAAAGAGTATACACTCCGAGATTCATATGAATTTCAAAAACATACAAAACTAAGCTACAGAAATAGAAGGTATCAAAGTGGTAGTATCATGGTGTGCAAGTTGATGCTGAAGTTGACAGAGTATTCAGGGAGGCTGGAATTGTTACCAATTTTTGTCTTGATATTGATTGCTCATGCTAGGTTGCTTCAGTCATGTCCAACTCTTTGCAACTCTGTGGACTGTAGCCCACCAGGCTCCTCTGTCCATGGGCTTCTCCAGGCAAGAAAATGGAGTGGGTTGACTTTTCCTTCTCCAGGGGATCTTTCCAACTCAGGGATCAAACCAACGTCTCTTATGTCTCCTACATTGGCAGGTGTGGTTTTTTACCACTAGCACCATCTGGGAAGTTAATATTGATTCTGCAAGCACAGATCAATTAAGGTCCATCAATCTGTAAAAATTTGTGAAATTTAATTTAGCTATCCCTCTTTTTTTGAGGCATTCTTCTAAAGTTTACAATAGCTTTAATTTATCAAGATCTGTGAGTTTGAGTNAAGTTAATATTGATTCTGCAAGCACAGATCAATTAAGGTCCATCAATCTGTAAAAATTTGTGAAATTTAATTTAGCTATCCCTCTTTTTTTGAGGCATTCTTCTAAAGTTTACAATAGCTTTAATTTATCAAGATCTGTGAGTTTGAGTAGACTCTGGGAGTTGGCAATGAACAGGGAAGTCTGACGTGCTGCAGTCCATGGAGTTGCAAAGAGTTGGACATGACTGAGCGACTGAACTGAACTGATCTTTAAATAATGTTATTCCACTTTATATACAGTGTAAGGACCTTTTAACAGTACATTTCCTTTCCATCTTTGTGTTCTTGTTACACATTCTACTTCTGCATGTGTGATGAACTCCCATAATTCATGTTATTGTCTTGCAGTCAATTATTCACCTTGAGAAGCAGAGAACTACGCTGACACAAAAGAAACAGACTTCCTTCCAAGTCCGAGAGTATTTACAAATGCACTTTTTATGGCAAAATGTTAAGTGAAAGTGAGGTGCCTACAGGCATGGCAGACTGTAACAACTGGACTCTAATTCAAATTAAGGAGTCTTTGATGAAAAAAGTCATCAGAGCACAGGCTCAGTATTTGTGACACATGGGCTTAGTTGCTTTGTATCATGTGGAATCTTTCCAGATCAGGGATTGAACCTGTGTCTTCTGCATTGACAGGTGGATTCTTCACCATTGAGTCACCAAGGAAGCCCAGCTGTCATTCTTTGCCTCTCTTTATATAAAGTATATTTTCCCCCTCTGATTGCTTTGAAGGTATTCTGTTCATCGCTGGTTTGTTAGTAAGCTGATTATTATGTACGTTGGTATGATTTTCTTTATGTTTCTTCTGCTTGGGAGTCATTGAATTTCTTAGGCCTATAGGTTTATAGTTTTCATCAAATTTGAAAAACTGAGACTGAGGGGAGCTTCTGCAAAGTTGAAAAAGCTCTAGGTAAACTAGGACAAGTTGGTCATCCTAGATCGAGAGCACACTGTGATCCAGGGCTTACTTAGCCCCACTACTAAATTTTTGAGAACTCGACTCTTATTACATTTTACCTGGTGAGAACATGCACTATCCCCAGCCCTGTGTGTGTTCTGGAGTATGAGTCTACTCCATCAGAGGTTTTCTGATAGTTCTGTCACTGGCCCTGAGAAGTTTCCTTTCATGCACACTCATAGCAGTACACAGCCAAAGACTTACAGATCTGCCTGGAGGCTTTTTTCTGTGTAGTTGTATCTTTCCTTTACTCTGCCCTGCAAATTCTGGCCACCTCTGCTGCTGCTGCTGTTGCTGCTGAGTCCTGTCAGTCGTGTCTGACTCTGCAACTCCATAGATGGCAGCTCACCAGGCTCCTCTGTCCCTGGGATTCTCCAGACAAGAACACTGGAGTGGGTTGCCATTTCCTTCTCCAATGCATGAAAGTGAAAAGTGAAAGTGAAGTCACTCAGTCGCGTCCAACTCTTCGCGACTTCATGGACTGTAGCCTACCAGGCTTCTCCATCCATGGGATTTTGCAGGCAAGAGTATTGGAGTGGGTTGCCATTGCCTTCTCCAGTTCAGTTCAGTTCAGTCGCTCAGTCGTGTCTGACTCTTTGCGACCCCATGAATTGCAGCACGCATGAGTTGCAGCACGCCAGGCCTTCCTGTCCATCACCAGCTCCCAGAGTTCACTCAGACTCATGTCCATCGAGTCAGTGATGCCATCCAGCCATATTATCCTTTGTTGTCCCCTTCTTCNCCCCATGAATTGCAGCACGCATGAGTTGCAGCACGCCAGGCCTCCCTGTCCATCACCAGCTCCCAGAGTTCACTCAGACTCATGTCCATCGAGTCAGTGATGCCATCCAGCCATATTATCCTTTGTTGTCCCCTTCTTCTCCTGCCCCCCATCCCTCCCAGCATCAAAGTCTTTTCCAGTGAGTCAACTCTTCGCATGAGGTGGCCAAAGTACTGGAGCTTCAGCTTTAGCATCATTCCTTCCAAAGAAATCCCAGGGTTGATCTCCTTCAGACTGGACTGGTTGGATCTCCTTGTAGACCAAGGGATGCTCAAGAGTCTTCTCCAACACCATATTCAAAAGCATCAATTCTTCGGCGCTCAGCCTTCTTCACAGTCCAACTCTCACATCCATACATGACTACTGGAAAAACCATAGCCTTGACTAGACGGACCTTAGTCGGCAAAGTAATGTCTCTGCTTTTGACTTCTCCAGCCTCCCTGAATTCTAACGTTTGACTCTTCAGCTTAGTGAGACTACTGGGCACTGATTGCATTCTCCCACGCCTGAAAACTGCCTCTAGTCAGTCAGCTAGGGCAGTCACAGAGGTAATTTCATGTGTTTCCTTTCTGCAAGATCATAGTCCTGCAATGCCTGTTGTTCAGTGTCTGAAAACTATTAATGTATTTTGTCTGGCTTTCAAAGTTTACGATGACAGTATAAATATAGCCCCTATTACTCCACTGTGGACTTAATTAAGCAGGAATCTTTACTCTTTATATTGTATGCCTTAATATTTTAAAAATTGTTTATGTTATAAATATTTGAAAAGGTTTCTCTTTTTCTGGTGATACCATTTTTTATGCATTTCAATTTACTCTCACTAAGACAGTTAAATATTTGAATATAATAACAATAGCTGTTTATAGAGATCTTCCTCCTATGTATGTCTCAGCTCTGTGCTAGGTGTCTCACATACACTATCTTGAATCTTCACTAACAGTTTTAAAGCTAGATACCCCTGATATTATTGCCTCCATTTTAGAGATGTCAAAACTGAGATTCTAAAAGTCAGTAACTTGACCAAAATCATCAGATATTGAGCAGTTACTTTTAAATCTAGTTTCTTTGAATATTTAGTTATCTATATCACCATGCCTAGTATATAGTAAAGAGACATCACATTAAAAATAAATGAAACCAAAATGTTTTTGAGGTCAAAAGGTTAACGTAGGCAGAAAATGCAGAAACATGACTCTCATAGTAGTGCTTTATTTTGTGCGTGTGTGCATATATGCATTTAAGTATGTGTTTGCTAAAGTGAATAAAGGAGCCTTACCTAAACCAATTGACATTCTTTGAACCCTGACACCTTTGCATGCAATACTAAAATTGGATCCACTTTCCAAAATTATGTTATTACATTCCTAGGATTATTGCAACAAATTACTACAACTTGGTGGCTTAAAATAAATTATCCTCTCAGAGGCCAGAAATTGGAATCAAGGTGTCAACAGATCTGTACTCCCTCTGAAGACTGTCTTTCCTTGCTTTTTCCACCTTCTAGTAACTCCTCTTCCTTGGTTTTGGGGCAATGTAACTCCAGTCTCTGCCTCCATCATCATACCCCCTACTTTCCTGGGTCCCTCTGTCTCCCCTTCTCTTCTTTTATAAATGCATCTTCTTATATTTAGGGTCCACTCTCATCCAGGATCTTAGAGCCTTAATTATACTTGCAAAAACTCTTTCTATACACAGTCAAATTCACAGGTATCAAGGGTTAGGACTTGGACATATCTTTTAGGGGAATCGATGTAACCCACTACAGTCTATGAGAGCTCTCCAGGCCCTGATATTTAGGATTCTACCAGCAGGGTGATCCTGTTATCTTGAGGGAGAGATGGTTGGATACTTCTATGTTCATTTCCATGGTTGTTGAAATTCTCAGAAAGATAAATATAGGAAAGTGCCCTTTCTTTGCTACTCCAGCTCTCTGTGCCTGGAGGCCTTTTTCTGTGCAGTTGTATCTTTACTCTGCCCTGCAAATTCTAGCCACCTCTGCTGCTGCTGCTGCTGCTAAGTCGCATCAGTTGTGTCTGACTCTGTGCAACCCCATAGATGGCAGCTCACCAGGTTCCTCTGTCCCTGGGATTCTCCAGGCAAGAATACTGGAGTGGGTTGCCATTTCCTTCTCCAATGCATGAAAGTTGCTTGCTGCCCTATAACCCAGGAATCTACCTCCTATAATTACTCATAAACTATGACTAGGAGACAACTGCAAACACTCAGATCTGAACCAGATGAACTTCTGACTTGTATATCCAAGCCCGAGGGTGTCTTCTATCCAGGTATTTCTCTTTCCATTTGAGCAGCAAGATAGCCCCTGGGTCTTTGCCATCTAGTTGGAGATTTTACCATCCAAGATTCTGACTCACTCCTTTTCTTCACATATCTTGTGCCCAGCAGTTCTGTGTTGCAACTTTCTTTTTTCTCCACACAAGCAACAACTTTTCTCACTAATTTTTCTTTGTAATCTTACCAATGAAATATCTTGAACATGATGGACTGAATTTTTAAGGCATTAGATTTAATAACTGGGTCATTACCACTGTTTACCAACCTGGCCTCATTACAGAGCTCTTTGCTTTTCACTTTTCCACAGCATAATGAGGTTATTAATTAAAACAAGAGACACAGGCACTCTGGATGTGCTTGAATGCCATCTGGGAAGATAGCTAGGTCTTTGGCCATAATTTCTGGTAAATGATGCCAACGGGATAGATTTAAATCACCATGAAATGATATTTCTGTTCAATGTAAACTTGCTTTTCTCTTTGAGTGGTTTATTTTTAGGTCCCTAAAATTCCCAGTTGCAGTCCACCTAATGCCTTATTTAGCTAAACAGTGGGGACAGTGGGGTGCTGCAGTTAAAAGACATGCTGGAGCCAGACTGCCTGGGGTTAAATCCTGGCTCTGCTACCTACTGTGTGACAGTGTGCAAGTTATTTGATCTCTCTCTGCCTTGGTTTTTCATGTAGACAAGTATGAGGATTAAATGAATTCATACGTATAAAATGCTTAGGACAGTACCTGGCACATAGTGAGTGATGCATGTATGTGAGCAATTATTTTTATTCATTAAATCCAAAGAAATAGCTTTTGGTTTCTGTATAAGTCAGTGTAGTATTATGCATTTTCTAGAGTGGGCTTACAGGTTGCATTATGTCTCCTAAAATTCATGTGTTAAAGTCTTAAGGCCCAATGCCTCAGAATGTGACCTTAGTTGGACACAGGTATGTGGAGATAGGATCTTTACAGAGATAATCAAGTTAAAGTGAAGTCAGTAGGGTGGGTCCTAATCCAGTATGACTGGTAGAATGGCTACAGAGACTTGCATAGAGGAAAAACATACTGATAAGAGACAGAGAGCAGGTAACCTTGCAATGCGAAAAACTGCAACAGAGCCTTCTTGCACGGCCCTCAGAAAGAACCAGTGCTGCCCACACCTTGATTTGGGACTTCTAGCCTCCACAGCTGTGAGAAAGCACAGTTTTCTGTGTTTAAGCCACCTAGTGGGGTACTTTGTCATGGCAAACCTAGGAAATGGTTATAACATCATGTCACTACCCCCCAGGAGCATATAACCTGGTAGGAGGGATCTATTCCATAGGAAAGAGCTTCCTAGGTAGCGCTAGTGGTAAAGAACCCACCTGCCAATGCAGGAGACATAAGAAACAAAGGTTTGATCCCTGGGTTGGAAAAGTCCCTTGGAGGAGGGCATGGCAACCCAGTCCAGTATTCTTGCTTGAAGAATCCTGTGGACAGAGGAGCCTGAAAGGCTACAGTCCATAGAGTTGCACAGAGTCGGACATGACTGAAGCTACTTAGCATACACACATTCCATAGGAATAGCAACAGAAATTTTTAAAGCTTGCTCAACCAAATAAGCCAACAAAATGACAAAATTAGAAGGATACAGAAATGTCTAATAAAATACAAATGGGACACTGTAGTTGGCACATAAACATGAATACTCCTTCAGTTCAGTTCAGTTCAGTCGCTCAGTCGTGTCCAGCTCTTTGTGACCCCATGAATCGCAGCACGCCAGGCCTCCCTGTCCATCACCAATTCCTGGAGTTCACTCAGACTCATGTCCATCGAATCCGTGATGCCATCCAGCCATCTCATCCTCTGTTGTCCCCTTCTTCTCCTACGTGGGGACCAAAAAAAAAAGAATACTGCTTATATCTCTTGTCTCTGCCTCTCTCTTGGTAACTATGGAGTTTCTCTATACCACTACCTCCTATCTCTCTCTCCCCTGGCCTGTCCACTCCCTTAGATTTAGAGTATCTTCTTCCACCTTCAAGGAGGTAGAAATTAGTAGTGATGTAACCTTGGACATGTCACCATGCCTCTCTACATCTCAGCTTCTTCATCTTTCAAAAAGAGAGATAAATAATATCACTAATTTTACATGAGATTTAAATGTATATTTGGCACATACAAATGTTGAGTCATTGGCATCCCTAGTATTTTGTGAACCCTTATTGTTTTGCTTTCTCTTTTAGGCTGAATTCTCAGAGTTGAATCTAGCCGCCTACGTTACTGGGGGCTGTATGGTGGACATGCAGGTCATGAGAAATGGAACCAAGGTTGTGAGGTAAGGAAGACCAAGGTGCAGAAAACCTTCTTTCCAGAGGTGTGCATGAAGTACCTTCAGAGCCAACCCCTCTGTTGCCTGCAACCTAACTCCTGTACTGCACATGCTTTCATCTATAGAATGTATGCTTCCAAAGAGTTCAGGTGTTATTGCACATTAATGATTAAAGGCACAAATAATATGGGGAAGCAGCTGAATACCTTGGAATGATCCCTGGGCTTGGAGAAAGAAGACTTGGGTTGCATTTCTGACTTTGTGGCTCTGTTCAGTGATATTATTTACTATTTACTCTTTCTTGCCCTCTGATTCTCATCTGCCACATNGGACATGAGGATATTCTTCAGAAGCCCAGGAATGTCAAGAAAATATAAATCTGGAGCAGTGATAAAGAGCATATTAAAACATTTCTGTCTAGTTAAGTACTGAGAGAATGATACAGACCAGGTCTTTTGAGGATTCAGATGGAGAAGAAATAGGATTCATATTTGGGAAAGTAGAGACAACAGGAATAAATTTCAGGAAAAGGTGGTATTTGTTCTAATGGGCATTCTGTGTGTTTTAAGAATAGGAAACAGTTCTTGTACAAACAAAAAAAAAAGGAGTATGTTTAGGAAATTATGATAATTCAACTAATTCAGCCATTTACTGAGTACCTGCTGTGTGCTGAGGAAGACATTACATGGCTTCCTATTTCCAATAATGGTAGACCAATTCTAGATTATCTGGAAACATCTTCAAAGCTGGTTGTAAATAATGATACCTTTAAAGCCATCAAAGAGTTGACATGGTAGTAAGAACTTGGCAGGAAGAGAATGATGGGGAAGTGGAAATCCAGAGAGAGAAATGAGTACAAAAGCTTCATTTTTGCTGTGAGTATTGCTAAGTTCAAAAAACTTGAAAATTGGTTTTGATAGTCTAGCAGGGGAAGAGAGAAAGAAATCAATACCCAGGGTTACTTAGGATGTAACGGTAGGGCCTCCCTAAAATAAGCTGAGACCTCACAGGACTACATCTCAAGGTAGATGTGAACCATAGGTATATGAGTCCTCACAAGTAACTGCAGCTTGCATTGCACTTTGACCTTCCAGGGAACCTCAAGCATTAATCTTAATTTATGGTAATCCCAGACATGCAAGAAGTAAAAGCAAATCCTGTGTAGTGGAAGGCACTTTCATCCTAGGCTTCAAATAATTATTCAGATCATTTTTTGTATAATGGCAAGCACATAGGCACAGACACCATGAATGAGAAGAAAGTAAAAGTAAAGTCGCTCAGTCATGTCCGACTCTTTGCGACCCTGTGGACTCTGCCCACCAGGCTCCTCCATGGGATTCTCCAGGCAAGAATACTGGAGTGGGTTGCCATTTCCTTCTCCAGGGGATCTTCCCAACCCAGGGGTCGAACCCAGGTCTCCCGCATTGCAGGCAGACGCTTTAACCTGTGAGCCACCAGGGAAGCCCATGAATGAGAAGAAATAGGAAATATAGACAGCAGAAAGATATCCTCAAAGACACCATATATTGTAATGATCAGACACAGACACACATTCTTAAAAGAAAAAAGTCCTGCATATTAAGTTGAAAAAAATCAGATTGGAGGCTGTCTGCAAGGAATAGGAAACTATAAAAAAATGACAGAACAAGTTTATTAAAATCAAAAAGAACTTCTAGAAAGGAAAGCGACAATAACCAACATTATTAGAAGTGTTGTGTTTAATGACATATTAAACAGCATCGAAAAGGTGTTAATGAAGTGAAAGTATTTTATGAAATAAGGCAAAATAAACATGTTCACAAAGACCTCACTGAGGGACATTGTAAAGTATGTACTTCAAGAAAAAGAAAATTATCTCATTATAACATAAAGCAGCAAGAAGACGTGAAGAGCAAAGAAGGTGGAAATGTTAACAAATTATCTTCAAAAAACAGTAGTAATGATAATATCTTATGGATGTGAAAAATATATGAAGGATTAAAATATACCACAGTAAGCAGACTCTGGGGTTAAATAGAATTAAGATATTTTGAGGTCCTTGTATTATCAGAGAGGAAAGTCAATATACTGATTATTAATAGGCTTCAAGAAGTTAAAAATGAAAATTAAAGAATAATTAAAGGTTATCCCTGTGGTAATTACTGAAAATAGAAATGAAATGTAGTACTTAAAGGTGATAAGAGAAAAATAGAACTAATAAGAGAAGACAAAAGGAGAAAAGCCAATGCAGAACAGGTATTATAAATAACACAAGTAATGTGATAAATTTACATCAATATACATCAACAGGCTGATAATCTGAATGGTGGGCACAGCATTACTGGTTATTAAAATACTGAAAATTTTCTATAGAAATTGGTAAATAGTCCCTCACCTGAGCCCACTGAATGTCTTCAGCCACCCTTAACCATAGATGGTCAGGGATATTGGACTATTCTTTGTCCCTCAGTTCACAACACTTCTGTCCCCCATGTCATATCCTTGTTTCTCCCATGGTCAGAGGACACCCAGACATTGTAGGGGAGATTCACCCTTGGAAGCAGTAGTGGATTCAAGTTGTTGTTATTGTTTAGTCGCTAAGTCATGTCTGACTCTTTGTGACCCCATGGCCTGCAGCACACCAGGCTTCCCTGTACTTTACTATCTCCAAGAGTTTGCTCAGATTCATGCCCACTGAGTTGGTGATGCTATCTAACCATCTCGTCTTCTGCTGTCCCCTTCTCCTTTTGCCTTCAGTCTTTCCCAGTGTCAAGGTCTTTTCCAATACGTCAGTTCTTTGTATCAAGTAGCCAAAGTATTAGAGCTTCAGCTTCAGCATCAGTCCTTCTAATGAATGTTCAGGGTTGATTTCCTTTAGGATTGACTGGTTTGAGCTCCTTGCTGAGACCGTTGAGACTCTCAACGGTCTTCTACAGCACCACAATTTAAAAACATCAATTCTTGGGTGCTCAGCCTTACTTATGGTTCAACTCTCACATCTGTACATGACTACTGGAAAAACCATAGCTTTGGCTATATGGACCTTTGTCTGCAAAGTGATGTCTTTGCTTTTTAATATGCTGTCTGGGTTTGTCATAGCTTTCATTCCAAGGAGTGAACAGCTTTTAATTTTGTGGCTTTAGTCACCATCTGCAGTGATTTTGGAGCCCAAGGAAAATAAAATCTGTCACTGTTTTCACTTTTTTGCCATCTATTTGCTGTGAAGTGATGGGACTAGATGCCATGATCTTAGATTTTTGAATGTTGAGTTTTAACCCAACTTTTTCACTCCTCTTTCACACTCATCAGAGGCCTCACCAGGGCTTCCCTGGTGGCTCAGATGGTAAAATATCTGCCTGCAATGCAGAAGACCCAGGTTCAATCCCTGGGTCGGGAAGATCCCTGTAGAAGTAAATGGCAACCCTCTCCAGTACTCTTGCCTGGAAAATCCTATGGACGGAGGAGCCTGGAAAGCTCCAGTCCATGAGATCTCAGAGTCGGACACAACTGAGTGACTTCACTCACTCACTTCACTCTCATCAAGAACCTCTTTAGTTCCTCTTCACTTTCTACTATTAGAGTGCTATCATCTGTGTATCTGAGACTGTTGCTATTTCTCCTGGAAACCTTAATTCCAGCTTGTGATTCATCCAGCCTGGGGTTTCACATGATATACTCTGTATATAAGTTAAATAAGCAGGGTGACAATATACGGCCTTATTTTACTCCTTTCCCAATTTTGAACCAGTCCATTGTTCCATGTTCAATTCTAACTGTTGCTTCTTGACTGTATAGGTTTCTCAGGAGACAGGTAAGGTGGTCTGGTATTCCCATCTCTTTAAGAATTTTCCAGAGTGTGTTGTGATCCACACAGAGGCTTTAGTGTAGTCAGTGAAGCAGAAGTAGATGTTTCTCTGGAATTCCCTTGCTTTCTCCCTTGCCTAGAATCAGAATATCACACTGTTTAGGAGGGAGAGCCTGGGGCCCAAGCCAAGTCAATGAGAATTCTTGTGAGACCTTTGCTGGAATTCTTGGGTGAGAGACATATTTGTTCTGCTAGGGCTGCTGAGCCAGTGGAACGGTTTCCTGGAGCTGCTGGTGGCCATGTCTGTTCGTCTTGGAGGGAAGGATCTGCTAAGAATGAAGCAAAAGCAAAGGAAAACACAGCAAAGATAGAGAATAAGAGTCAGTGACCTGATGATATTATTCAAGGCCTTGACTCCAGGCTCATCTCCAAACTAGAGCCTCCCCCCTCCCCCCCCAAAAAAAATCCTTTTTGATGAAGCAAGCTTGACTTGCACATACAGAATTCATGAATTTTTATCTACTTAACCAACACTTTATAGCATTTCCTATGTGCTAGGCACTGTCCCAAGCACTTAACATGTATTGACTCATTTCATCCTTTCAACAGCCCTGTAAAGTGTATACTTTATCATCCACATTTTTCAGATCAGAAGACTGAAGTTGGGTAGTGGAATCAAGGTCTCCAGCCAGTAAGGGGCAAAACTAGGATTCAGGCCTAGGTACTTGGTCCCATAGTGTTTGTGTCACCACTGGACTGCCTCTTTAACAAGGGGAAGACTGTTTCGTAGTTAGAGCTGTTACCTTGCTTATTTAACTTATATGCAGAGTACATCATGAGAAACACTGTACTGGAAGAAACACAAGCGAGAATCAAGATTGCCAGGAGAAATATCAATAACTTAAGATATGCACATGACACCACCCTTATGGCAGAAAGTGAAGAGAAACTAAAAAGCCTCTTGATGANCGACTGAACTGAACTGAACTGGTCTATGAAAAGCTGGTCCACATCACTAATCATCAGGGAAATGCATATGAAAACCACAGCGAGACACTGCTTCACACCTGTTAGGATGACTGATATCAAAAATCAAAAGATAAGTGTGGGTGAGGATGTGGAAAAAAGAGAATCCTTGTGGATTGTTGGAAGGAGTGTAAATTAGTACATCCATTACGGAAAACAGGATGGAGTTTTCTTGCAAAATTAAAAATAAAGCTATTATATGACCCAGAAATCTCACTTCTGGGTCATATCCAAAGGAAATAAGATGACTATGTTGAAAAGATATCTCTACTCCTATGTTTATTGCAACATTATTCATAGTATCCAAGGTGTGGAGATAATCCACATGTCCATCAGTGGATTGATTGATTTAAAAAGTTATATATATTTGTTTATGTGTGTGTGTATATATGTTATCCAGCCTTAAAAAAGAATAAAGTCCTGCCATTTGCAATAACATGGATAGACCTAGAGGACATTATGCTAAGTGAATCAAGTCAGAGACAGATAAATATTGCATGATCTCATTTATATGTGAAATCTAAAAATTTTTCAGTTATAGTAACAAAGAATAGAATGGTGGTGACAAGTGTCTGGTGACTGGGAGGAATGGGGAGATGTTTGTCAAGGGGTTTACACTTTCAGTTATAAGATGAGTAAATTCTGGAGACCTAATGTACAGTGTATTGACTATAGTATATATATAGTATGCTTGAAATCTACTGATTATATCTCAAGTGTTTTTTAGCATATAGAAAAGGGTTAAGTATGTAAGGTGATAGATATGTTAATTAACTGGATCATGGTTTTCATTTCATAATGTATGCATATATCAAACCACGTTGTACATCTTAAACACATGGCACAATATGCTGTACACCTTAAATACATACATGTTTTCGAAGAAAGGGGTAGTGCTTAGATTTGAATCCAGGTCTCTGATTTTATGCCAAGTGAGTTCCCAAATGTCTTTAAATCCATAAGTTTTGTCCACTCCATAGCACCAGTCATGTTGAGCCCACCCCAGGCTGACTTGAGTGGACTCTGGGTCTGTGCAGGAAATAATTAGAGATTTCTCCTGGGTGCTGAGTATGGCTTAGGCTCATCTAGGGTACAGGATATGTGTTGCTCTCCTTCAGAAATCTGTTGCTCAGGTATGAGATTCTACCTCTCTCTGCTTTTTCATCTATAAAAGTTGATTGTATTATTTTACATAGTTTCAAAAGAATTAGATGAGATGTTATATGTGAAAGTTTGTTCATTCCTTCATCCCACAGGTGTTTATTCAGGGCCTATTCTATGTTCCAGGCTCCATTTCAGATATTGAGAATTGTATCAGACAGGTGCTAGTCAGGAAACAGAATACACCCCCAAATAATTTAAATAAAGAGGTTTTCATGAAGCAATCACTTATAGAAGAATATTGGGACTCAGGGAACATGGGGCATCCAATAACAACAGCAAGAAGCCATTTTCATCGTTAGGGATGAAGGGACAAGGAGAGGAAGTAGAATTAATAGGCTCAGTCTGGAAGGTTTCATCTATACCTGGGAAGGAGAGCCATGTAATGGAAGCAGTAGTTGTCAAGGAACTTAACTACCTCCAAGGTCTTGGCACTGAAGCAGGGTGGGCACTAGAAAGAAGCACCANTCGTTAGGGATGAAGGGACAAGGAGAGGAAGTAGAATTAATAGGCTCAGTCTGGAAGGTTTCATCTATACCTGGGAAGGAGAGCCATGTAATGGAAGCAGTAGTTGTCAAGGAACTTAACTACCTCCAAGGTCTTGGCACTGAAGCAGGGTGGGCACTAGAAAGAAGCACCATTGCCCTCCAGTCTCCTGCTTGGGCCTCATTTTGGCTCAGTGAGCAAAAGAGCCCAATAGAACTGTCCGCAGAGTTCAGTGTCCCGGGGCTCAGAGCAGGGGAGTGAAGAATGGGGTGGGGGCAGGCGGGTGCCAGAAGAGAATAACTCTCTCAGGAATCTCCGGTAAACAAAACAGCCCACGTCTCTGCTCAAGGCCAGGTTCTACTAGTGCTTTGTAAATGGCAAAGTATTACACATGAGTTGGCTAAATCATGGGTAATTGTAGTAATTAAATTGATAGCACCCCTTTACTCTGGTTTCTGTCAAACACCCAAACTAAGAGTGGACTGCCAGCCAGCTCGAGGTGCTCAAGAGCAACTCAGACAACCCAGGTTCTCAGTAAAGTTGCATAATTGTATTTAGAGAGCAGAGCAGGGGCCATTCCAGGGCATGTTAAGATTCATGCTTTGTGGATGGTTGTGGCCATTCTGGGCCCAGATTCAAGCCTGGCTTCACAATGGAGCAATAAAAAAGGGCAGCCGTGTCCATACAGCCAGATGGGATTCAAAATACAGGATAGGAGAAACCAAGAATGAAAAACACCCAAGGAGGCAGACGTTAATGAGGCCCCAGCCTAATTACACAAGCTCAGCTCTCAGTGTCCAGCATTAGGCAACACTAAATTACAGGCACTCGTTCAAACCACGGCGGCTGATAATGTGTCTCTGCTCATTAGAAGGTCAGACCTCAGAGAGGGTTGAAGAGAGGCAGCCAGCAAGCATAAGTAACACAAAAACTTGAGGAGAGGCACTGAAGATTCTCAGAAACTACCCGCCCCCCCATACCCGCTCTAGCTTCAGTGTTTCCAGGGAGAATGTTTGGGGCAAGATGGAGATGTGTGGGCCTGGCCCAGAGGAGAAGTTACTTTACAGAATCTTAGAGGTCCCGAGTTAGAAGAGTCCCTTAGAGTTTTCTGTGCGTCCTCATTTTACAGACGGGCAAGTTGTGCCCCAGAGGTCAGGGAGGAGGATGTCTTGTCCACATCATCCTTTTGTGTCAGGATCAACTCTCCATCCTGAACCTCTGTCCTGAGAATTCTCAGACATCTCATCAAAGAATATTATAAAATCATGTTTATTTCACACATAATTGCTCAAAGTCTTCTGAGCTTCCTGAACTTGGAGTTTCAAATTCCGGATATTCATTCATGCAACAAATATTTATTGAGCAAATTTAGAGTGCCAGGTACCCTCCAGCAAATTACAAAGAGCTCAGTTTCTGCTCTCCCTTCTTGGTGCCTGTATCTGTTTGGAAAAGTGTTTCCTTTAATTCTCTTAAGTGGCTACACACTCGATGAGCTTTCCTCCTTTCCTTTCTTTCACTTATTGAAGGTGTACTAGGCACAGAGGATACAATAGTGGACAAGACAGACAGTAGTCTTTGTGGAGCTGAGATTTAAGCTACAGAAACCGACAACAAATTAGAAAACAAATATGCAGTCTAATGGCAGGTTGTGAGAAAAGGCTGAAGCCAAATAAGAGTTCAAAGGTGATTGGTATTTGAGATGAGTGGTCAGGAGAGGCTTCTTGCAGCAGGAGACCTGCATAGAAACCTAAATAATGTGAGCAGAGTGAGCCGTGTGGACTTGGGAGAGGCGCTGCCCTCTCTCTGTCTCTCGACTCTGAATGGATGTGCACACAGGTGAGGGGCGGCTTTGGGGCCAGAAGAGGCCAAGGAGGAAGGCCGAGGCTCCCTCAGCCTGGTTTACTCATGTGCCTTTCTCTGCCTTCTTCCACAAAGCTGAATTTGGTGCCTCTCCTCTTTGCAAAAAGGCATCTAGGACTTGCCCAGGTAGGTGGCTTCACAGCCGAAAGTCCCCTTACCTGGGCAAAGCAGACCACCTCGGGTGGGTCTCAGCTCTGCCTGCTGCCAGCTGGGAGCCCCTGAATGAGTGTCTCCACCTCCCCTGCCCTTGGTTTCCCCATCTGTAAAGTGAGAAGTGCCCTTAGTTCCGAGAGTGAAACACATCCAGTGGGTAGGACCGTGTCTGTACCTTTCAGGGACAATCTTTGTACCTGCTCTTCCTTTCTCCTAAAGCGCTCCGCAGATGTCACTATGTCACACACTCTTACTTCCTTTGAAATATCTGATCAGATGCCACCTCCTCAGAGAGACCTTGCCAGACCATACCATTCCCACCGTCGAAGCTCAACTATGTAGTTTTTTCCTTCAGGCAGTTGTCGCTGCCTGAAACTGTGGATAGGTAAATAAATAGATGGGTGATCTACAGATGATTGATAGCTAATAGATTAGATACATTAATACAACATATTAATGTAATATTATTATATAATATAAGCTATTATATACCAATTGTATGCTTTATGTAATTAGTTTGTACATGTAGGCGTGTGTGCTAAATCTCTTCAGTTGTGTCCAAGTTTTTGCAACCCCATGGACCGTAGACCTCCAGGCTCCTCTGTCCATGGGATTCCGCAGGCAAGAATACTGGAGGCTTGCCATGCCTTCTTCCAGGGGATCCTCCTGACCCAGGGATCAAACCCACATGTCTTACGTCTCCTGCATTGGCAGGCGGGTACTTTACCACCAGTGCCACCTGGGAAGCACATTAATAATGTTAATGTTATAATTATTATAATGTGTATTACATTAACACAATCTATCAATATTATTTATTGATTATATAATGTACTGACTATATTACAGATATAGATAAGGTATGCTATTATGTAATTTATTTTCTTGTATTGTTTTCTAGAAGAGAAGACCCTGTAGACGGGGACTTTATTTTGCTTCCCCTGTATTCTCAGCCCCTAGAACAGTGCCTGTCGCATATCAGTTTCTCAGTAACTATTTGTTCAGTGAATGAAGGAATGAAACAGCCCTTAACTAATGGCTGTGTTCTTGTCTTTACTGCTCATCACTTACTGTGATCACTTCGGGAGATTAGTAATTGCTATTTACTTCTCATGCCTCCCACTGCCTAGACCTTCCTCGAGGATCAGGTTAAGGACTGTTTTTTTAAATGGTACCCCCAGCGCCTGGCACAGTGCCGAAATCTTTGCTGAAGGCATTCAAGACTGACCGACTCGTCGAATGAATAAGAATCCCACAACTTTGCAAAATAAAAAGCTCACCAGTGAGAGGACTCCAGCCAGCTTGCACCAGGCATGGACTTGCTGACCAGCACACCGCCCACCGCGTTCTCTCCCCGGGAGGGGACGGGGTCTGGGAGGCCAGAGACAATGAGGCATTGAGGGTCCTAGCGGAGCAGCCCTGGAGGGGGAAGGCCCGGTCTATCTCATCGTCCAGGGCCTTTGCCCTCAGCACTGCAGGAGAAAGCAGAATCCCTGGGGACTTGCAGAGGTGGGGCGTGGGAACGGGAAGAAAGCAGCACAAGAGAGAGACAGTGAGAGCCTGTAAAGAAATGCCAGGCTCCGCTGCCCATGCGCCTCCAGCCAACAGGCCAGCTGCGGATCTGCCAACTCCCCCAGGAGAGGGAGCGGCGCACTGATGGGGAAAAACAGTGTGGCTCCTGCTTCCCAGGATCATAGAACTGGGGATGAGAGACCTGGGAGGCCCTCGGAGAGCCCCTGCCCTCCCCACACGCACCTGCCCTCCCCCTTGCTGCTGCCACTCCCAGGAACGGCTCCAGTGCTGAGTCCCACTCCACCCTCCCGGGCACCTGCTCCCAGCCTGACACTATCTACGGAGAAGAAATTGCCCAATGTTCACGTCACTGTTTTGATTTTGGCATTCTGTTTCTCATTCAGAAGCAATCACCTTTTACTAACAAGCTGCTGGGTACCTGGGAACTTCTCAGTGGCAGGTAACTTGATCCCCTTTTTGAATGAAATGAAGGGATACTTTCTGAGAAGGGTAGAGCCTAAGTCTATGGTCACACAGTGAATGAGCAGGAGTGTGGGGTTCAGACTCCCATGTCGTCACATCACACTACCCTTCCGTCTGCGTGGCAGAACTTGATACCAGAAGCAATGCTAGCATTGGGGCTAGGCGGTCCTGGGTTTGAATCTGGACTCCCCACTCACTGTTTGTATGACTGCCCAAGTAACCTCACTTCCTGACTCCCACATTCTACGATTGCAAAATGGAAGTACTGCCTACTTTGAGGGCCAAATGGGAAAGTCTGCTAATGCCTGAAACAGTGGGTGTTCTGCTGATATTCAGCCTGCCCCTTCCTCGCCCTTCCACCCCACGACTCATCCTGCATACTCTTCCTTTCCTGACTCCCAGGGTGAGTCTGGTGAAGGGGAAGGAGGAGACGGTCTAGGATCCCTTCCTCACCCAGACAGCATGGAGGAGCAGTCCATTTACAGTTTGCTAAATGTCAGACTCTGTCTCTTCATTTAAGCATGTCTGTCTGCTTCCTGATGGCTGATTGACCCAGCAGTTCAGTAACTTTCAGCCTTTCCCATGAAGGCGAATAATTTAAGACTCCTCTCCCCACTCCGGCTTATTTATTAAATCACAGATGCTTGTGTCCTGTTACCAGAAAGTCTGTTTCCTGGGTGTGGCCCGAGAATCTGTATGTTGTCAAGCTCTACCTACAAGATTTCAAGACCAGGAGTCCAAGGACTCTGCTTTAAAGTCCATTGTACAGCTAGCCTGTGAAGAAGAGCTGCAAGTAGACAACTAACACGGAATGATCTTTTGATATTAATCTGTGTGATTTTAAAATAAGTGTAGAAATTTTAGAACAGTCATATAAAAAAATTGAACTTGCGTAGAGAAGTTACAGGTTCAAAGTCTAGCTCTACTGGTTACTGACTGTGGGGCTATAGAATAGTCATTGCCTCCTTTCTGAGTGTGTTTCCTCATTTGTGTTTGAGGGTGGCATTTCCGACTTCATAGGACAGTAGATGGAATCAAAAGAGGCAACGGGTATGAGCATGCTTGCTAAATTATGAAGTAGAGCATACACGTTAGATGTTATGCTGAGATGAACAGTTTTTCTGGGACGTGGCTTCCTTTTGCTAATAAAGAGCTTTTCTATGCTGTTAAGCCTATTTGGGGTATCTCTTTACCTTCTGTAGCGTTTGTCTTGATGGCAGTGAAGTTTCTAATGAGGAAGTCAGTCCTTGGACAGTCAACCCTTCGTTGAACGAGGGAGTGGCAGAGAGAAAGCAGACAGCACCATGCCCAGTGGGTACGGGGTCCAGACCCCTGAGTTGCTCCTGATGCTGATGATGGGTGTGTAACTTTTTCTCACATCAGCACTTTTTATTCCCCACCACCATTCCTGCTTCCCTGGTGGCTCAGTAAAGAATCTGCCTGCAATGCAGGACACCCAGGTTCCATCCCTAGGTCAGGAAAATCCCCTGGAGAAGGGATAGGCTACCCACTCCAGTATTCTTGCCTGGAGAATTCTGTAGACAGAGGAGTCTGGCGGGCTACAGTCCATGGGGATCACAAAGAGTTGGACTCTACTGAGCAACTGACACACACACACACACACACACTCTCTCTCTCTCTCTCTCTCTCTCTCTCTCTCTCTCCCCTTCTTGCCTTAGACCAAATCGCCTCATTCCCTTACCTGGATTTCTGCAGTACCCATCTCACTAGCCTCCTTGCCTCTGTCTCAATTATCAGCATCTGTGTAACAGACTGCCCTGGAACCTGATGGCTTACACCCCCGGTCGTTTCATTTGCTTGTGGCCCGTGGGTCAGGAACCTGGGTGGGGCAGGGGCGGGCAGTTCTGTGCCTGCCCTCTGGCTTGGCTGGGCGGGCAGTCCTGCCACCTTCATGTGTCTCTGCTGCCTCGACGCTCCTTCACATGTTCTCTCTTCCCCGTGGCTGTTGCACTTCCTCAAAGCAGTGTGGTCTCAGGATGTCAGACTTCTCATACAGCAGCTGCTTTACAAAAGGACAAGTTACAAGAGGGATAGAAGTTGTAAATATTAGTATCTGAAGAGGGCAGAGTTACAAGTTCCATAGCCTCACTTCTGCCACAGTGGTCAGAGACAGGGCCAGGGGCAATTAGAGTTAATGAGACCCCACCAGTTGATGAAAGGAGCAGCCAAGAATTTGAGGACACTTTAATTCACCATGGCCCCGTTCAGTCCATTCTCCACACAGAAGCCAGAGTGGTTCATCTGAAATTAAGTCAGATGCCAAGCCCATGAGTTCTTCGCATCTCTCTTAGAGTGGAATTCACAGTCGTGGGTATGCTCTGTAGGCCCCTATAGTCTAGACTTCCTCTGTCTCCCCCTTCCTTCCCATCAACCACATCAGTCCTCCTCTTTTGTGCCATTCTCTAAACAGGTCACATGTATTCTCCCCTCCTCAGGGCCTTTGCACCTGCTATTCTCAGCCTGGGAAGGGCTTCCCAGGTGGCGCTAGTGGTAAAGAACCCGCCTGCCAATGCAGGAGATGTAAGAGATGCAGGCTCAATCCCTGGGTCAGGAGAATCACCTGGAGGAGAACACGGCAACCCACTCCAGTATTCTTGGCCTGGAGAATCCCATGGACAGAGGACCCTGGTGGCCCTGAAGAAGCCTATGGACAGAGGAGTCTGATGGGCTACAGTCTGTGGGGTCGCAAAGAGTCAGACACAGCTGAAGCGGCTTTTCTCCCGGTTATAAGCACAGCTCACTCCGCATGACTTTTGGCTTTGCTCAGATGCCACCACTTCCTTCTCTGATAATCCTGTCTGAAATAACCTCCCCTGTGGATCTCTAAGCCGCTCCATGCTTTATATTTTAATGAACAGCAGTCAGCACTGCTACTGTGTCTGTTTGTGGTCCCTGCCTATAAGCTCTTTAAGGGGAGGGATCTCATCTGTTTTGCCAATCACTGCATCCCTACTGGCTAGTGTGGTGACTAGCACCATTTTGTTTGAATAACTGATTCTTACATCTTGCCATTTGTTTTACTTTCTGCATTTGTACCTATCCTCCCACCCAGACTGGGAGGTCCTTGAGGGCAGAGGTCATGTTTTCGTCGTTGCCGCAAACTGGTCTCTAGCGTGGTCTTTGTGTCTGTGGGTTGGGTGCCAGGTTTGGGCCCCACCCCCATTTGAAACCCCAGCTTTGCTCCTTTAGAAGTTTCTAGTGTCCTTCTTTGTTCTGAAACATACATTGATTAAAAACTGTGTGGCCTGTTACTATTCCTACATTACAGATAAAGAAATGGAGTCACAGAGTGACTAAACAACTTGCCTGAGATCACATGGAGAGTGGAGGAGCCAGGATTTAAATCCAGGAAGGCTAATTCAAGACTTGTGGCTGTAAGGGCTCTACCATACTGCTTCCCCTGTGATTGGGTCCTTGGTCACAGCTAATCTGTTTTATGCCATTTCATGACGGTTCTATGCTTACACAACCTACTTGCGCAGTTAACTTGGGTTTGTATCTTTTGATTTTAATTTTTTTAAATTGATTACTTTTTCTTGTTTGTGACATGCGGCATGCAAGATCTTAGTTCCTCAACCAAGGATTGAACTTGTGCCCCCTGAAATGGAAGCGCCGAGTCCTATCCACTGGACNAAAGCAGAGTTCCAAAGAATAGCAAGAAGAGATAAGAAAGCTTTCCTCAGTGATCAGTGCAAAGAAGTAGAGGAAAGCAACAGAATGGGAAAGACTAGAGATCTCTTCAAGAAAATTAGAGATACCAAGGGAACATTTCATGCAAAGTTGGGCTTGATAAAGGACAGAAGTGTTATGGACCTAACAGAAGCAGAGGATATTAAGAAGAGGTGGCAAGAATACACAGAACTGTGTAAAAAAAATATAATGGTATGATTATGCAAAGAGCTGACTCATTAGAAAAGACCCCGATGCTAGGAAAGATAGAAGGCAGCAGAGGGGGATGCCAGGGGAGAAGATGGTTGGGTGGCATCACCAACTCAATGGACATGAGTTTGAGCAAGCTCCGGGAGATGGTGAAGAACAGGGAAGCCTGGCGTGCTGCAGTCCATGGGGTGGCAAAGAGTCGGACACAACTGAGCGACTGAACAGCAGCAACAACGTGGAAAGGACTGGTTGCTTAACAAATGCTGTCCCCATTCAAATCTATAGGGCATGAGTTTTGTTTTGTTCACTGTATGTGCCTTAGAAGAGTGCCTGGCGCATAGTAGATGTTCAATAACTAGTCAACGACTGAACAAATGACCATGACATTGACACTGGTTTTTAAAGAATGTGTGGAATGTTATGAGGAAATATGCCTAGAGATTTGACAGGGACCAGGATGAAAGAGAGGCCATCAGGGCTGACGGAAAGATGAAGGAAGATTTGCTCAGAACAAGGTCCATGAGATGATCCTGGACTGAGTGGCAGCTTACGATTCTTTTTATCCCATTTCCACCCTCTCTTGACTCAAGTCCATCTTTGTGTGTTGGTCTCTCGGTTTTCATTGGAAAGTTCTATTGGAGAAAGAGCCAGGAGGGCACACTCTCCCAGAATGTTTTAGCTGGAAAAGGCCTCAGAAGTTGTCCTATTCTCCCCTCCTCATTTTACCCATAAAGGGACTAAGGCTTAATAGGGGAATTAACTTGTCCAAGGTCTCAGACTGGTTAGTGTCAGGGCCAGGACAGGAAGCCAGGTTTTTCAACTCCAGGCCTCTGTTCTTTCCATCATATGAGGACTTTCCGAGCCATTTCAGTTTACTTATTTATTTTTGTTTTAAGCAGCAGAATCCTGTTTTTTCCAAATAAAAGTTTTGTGGATAAACTCAGAGCTGCCCTGGATAAAGCTACATGAAGGGCCAGTGGTGGATCCATAATCTCCAGCATGGAGTAGCTCCTCCCTTATACATACACTCTTTCTTTGATGGAGACAGTTAACATTTTCTCAATCTTGTGAAAGTGCATATAAATGCCTCAATTCCCTAACTCCACACTTGCTTACAAAAAGACTTTTTTCTCCTAAGTCTGTTTTCAAAACAATTGCACTGTTTATGATGCTCTTAGCACAATGCCTGGCACACAGTAAGTGCTCAATAAATGTTCATTTATATCATTTTATCATGTATTTGGCTCAGTCAATAGAAAGCAGAGAAGTAGGGAGGGGAGCTGCTGCTTGTGGGCCCCCTACTGTGTGCTGCACACAGAACTGAATGCTTAACGATAATTTACCTCATTGATCTTCCTAACTAGGTCAATATCACTGTCTCCATTTTATAGCTGAGGACACTCAGAGAGGTCAGCTACTTGCCTGTGGTCACACAGATAGTACGGACTAAGCTGGGATACCAGTCCAGGTTGCTTGACAGCCTGTATCCCTCCCTCTCAGACACACACATTCAGAAAGCAAATTCAGTATTCCTTCATTTCATCCAGTCCTGACAACAATACCATTCCTTCATTCAGTGACTCTTTTGAGCACCTACTATGTGCTAGGTACTCTACTAAACCCTGCTGCAAGCATTTGCTGTGTAGACAGGTAGACAAACACTGGATGTGTAATTACAAGAGTGATGAGTATTACCAAAGGGAGAAAAGAGAGTGACTCTGGACATGTCGTTCTCCCCATCCTATGAATGAGGAAACAGGCCCTCACAGGTTCAAGACTTACTCAAAAATCACAGGGTAAATAATAAAAATAGCTTAAATTCATTGTGTGCTCACTACACACCAGGCATTTTTCATGAACTCAAATTCTCTTAATTCTATGAAGTACTGTAATTCTCTTGATTTCCCAAAAGGAACCAGAGTCGTTGAGCATGAAAGTAACTTGCCTTAGTTTACAGGGCTAGAAGGTGGCTGGTTCAGAATTTGAGCCCAGAGAGGCTAGCTCCAGACTCTGTGTTCTCAACCCATTTGAATCTGCGTGTGACTGGCTTCCCTGCTGCTGTTTCTGCAAGAGGGGAGAAGTGGAAGCAGGTTCCCCATCCCTGCCCTTCAAGGCATCCTGCGAACCCCTTCAATGTGTAAACTGGATTTGTCATGACTGCGGGCTCTGTTTCAGGAAGGCCAGGATCCCCGTCCTGGGCAGAAATGACCCTAAAGCAGCATCCTGCAGTGCAGCCTGGCTCGGGAAGAAGCGCCTCCTTCAATCAGTGGTGCTTCCCAAGCCTCAGATCTCAGACGATTAGAGGGAGTTTCATGCTTCAGGAATCTAGGGCCTCTGAGGAGAGGAAGGCAAGATTCTGACTTCTGTCTCACAGAGGCTGGAGCCAGGTCCCGGGGCTCACATTCCTGAAGGGCCTGGGTGCTCTCTGGGTGGGCAGGTGGCTTGTCCGGGTAGGGTCAGGAGTACGTCCTTCACAACCTCCCCACCTTCAGAGATGGAGTCTTTAGAGAACCCTTTAGAGAACTTCGAGGGGCAGTTCCCACAGCCTAAGAAGCTGGAGAGATGTGTGTTAAATAGGGCCCATCGGAGGAATATGGGGCTCTTTCCAGGGACCTGAGGTGGAAGTAGGACACCACTGGAGAATATATGATCTCTGAGTCTTCACATGGGGATAATCTCATGCACTTAAAAAGAAACAAAACAAAACTGTTTGAGAAAAGTTAGAGAGTGAGCATGTTCCCTTGCATCATCTCGTGTGAACCTCACAATAAGCCTGTGGCCTCTCATCTGTAAAATGAGAATTATGCTCATTATTTAATGACATGAGGAGCAAAACAGGGTCAGGTTCAGAGCGAATTTTATGTAGTATTTACCTCTTTCTCACAAAGTTGTGTGAATTCATAAAAATGATTTAGAAACTGAAAAAAAAAAAAAAAAAACAGCAGCTATGCAGTATTATCTTTTGCTACAGTACTGGGCTTCCTGGTGGCTCAGACAGTAAAGAATCTGCCTGCAATATGTGAGACCCAGGTTCAATCCCTGGGCCAGGAAGATCTCCTGGAGAAGGGAATGGCACCCCACTCCAGTATTCTTGCTTGGAGCATCCCATGGACAGAGGAGCCTGGTGGGCTACAGCCATGAGGCTGCAAAGAGTTGGACAGAACTGAGTGACTGACACTTTCACTTTCATGTCAGTACAATTAATTCAAATCCTGGAGTGATCCCAAAATGCTTTGCTTCTTTCTTTGACATATTATTATGGTTTTGTCATCCACTAATTTATCTAAATCTTCCTTGAAGGCAGCTCTTAACCTCCTATCTCTTGTGATAAGAAGGTACTTAGTTTACCTAAGAATGAAAGAAAAATTTTTCCTTTTTTCAGTCATGAATGTGCATCTTTAAAGTTTGAGTCGTATTCTAATGTCTATATTTCTTGATATTCAAGCTAGACTCTAAACTCCCAAGAGCTGACCCATGTCTAATTTTTAGCTATGAATAATGTTCATTGAGCATTTTTCTACATGCCAGATAATGTTCTAAGTGCCTAACATGGATTAATTCATTTAATCTTTCTAGCAACTCTTATCGAACATATTGTTAGGATCTCTACTTTAAAAACAAAGAAGATGACACATGGAGTGGCTAAGAAATGTTTCTATGTGTGTATGTGAGGGGTGAAGCTGGGCTTCTGAGCCAGGTGATCTGGCCCCAGAGTCCTCGCTTTCAGGCACTAACTGCTGCCTGTCCTGGAGCCCTAAGCTCAGAGCCCTGCAGCCAGGAGGCACTGGGACATGCCCGTGAGTTTCATTTAAGGTCATTCCCTTCTCTGTTTTTCTTCTCATTGTGTAACCTGGGGAAATGAGGCTTAGAGATGTGAGATAATTGGGTGGTTCAGGAATGTTTTCACTGCAGGTAACTTGACAGGTAGCAGCGCAGGCAGTAAAGACACTTCTTGTTCTCACATAATAAGGGTCTAGACGGTGTTCCCCGTGGGGAGAGTAAGAGAAGTTGCTGACAAGCATTCAGGCTCTTCTTGTCTTTCTGTCACTTGTCCTTAAAATGTTGGCATTTTGTTCTCAGGTTCAATACCCCACTGTCTGGGTTCTTCAGAGAAACAGAACCAATAGGAGGAATCCATAAATATGTTGTATATTGAGATCCCCTGTAGAAGGGGTTGACTATCCACTCCAGTATTCTTGCCTGGAGAATTCTGTAGACAGAGGTGGGCTACAGTCCATGGGGTTGCAAAGAGTCAGACACGACTGAATGGCTAACACTTTCAAATATAATACATTTCATTTTATAATACATGCTGCTGCTGCTAAGTCACTTCAGTCGTGTCCGACTCTGTGCAACCCCATAGACGGCAGCCCATCAGGCTCTCCCGTCCCTGAGATTCTCCAGGCAAGAACACTGGAGTGGGTTGCCATTTCCTTCTCCAATGCATGAACGTGAAAAGTGAAAGTGAAGTCGCTCAGTCGTGTCCGACTCTTCTCGATCCCATGGACTGCAGCCCACCAGGCTCCTCCGCCCATGGGATTTTCCAGGCAAGAGTACTGGAGTGGGGTGCCATTGCCTTCTCCATTTATAATACATACAACATATTATAAATATTGTATATATAAATATATATTGTATATATAAGTGTATATTGTACACTTACATATAAAACAAGGAATTGGCTTACATGATTATGAAATCTGGAAAGTCCAAGATCTGCAGTCATCAAGCTGGAGACCCAGGAAAGCTGATAGTTTAGTTCCACCTTGATTCAAAGACTGGAAAAGTAGAAAAACTTATGATGTGAATTCCAGCCTAAATTCAGGTCCAAAAGCAGGAAAAGATTGATGTCCCAGCTCAAAAAGAGTCAGGCTGAGGAAGAGCAGCTCACTTCTGCTCTTCAACATTGAGCAAGGGCTTCATTTAGTCAAATTTGCTTTATATTCAAAATCTTAGCTGCAAGGAAGTCAGAGAAAGAAGTTCCCAGCATTACACCCTCCACAGGACAGGAAGACACACACACTTAGAAGAGGCTGGATTTCAAGTGGTGTTAGCTTCCTTTCACCCCAGGAAGTACAAAGAAGCTTTAATACATCTTACTCCAGTGGGAGTAAGAGCTGGGAAAGTTAGAACACCTCCTGGCTACCACTACAGTTCCCTTCGGGGGAAAAAGCCTTCTCAGAGACATAAAAATTTTGGAGAAAATACTGAAAATATGGCAAAGGATTACTCCCTCATATGTAACTAGTTCTTATAAATCAACAAAGATGAATATCCCAATATAAGTAAACATATACATCTTCTTCACTAAAAAGAAGAAATGACCTGTGGACACTAGGTGAAAAGATGTTAAATTTCAATAATTACCAAAGAAAACATGGAGGAAACCAGGAGACGTTTTTTTTAAGAATCAGAAAGATTTAAAGGATTGACTTCATGTTGTGAAGGATAGAGGAGACTGGCTTTCCAATACACTATTGATAAAAGCGAAAATTAATATGTTTTCTAGCATGCATGCTAAGTTGCTTCAGTCATGTGTGACTCCTCGTGACCCTATGGACTATAGCCCACCAGGCTCCTCTCTCCATGGGATTCTCTAGGCAAAAATACTGGAGTGGGTTGCCATGCCCACCTCCGTGGAATCTTCCCAACGCAAGGCTCGAACCCGTATTCTCCTGTGACTCCTGCATCGAAGGCAAATTCTTAACTACTGAGTCACCAGGGACACAAGTTTTCTAGAGGACGATATAATTTTAAATGTTTATAGTCTTTGACTCTCTAAGTTCCCTACTAAAGGCTTTAGGTAAGGAAAAATTTTTTAAATTCAAGAAGATAGACATTCTTCCCAGGACTGAATGTAATAATTTTTAAAAATCTAGATAGGCATCAAGATAATATGTAATTGATAAAAAGGTCTCAGTTCAGTTCAGTTGCTCTGTCTTGTCTGATTCTTTGTGACCCCATGAATCGCAGCACACCAGGCCCCCCGTCCATCACCAACTCCTGGAGTTCACTCAGATTCATGTCCATCGAGTCAGTGATGCCATCCAGACATCTCATCTACATATTTACATTTTAGCAAAAAAAGACCCCTGTGGAATAGTAATTGAAAAAATATTATAGGATGGCATGGATGTATAATTTCCATTTTATTTAGAAATATATTTATTTTCATATTGAAAGTATGGAAGGAAACTATTAGAATATAAATATTATCTCTGAACCTTTGGACTACTGCATACTTTTACCCTGTTCTTNCTACATATTTACATTTTAGCAAAAAAAGACCCCTGTGGAATAGTAATTGAAAAAATATTATAGGATGGCATGGATGTATAATTTCCATTTTATTTAGAAATATATTTATTTTCATATTGAAAGTATGGAAGGAAACTATTAGAATATAAATATTATCTCTGAACCTTTGGACTACTGCATACTTTTACCCTGTTCTTTGTATGTTGCTGTGATGTTTGGTATCTTCTTTATTTAAAAAAGCACACGTCATATTGATTAACAGAAAAATCCCTATAAAATTTCTTTCTCCTTTGATGGGGATAGAGATTTAGCCCTTAGAAACTTGCTGGACACAGTCACTGCCCTTACCCTTCTTCAGAGGCTTTAGAAAATCAAGCTTTCAAGGCCCCCTATAGCAAGGGTGTTTAGTACCCAGGAATGGATCTTGGGGTAAAGCTGAGAAAGTTTAGGTGATGCTGGAGGAGCAGTGAGAAGGGAGATGTGCTATTTTTAGCATTGCTGATAGAGAGTTGTTACAGGTTTCCTATAATGTCCCCTCGCACATGCTTAGCTCTCTTCTCCAGCTCCCCACCCCCTAGTGACTGCAGGACTAACGAAATGCTTCAGATCTCTGCTGCTTTAAATAGAGGCGTTTGGCACCCTTTTAGATGGCAGGTCTGGCAGGGCTAGGCTCTCAGCACTCACCCTAGTTTAAAGCTCTGCAATGAAGCTACTTGGATGCCAGGTTTCCCTTCAACTTCAGTATCTCTAAGGCAAAACTCCTGATCATTCCTAAGCCAAGCAGTACCTCCTTCCCCTGAAGTCTTCCAGCTCAGATCCTGAGGGCTCTTGCATTCTTGCTCCATCTTCTCTGTTCTGTTACCTCTCTCTCTTTCTCCTCCTCCCCCCCCTTTTTCAGGACAGGGATCTAGGATATATTATTTAAAGTGTATTCTGTGGACTTTTTATAGACTTCTAGAACTCTGCCTCTTAAAAAGTATATAAATAATAATAACTCTCTTTTATTTGGTGTTTATTAAATATCAACCACATTCAGTTCAGTTCAGTCACTCGGTCATGTCTCACTCTTTGCAACCCCATGAATCGCAGCAGGCCAGGCCTCCCTGTCCATCACCAACTCCCAGAGTTCACTNTCCCCATCTATTTCCCATGAAGTGATGGGACCAGATGTCATGATCTTTGTTTTCTGAATGTTGAGTTTTAAGCCAACTTTTTCACTCTCCACTATCACTCTCATCAAGAGGCTTTTTAGTTCCTCTTCACTTTCTGCCTTAAGGGTGGTGTCATCTGCATTTCTGAGGTTATTGATAGTCTCTTCCAATAAAGTGGATGATTATAAATAACTACAGTTGACCAAGTGACAGTCTACCTAGAACTGTTTGCTATTCTACATCCTTAATTATCAGGTAGTAGTCCCATTCCCAGGTGGCTCTGGGCTTCCCAGGTGGTCCTAGTGGTAAAAGAACCTGCCTGCCAGTGCAGGAGATGTAAGAGATGCAGGTTCAATTCCTGGGTCAGGAAGATCCCCTGGAGAAGGAAATGGAAAACCACTCCAGTATTCCTGGAGCCTGGAGAATCCCATGGACAGAGGGACCGGTGGGCTATGGTCCATAGCATCGCAGAGTTGGACATGACTAGAGAGACTTAGCATGCATGCAATCCTTATTCACCTTGAGCTAGAAGTGACTGTTAGTCCTTTTTATTTTCTTCTTTTTTCTTTAGAATCATAAGTACCATTGTTCTTTCTCAATATTTAAATAAGAATATGATTTTCAAGTGAGAACTAGAGTCACACAATAGAACTTGCGTCACACATGTCCCAAGGGGCCATGATTGAGCCAGTGGTTTTGAGAGTGAATGGAAAAGTAAGGGCAGTGACAAGGGAAATACTAGAAATATCAGTTCAANATAAGTACCATTGTTCTTTCTCAATATTTAAATAAGAATATGATTTTCAAGTGAGAACTAGAGTCACACAATAGAACTTGCGTCACACATGTCCCAAGGGGCCATGATTGAGCCAGTGGTTTTGAGAGTGAATGGAAAAGTAAGGGCAGTGACAAGGGAAATACTAGAAATATCAGTTCAATATCAGTTCAATTCAGTCACTCAGTTGTGTTTAACTCTTTGCGACCCCATGGACTGCAGCATGCCAGGCTTCCCTGTCCATCAGCAATGCCGGGAGCTTGCTCAAACTCATGTCCGTTGAGTTGGTGATGACATCCAACTGACTTATCCTCTGTCATCCCCTTCTCCTCCTACCTTCAATCTTTACCAACATCAAGGTCTTTTCTAATGAGTCAGTTCTTCATATCAAGTGGCCAAAGTATTGGAGTTTCAGCTTCAGCATCAGTCCTTCCAAAGAATATTCAGAGTGGATTTCCTTTAGGATGGACTGGTTAGATCTCCTTGCAGTCAAGGGACTCTCAAGAGTCTTCTCCAATACCACAGTTCAAAAGCATCAATTCTTTGGCGCTCAGCTTTCTTTTATGGTCTAACTCTCACATCATGCATGACTACTGGAAAAAACAATAGCTTTGACCATATGAACCTTTGTTGGCAAAGTCTCTGCTTTTTAATATATTGTCTAAGTTTGTCATAAATTTTCTTCCAAGGAGCAAGCATCTTTTAATTTCATGGCTGCAGTCACCATCTACATTGATTTTGAAGCCCTAGAAAATATAGTGACAATATACTGATGGATAATGGCTTTCTGGCAGAAGGCAACCCTAAAGATTATTTATTACACACATTTTAGAAAATGAAGCAGCTACAACTCAGAAACATCAAATACCTCACCTGACATTATCCAGCTAGTTGGAATGCCTAATTGTCAGTGTAGTGGTTTCCTATTTACACCCTACTTCCTGTCTCTCTGCAGCTGGACAGGGGAGGGTGTTTCTAGCACACGAAGACAGCCATGCTGTCCAATTTTCCAGCATATTTGGTAGGGATGACCGAAGGCCTCTTCCCTTCCAGGTCAGGATTCATGAAAGAAAAAGTGGTGGAAAAACTTTCTCAGAATCCCTTTACCTGTCTCCTTTCAACAAGGGTAGAAATGTCAGCATTCAGTTGCAGCAGGTAAGTACTGGACTCTCACGTGACATAATTTCTACTTGAAGAGCACATAGGGTGGCAGCAGAACGTGAGTGCACACCCCCTGATTTGCTCATTATCTATCCCAGAACTTCTCCGCTCTGCCCCAATCCTTCTTTCATCTCACCATTTTCCATTCTAATGAAATAAGGGATGTCAAAGTGCCTTATGAATTTTACAAAGTATTGACTGTGCAGCATCCTTCCCAGAGACTCAGGGCATAAGGCTGATTTCATTGGTGGAGTCTCCAAGCACTGGATATTTTTAAACAGAAGAGAATGTGCGAGAAGTTTCACCCTTTCTGCAGCACTGTTGGATTTGAATGGAGAGCTGCTTCTTTAAAAGGTTCATTGATGAAGATTCCTTGGAATGCAATCATTAAACATTTATTGAGTATCTACAATGTGATATCTACATTAAACATTTATTGAGTATCTACAATATATCTACTGTGTGCTGCAGTCCATGGGGTCGCAAAGAGTCAGACATGACTGAGCGACTGAATTGAATTGAAGAATGTGATACCCAGTAGATGAGGAGGAAGACATATATAAGGCACAATAAATTTGTACAAATGGGAACGATACAAAGAATTATTACATATCATGATAATTTCCATAAGAGGGACCCTAGGTATTATGACAGCAAGGCAAATTGGGTGTTTAAATAATAATGAGATCAGAAGTAAAGAACAGCCTCCTGGAAATGTTGATGGCAGCTAAGTTTTGAATGAAAAATAGGGATGAGCCATACAGAGTAGAAGTAGAGACGGTATTTCAGGCAGTAGGAACAGCTCTGCAGGAGCACAGAGTATGAAGCAGCGCCCTGGTGACCGGGAAACAAGTGATTGTCACAGTAGAGCAGAGGACACACCAGGAGGTGGGCGAGCTGCGAGACTTGAGGGATAAACTTGGACTAGGTCATGAATGTCTGCTGAACTGAAGAAACTGAAAACAAAATGAAAGTGTTAGTCCCTTTGCAACCCTGTGGCCTGTAGCCACCAAGCGCCTCTGTCCATGGCATTCTCCAGGCAAGAATACTGGATGTGGGTTGCCATTTCCTTCTCCAGGGGATCTTCCTGACTGAGGGATTGAACCTGGGTCTCCTGCATTGCAGGCAGATTCTTTACTGTCTGAGCCATCAGGAAAGCCTGAAAAGTGTCTTAAATGCAATAAGGAAAATGGAGGCATTTTGAGAACTTGGTCAGATTACATTTTTAAAAGTTTTGTTTACTTTTGCACTTTAAAAAAAGCTTTTTTATTGTAGTAAAATATATGTAGCATAAAATTTGACATTTTAACCACTTCTAAGTGTACAATTCAGTGGCATTAATTACATTCACAGTGTTGTACAATAATCAGCACTGTCTGTTTCTAAAACTTCTCCATCACCCCAGTCAGAGACACTGTACCCATGAAACAGTGATTCTCCCTTCCTGTCCCTGGCCCCTGGTAACCTCTAGCCTACTCTCTAGCTCTGAGAATTTGCCTGTTCTAGATATGTCGTCTAAGTGGAATCATACAATATTTGTCCTTTTACCTCTGGCTTATTTCACTTAGTGTAGTGTTTTTAAGTTTCACCTTCATTGCAGCGATGTAGCAGAACTTCCTTTTTTATGGCTGAATCATATTCCATTGTATGTTTATGCCACATGCTGTTTATCCATTCATTTGTTGGTGGCATTTGGGTTGTTCCCACTTTTTGGCTGTTGTGAATAATACTGCTGTGAACCTTAGTGCATGAGTATCTGAGTCTCTGCTTTCAAGTTGCAGTTCTTTTGATTATATACCTACAAGTCGAATTTCTGGGTCAGATGGTAATTGCATGTTTAGTGTTTGAGGAACCACTAAATTGTTTTCCACAGTACCTTCACCATTTTACATTCCCACCAGAAATGTGTGAGGAATCCAATTTCTGCATCTCCTTGCTGACTCTTGTTATTTTCCATTAAAAATAAAAGCTATCCTAGTAAGTGTGAAGTGGCACAGATTTATATTTTTAAAGGAGCACTCAGGAAACAGTATGGAGGATGGACTGATGGAGGAAAATCCATCAGGCAGAGAAAACAGTGGAGAGACGGTTGCTGGGGAATGGATTTTCTGAGCACTGGTCCAGGAGAGTAGCCTGGGCAGGAAGGGCCTGGAGAGGAAGGGACATATTATGACACATTCAGAAGAGAGAATCTCTAAGATTCACTCTTGTTCATGAGGAAGAATAAGAATTTAAGAAGCATCCAAATTCTCTGATTTGGACCTGGATGGAGGATGGTATTTCATTCACTGATATTGAAGGGAAGATGATGAATTCAGTTTTGGCTACAAGGAGAATGTGACATTTATGGGAATCTTTAAGTAGGCAGTTGGATATAAGGGTCTGGAACTCAGGGTTGAGGCATGGCCTGGAGATGGAGATTCAGACACCATTAATGTATAAAGAACAAGAGTGGTGACTGTCATAGATGCAGGTATGGGTGCAGGAAAGACGGGGGAGGCTCAGGGAGGAGGGGCGCCTACCCAAAATGTGAGGAGATGGGGCTGTAAAATGAGCATAGCATCTCAGAAGGGAAAGGAAGAAAGTTTCAAAAAGGAGAAAGGCATGGAAAGCAGCAAATTGGAGGAGTGTTTTACCATATTTGATTCCAATTTCATTTGTTTTTGCTTGATTTATGAGGAGGGCCTACATTTCATTCAAAATGCAGTGAAACTAGTTTTCAAGGAAACCTCCACTGTGTTTTGAAAAAGTTATATTACTTAGTATAAGAAGCTACACTAAAAAAATGCATCTAAGTAATGTGAATGTTATTAATATCAGTAAGCTTATTAAAATTCATAAGTAAAAATATCTTTACTATAGACCAAGTGCCAGCATGGAGAAAACATACAAAGAGCAAATTTACTAATTGTCTAGGTTCATGTTGAAAGGAATGAACTGTTTAACTAATGAGATCGTGCCTTTTATCTGTTCTGCACAGGACCATTAAAGTGTATTTTGATTTCTTAAGTACAGTCGGTTTGGATTTCATCAAGGAGGCAAATTTAGCCAGTGAGTTAATTTGCTAAAATATGTATAATCAAAGCAAAAGCATGATTTAAAACAGTTAAACTTTGCCTTTTGAAATTGAAGTAATATATACCTATATATGGGGCTTTCCTGGTGGCTCAGCCGTAAAGAATCTGCCTGCAATGCAGGAGGCCCAGGTTCGATCCCCGAGTCAGGAAGATCCCCTGGATGGGGCATGGCAACCCACTCCAGTATTCTTGTCTGGAGAATCCCATGGACAGAGGAGCCTGGCGGGCTGCAATCCATAGGATTGCACAGAGCAGGACACAGCTGAAGCAACTAAGCAGCAGCATATCTATATATGGGGATTCCCAGGTGGCTAAGTGGTAAAGAATCCATTTGCCAATGCAGGAGACACAGGTTCAATCCATGGATCTGAAAAATCCCCTGGAGAAGGAAATGGCAAGCTGCTCCAGTATTCTTGCCTGGGAAATCCCATGGCCAGAGGAGTCTGGTGAGCAACAGTCCATGGGGTCGCAGAGAGTCGGAAATAACTGAGCAACTGAGCACACGTGCACCTGTGTATATAATTCCAGGTCATTAGGAAGAAAATCGTTCATCCTGTATCATTATTTTCTACTTTAACCCTTAGATGTGAAGCCAAGCAGAAAAGAGAGGGGGGAAAAAAAGCTGACTTAATCTAACACTCTCTATTCCCTCAAAAAGGCTGTTTAATTTTATACCACAGAGCAGGCTGATAATGAGAGAGGCATAGAGGAAGGCACATGAGCCTACATAGAATAAGCCTCACTGGCCTCCTGTTAGGTCTATGACCTCGAGCAGTAACCGTATTGGGCCTCAGTTCCTTCATCTTTAAAATGGGGAGAGTAATAACTACATGGAAATCAGTCCTGAGTATTCATTGGAAAGACTGATGCTGATAGTCCAATACTTCGGCCACCTGATGTGAAGAACTGACTCATTGGAAAGGACCCTGATGCTGGGAATGATTGAAGGCAGGAGAAGGGGATTACAGAGGATGGCATCACCGACTCAATGGACATAAGACTGAGTAAACTCCGGGAGTTGATGATGGACAGGGAGGACTGGTGTGCTGCACGCAGTCCTTGGGGTCACAAAGAGTCGGACATGACTGAATGACTGAACTGAACTGAATTGAATAACTACATGATTCTTAAATCATGGGGTTTAAGAATTAACCCTGGGGTCAGAATTAAATAACACATGTGAAAATAGTTTTGATAAAGTGTCATCAAAGTGTCACTATTTATTTAGACAGTGATAAGGAAAAACATCCTTTGATTAAGCTTTTATCTTAGTGGTCCTATTTTATTTGGAATATTTATATGCATCTCTTCATAAATTTTATTAAGTTTTCTATCAACAGCATGTATTATCTTTTTTAGCAGGAAAATATTATTGAAACCTCAAATAAAATACATTATATGAATAAAATAGTTCACAGGTAGATCAAACTCTTTTCAAAGTCTAGCAAATGATCATTGTTGAGTCTTCTAAAAGAGAGAAACTTGGCAACATGAGTCAGAAGCCTTAAAGTAGTTATCCATACAATGTACATCTGAAGATTTATCCTGGACTTCCCTAGTGGCTCAGACAGTAAAGAATCTGCCTGCAATGTGGGAGAACCAAGTTCCATCCCTGGATTGGGAAGATACCTCGGAGAAGGGAATGGTTACAAACTCCAGTATTCTTTCCTGGAGAATCCCATGGACAGAGGATCCTGGCAGGCTACAATGCATGGGGTCACCAAGAGTCGGATAAGACTGAGTGACTACCAAAGTTTTATCCTAGGAGAATAATTGAAGATGCATGCACCACAGTGGTATTAGGCACACTATTTATAATATTGAAAAATTAGAATATTGAGATATCTAGTAACAGAAAATTATTAAATAAATTATAGCATAGCTAACCAACAGGCCACTATTTAGTCATTAAAAATTATGTTCTTCAATAATATTTGAGGCTAGGAGAAAATATTTATGTTATAGTGTTAAGTGAATCAGATAAGATATGAAAATTTTTACATGGTCATCTGAATTTTATTTTATATATTTATATCAGTATATACACAATATAGAACACAAATCTATATAAATACCCTCCATGCTCCAAAACTCCCCATCACCCCCCATGACTAAGTTAGTCAAAGCTGGTTTTTTATGTATCTAGATACATGTCTAGGCTTCCCAGGTGACTCAGTAATAAAGAATTCACCTGCCAATGTAAGAGACTCAAGAGATGCAGGTTTGATCCCTGGGTCAGGGAGATCCCCCTGGAGAATATCATGGCAACCCACTCCAGTATTCTTGCCTGAAGAATCTCATGGACAGAAGAACCTGACAGTCTACAGTCCATGGGGTCACAAAGAATTGGACATGACTGAGCAACTAAGCACACACACAGATACATGTCTATGAAAGACTAGGGGAGACCCATTAAAATGTTGATTGTAATTATTTCCAGATGAGATTATGGAAGCTTTACCGTGAATTTTTAAAATGCCCTTTCAAAAATTAATACACTTGGGAGTATATATTTTTAAAACACATATTTGAAGAAAAACTATGCAGCCTGCATGATTTTTTAATGTGGAAAGTATTTTATCACCATTGCTCTGGTAGTGGTCTGGTGACTACATTCTGAATGAATAAATGCACTGCCACATATGTACCTGTATGTAACTATATATATATATACACACACACACATACATATACACATTTAGAATATTCTTCTAAAGCATATACTAATGTGAAAATTAATATTATTGGCAAGTGATCAGTTTCCAGTTTTCAAAATTATTTCTTATTGTCTAGATGAATTTTCAGACAAAATTAAAGGTCTTAGAGTTTTAATAAATTTTCAGGCTATGTAATAGAGCTATTACAAAGGTTTTGGCTAAGCCATCCATCGTTTTAAAAACAGCTGTTTTATTCAATGTCATTTCTATGAATATACTCCTTTTCAAGATTGGCATGGCAGTATTTCTAAACAGAGCAGCAATTATTATTCATTGTTGCTTCACATAGTTATTGTTACCTGATGGAGATGAGGTACCCGTCAGCTTTGGTACAAGAGTAGCTCACTCAGACAATAATAATCATTTCAATTAGGAGCTCAGGGTAGCATTATAACTAGACCTAATCAGAATTAGGATGATTGAACTTAATCTCACATTTATTTCTCAAGAATTACTGAAGATCTGTTTCGTGTAGTTTGATACTTTATCTTCTTTTTTGAAGAATGGAAGATGGTGAACAAGTAAAAATTAAGTCCTTCAGGTGCAGTGAACCATTGAGAGGGTATATGGTGGGTGGGGAAGGTCACATATGCAGACCACTAGCTGACGCAAACAGTGATGTCAAGATAGAATAGATTGATGAATATTAGGTTTTTCTCATATGTTCTGCTCTGAGATCATCATATACCTTATACCTTTTTTCTCTATCTACTTGGATAACATTTTGGCTTATGTGTCTTTAAATTTTTCGTAGAATAATTATTTATTAAAGACAACTATTATTTCCTTGAAATACTAGAGAAAACCTAATTCATCCAATAAGCAAATCAGAATTACTTACAAGAGCTTCTGATTATTAGGAATCCATTGTCATAAATTCTGTCAATTGTTTCATCATATTCTTTCAACCTCAACAAATATTTTTCTACCTCTGGCCTCATGGCCATATCTCAATTTTTCTTTTTTTTCCATTTATTCTTTTTTTCTTTTAGTAAGATTTTATGAAATACTGACATGGTTCAAAGTGACAGTAGCTGTTCACAGGATTAAGAGCCAGAGCCCTGATAAATTATTAAGCAGAAAACTGTCTTCTGGGTAGATATACCTTTCTTTAATAAAATTCTCCAAGAAATCTTTTCAAGTGCACCCGCTTCAAGAAAAGCTGGCTATCTCACCTTCCTCTCTGTTTCCTGGCTCCCAACATCACCATTCCTTATTCCCAACTGATGAGAAGAATTGTGATGAAACATGGTCCACTGGAGGAGGCAATGGCAACCCACTCCAGTATTCCTGCCTGGAGAACCCCATGAACAGTATGGAAAGGCAAAAAGATATGACACCAGAAGATGAGCCCCACAAGTTGGTAGGTGTCCAGTATGCTACTGGGGAAGAGAAGAGGGCAATTATTAATTGTTCCACAAAGAATAAAGCAGTTGGGCCAAGTGGAAACAATGCTCAGTTGTGGATGTGTCTGGTGATAAAAGTAAAGTCTGATGCTATAAATTACAATATTGCATAGGAATCTGGAATGTTAGGTTCATGAATCAAAGTAAATTGGATGTGGTCAAGCAGGAGATAGCAAGATTGATTGAAGATCTTAGGAATCAGTCAACTAAAAAGGATGAGAATGAGTGGATTTAATTCAGATGACCCTTATATATACTACTATGAGGAAGAATCACTTAGAAGAAATGAGTGGTCCTCACTGTCAACAAAAGTGTCTGAAATGCAATATTTGGATGCAATCTCAGAAATGACAAAATGATCTCAGTTCATTTCCAAGCAAACCATTCACCATCACAGTAATCCAAGTCTATGCCCCAACAGGAGAGAAGAGAAGTGAAAGGAGAAAAGGAAAGGTATACTCAACTGAATGCAGAGTTCCAGACAATAGCCAGGAGAGACTAAAAGACCTTCTTAAATGAACAGTGCAAAGAAACAAGAGGAAAACAACAGAATGGGAAAGACTAGAGATCTCTTTAAGAAAACTGGAGCTATCAAGGGAGCATTTCATGCAAGGATGGGCATGATAAAGGACAGAAACAGTAAGGACCTAACTTGAAAGTCCCTTGGGCTCTAAGGAGATCCAACCAGTCAATCCTAAAGGAAATCCACCCTGATTATTCATTGGAAGGACTGATGCTGAAGCTGAAGCTCCAATACTTTGGCCACTTGATGGGAAGTGCTGATTCACTGGAAAAAGAAAAAGAAAAAACCCTGATGCTGGGAAAGATTGAAGGCAGGAGAAGATGGAGGTGACAGAGGGTGAGATGATTAGATAGCATCACTGACTCAATGGACATGAATTTGAACAAACTCTGGGAGACAGTGGAGGACAGAAGAGCCTGATGTGCTATAGTCTCTCACTTAAGTTTCTAAGTCCAACTCTTGTGATCCCAAGGACTGTAGTCTGCCAGACTCCTCTGTCCATGGATTCTCTAGGCAAGAATACTGAAGTGGGTTGCCATTTCCTTCTCTAGGAGATCTTCTTGACCCAGGAATCTCCTGCATTGCAGGCAGATTCCTTACCAACTGAGCTATGAGGGAAAACCATGCTATAGTCTATGGGGTTGCAAAGAGTTGGACACAACTTAGTGACTAAACAACAGCAGACCATAGTAGGAGTGAAAGTGAAAGTCATTTAGTCGTGTCTGACTCTTTGTGAACCCATGGACTATAGCCTGCCAGGCATCTCCATCCATGGGAGTTTCCAGGCAGGAATGCTGGAGTGGGTAGCCTTTCTCTTCTCCAGTGGATCTTCCCAACCCAGGAATGGAACCAGAGTCTCCTGCATTGCAGGCGGATTCTTTACCAACTGAGTGATCAGGGGAGCCCTGTATGTTTCACAGATGATAAAATGTTGGGGTGGGTGTATATCTGTGATTTCAAGAATTAGGTTATTCTACTTTTGACACTTTACTGTGAACATTTGTCTATTTCTCCTACAACACAGAGATCATGGCAACTCCAGATTTTCTATATAAGAAAAGTTTGGGGAAGTCAATCTAATGCGAAAGGGGAAAAATAGATTTGTCCTGATCTATTTTTAGAGACTTTAGATGAAGGAGTGAAAGGAAGGGGAGAAGCACTGATGGAGCTAACAACCCCCCCACCCCCCCAAAAAAAACCATTCTTTGGCTCATGCCTGGAACAAAGCACATGCTTTGGGATGAAAGGGATGGCATTCAAAGTAGTAGTTATCCATTCATATATGCATTCATATATGCTAAGTACATCTATTTATATACACATGAATGAATGCATGCATGAGCCAACTTTATTTTTGAAGCTGCAGAACCATTTGCTTAATGAATTCTTACAGCAGCTCCATCATACCCCCACCCCAACTCCAGGAGTCCCTTCATTTTTGCTTTCTTCCACTTGGCTCCCAAGACCCCTTCCAAAGTTTCAGACTTTGGGGAGCACAGTCTGAGGATCAATTTCCTTGCTCCTAGTTATCTACATTTAATTTGAATGCAGCTTCCCTGGTGGCTCAGAGGGTAAAGCGTCTGCCTGCAATGCGGGAGACCTGGGTTCAGTCCCTGGGTTGGAAGATCCTCCGGAGAAGGAAATGGTAACCCACTCTGGTATTTTTGCCTAGAAAATCCCATGGACGGAGAAGCCTGGTAGGCTATGGTCCATGGGGTTGCAGAGTCAGACATGAGTGAGCAATTTCACTTTCACTTTAATTTGAATGCCATCCTGTTCATCCCAAAGCATGTACTTTATTCCAGGCATTAGCCAAAGGTGAATGGTTTTTTCAGGGGCGGGGCATGAGGGAGTTGTTAGCTCCATCAATGCTTCTCCCCTTCTTCCTACTCCTTCATCTAAAGTCTCTAAAAATAGATCAGGACAAATCTCCTATTTTTCCCCTTTCTCATTAGATTGACTTCCCTCAAACTTTTCTTATATAGAAATTCTGGAGTTGCCATGATCTGCATGTTGTAGGAGAAACAGACAAATATTCACAGTAAAGTGTCAAAAGTAGAATAACCTAATTCTTAAAATCAAAGCTATACACCCACCCCTCACATCTTATCACCTGTGAAACATGTCTTATCATCAGTGTTATCTTCCTATTAATTGAGAGCACTTTTTTGTCTTTGTGATGCACTAGATAATGGTGCATCTTACAGCTGATGGTGTCTTAGGTTTGATGAAATATGGTAGTGGTATATTTGATGAAACAAAGTACTGAGGTGGCTTTGAGAAGGATATTAAAGAGAGCTTCCCAGAGGAGTAAGTCACCTGGGTTTTGAAGAGGGATTAGGATTTTTTTTCCAGGAATATAGGGAGGCAGGACATTCTAATTCTAGAAGAGTGCAAGACATAGAGAACATGTGAGCTGACTTCAGGTGTTGAGGACAGCAAGTTATCTGGCACTGCTGCTCTACAACATCCTGATCTGTAGGGGGAAGGAATGGAGAGGTGAAACCAGAGATGAAAGCATGAGCCAGGTCATGAGAACACTGGGATGTCATAAGGGAGTCTGGACTTTCCTCTTTGACAATGAAAATGCATGCTAGCATCCCTTATGCAATGGGATTAGATGATTTTATTTTAAAACAATAATTCTGGAAGTCATGGGTAGGATAGAGTAGATAAGGAAGATACTTGAAGAAGCAGTAATATCAGTTTCAAAGGCTTTTAGGGGTTATGCAATGAGTATCATGGAGCTTCCCAGGTGGCACAGTTGTAAAGAATCCATCTGCCAGTGCAGAAGACATGAGTTCGATCCCTGGGTCAGGAAGATCCCCTGGATAAGGAAATGGCTACCCATTTCAGTATTCTTGCCTGGAGAATTCCGTGAACAGAGAAGCCTTGCAGGCTACAGTCCATGGGGTCGCGAAGAGTTGGACACAACTGAATGACTAACACTAAGACAATAACAGGTGGATGGAGAGAAGCAAAAGACACTTTTAAGAAATAATTTTATTATTTTTAATATAAATTTATTTTAATTGGAGGTTAATTACAATACCATATTGGTTTTGCCATACATCAACATGAATCTGCCATAGGTGTACACATGTTCCCCATCCTGAACCTCCCTCCCTCCTCCCTCCCCGTACCATCCCCTGGGTCATCCCAGTGCACCAGCCCCAAGCATCCTGTGTCATGTATCGAACCTGGACTGGCGATTCATTTCATATATGATATTATAGATGTTTCAATGCCATTCTCCTATATTATCCCACCCTCTCCCTCTCCCAGAGTTCAAAAGACTGTTCTATACATCTGTGTCTCTTTTGCTGTCTCGAATACAGGGTTATCATTACCATCTTTCNACTGTTTCCACTGTTTCCCCATCTATTTCCCATGAAATGATGGGACCAGATGCCATGATCTTCGTTTTCTCACCACATTATATATGTATTATTTTCTTTTTTCAAATTAATTTATTTACTTTACAATATTGTATTGGTTTTGCCATACATTGACTGTAATCAGTCATCAGTGTACATGTGTCCTCCATCCTGAACCCCCCTCCCACTTCTCTCCCCATCCCATCCCTCGGGTCATCCCAGTGCACCAGCCCCAGCACCGTGTCTCATGCATCAAACCTGGACTGGCGATTCGTTTCACATGTGATGTTTTACATATTTCAATGCCATTCTCCCATATTATCCCACCCTCGCCCTTTCCCACAGAGTCCAAAAGATTGTTCAATACATCTGTGTCTCTTTTGCTGTCTGGCAGACAGGGTTATCATTACCTTCTTTCAAAATTCCATATATATGTGATAGTATACTGTATTGGTGTTTCTCCTTCTGGCTTACTTCACTCTGTATAATAGGCTCCAGTTTCATCCACCTCATTGAAAAAAGTGAAAGAAAGTTGCTCAGTCATGTCCGACTCTTTGCGACCCAATGGACTGTAGCCTACCAGGCTCTTTCGTCCATGGGATTTTCCAGGCAAGAATACTAGAGTGGGTTGCCATTTCCTTCTCCAGGAGATCTTCCAGACCCAGGAATTGAACCCGGGTGTCCCGCATTGTAGGCAGACGCTTTACCATCTGAGCCACCAGGGAAGCCATCCACCTCATTTGAACTGATTCAAATGTATTCTTTTTAATGACTGAGTAATACTCCATTGTGTATATGTACCCCAGCTTTCTTATCCATTCATCTGCTGATGGACATCTAGGTTGCTTCCATGTCCTGGCTATTATAAACAGTGCTGTGATGAACATTGGGGTACACGTGTCTCTTTCTATTCCTCAGTGTGTATGCCCAGCAGTGGGATTGCTGGGTCATATGGCAGTTCTATTTCCAGTTTTATAAGGAATCTCCACACTGTTCTCCATAGTGGCTGTACTAGTTTGCATTCCCACCAACAGTGTAAGAGGGTTCCCTTTTCTCCACCCCCTCTCCAGCATTTATTGCTTGTAGACTTTTGGATAGCAGCTGTTCTGATTGGTGTGAAATGGTACCTCATTGTGGTACCTCATTGAAACAATCTTATGGGATGGCAGTACTCCTTAATGTTTAAACAGGCATTTGAAAAAAGAAAATGCATAGAAAATAGCCAATAAGCACATGAAATGGTGCCAGACATCATTGATCATCTGGAAAATGCAGATAAAAACTATAATGAGATATCAAATTAAAAAGCCTGACAATACAGGCTGTTGGCAAGGATATGGAATGACAGGAACTCTCAAAAACTACCAATGGGAATGTAAAATGGTACTACCTTTTTGTGAAATAGTTTGGGTTTGTCTTACAAAGTTAAATATATATGTACCATATAATTCAACTATTCTCCTACTACATTTTTTCTCAAGAGAAATAAAACATGTCTACTAAATGACTTGTACAAGAATTTTCATAACAATTGCATTCATAATAGCTCCAAACTAGAGACAACCCAAATCAGCTGTTGAGTGGATAAACAAAATGTAGTATACCCACAAAACGGAATGCTTTTCAGTGATGAAAAGGAATGAACTACTGAGAGATATGTATTAGTTTTCTATTCTTGGTAACAAATCACCACAAACTTATTGATGTAACATAATAGGTATATTTGTTATCTCACAGTCTCTGTGGGTCAGAAGTGGCAGACTGTTGATCTTGTGTTTTCTCATTCCAAGTCAAGAGTTCTTTGTACCACTAGATCTGCCAGACTTTGTTAAAAGCCTTATAACAGATATTAAGAGTTATCATTGCATTTTAAAATTTATCCATATGCGTCAGAGTAGATGCACAATGTTGTTCTCTTAAAACACATAATCCTATGAGTGAGCTCTTTAAAAGAACAATGTATGGTCATCCATGAAGATGAAAGCTTCAGAAGGTGTGTGTATACTGTTCATTGCTTGCCTTCTTTCTTGCCTCGTAAATCCTGCGTTTATCCAGATCTTGGCCATGTACTTCAGGGAAGCATAGGCCCCCTCTAGTGCCAGCAGGTGAATCTTGATTTGTTTCCGGCAGTTGTGATCATTCTGTTCCCACTGGGAGACATGTGTTTAGGAGAGTCTGAGATGCAGTTTTGACCACTGAGGTCAGAGAGGCACCTGCCAGGGGATGCTGGAAACTCTATCAAGCTTCTTAAAAGCAACAGAGGGAAGGGGCTTTTTCTCAAAGGTATGAGAGTGAGAACCTGGGAGCTACAGTGACTCACTGATGTTATGAAGGGACAGTATGAGGACAAAAGTCCCTGAGAATATGAAATAGAAGGACATGAAACATGTAAGTCCTTAAGGATGACAGTGAACCTCTGATTCCCTTGCCTCTGACTGCCCATCTCAGTAATGTGAGTAATACGTTTTCTTTCTTGCTTTGGTCATCGCTGTGATTTGCAGCCAAATATATGCTTATATGTTCTTGCATACATAATATATAAGTAGATAATGTCAAATGCTTTTCTTGCACCCAATTCCAGGTGCATAAAATTCTTATAAGCCCTTGTATTGTATGCACTATAGTACATTCAAAATTAATGGCAGACAGTTGATGTTATACATTATGTGAATGCTAAGATTAGTTTCATTCTTAGAAATGTTTGTTAACCACTGAAGATTAGGAAAAAACCTAACTGTTGATCTGTAGGGAATTGGTTAAGTAAATTAGGGTAGAGCCTTATAATGAGATACTGATCAATACTGTTTGTCCTGATATGAAATGATTTCCAAGATATGCTGAGTAGAAATACAAGAGTCAAAACAGTATACAGAAGACTTTGAAATATGCAGTCATGGAAAAACATCTGAAGTTCATTGCTGGACTGTGGTACAGGAAAGGACTAAACAGAACTTCCACCATAGATGGGCCTGCCGAGGACAGTAAGCTATTGTGGGATAAAAGAGTATACAGAGTGGTGGTGGATCAACAACATGGAAATGGCTACAAAACCAGTGTCTTGGGGCAGAAGCATCAGGGATTGTGTGGGTTTGTAGCAGGGCTGCTGTATGTGGTCTCATATACATGAGATGGTCTATTTTCAGGATACTAAAGCAATAAAAAAAGTATTCATGGAAACTTCGGCCTATCTCACAGATAAAATGCTGCTTACCTTACGAGTCAGTGATGCTATCCAGCCATCTCATCCTCTGTCATCCCCTTCTCCTCCTGCCCCCAATCCCTCCCAGCATCAGGGTCTTTTCCAATGAGTCAACTCTTTGCATGAGGTGGCCAAAATATTGGAGTTTCAGCTTCAGCATCAGTTCTTCCAATGAACACCCAGGACTGATCTTTAGAATGGATTTGTTGGATCTCCTTGCTGTCCAAGGGACTCTCAAGAGTCTTCTCCAACACCACAGTTCAAAAGCATCAATTCTTCAGCACTCAGCTTTCTTCACAGTCCAACTCTCACATCTATACAGGACCACTGGAAAAACCATAGCCTTGACTAGACAGGCCTTAGTTGGCAAAGATGTCTCTGCTTTTGAATATACTATCTAGATTGGTCATAACTTTCCATCCAAGGAGTAAGCGTCTTTTAATTTCATGGCTGCAGTCACCATCTGCAGTGATTTTGGAGCCCCCAAAAATAAAGTCTGACACTGTTTCCACTGTTTCCCCATCTATTTCCCATGAAGTGATGGGACCAGATGCCATGATCTTTGTTTTCTGAATGTTAAGCTTTAGGCCAGCTTTTTCACTCTTCTCTTCAATTTCATCAAGAGGCTTTTTAGTTCCTCTTCACTTTCTGCCATAAGGGTGGTGTCATCTGCATATCTGAGGTTGTCGATATTTCTCCCAGCAATCTTGGTTCCAGCTTGTGCTTCTTCCAGCCCAGCATTTCTCATGATGTACTCTGCATATACGTTAAATAAGCAGGGTGACAATATACAGCCTTGACGTACTCCTTTTCCTATTTGGAATCCGTCTGTTGTTCCATGTCTAGTTCTAACTGTTGCTTCCTGACCTGCATACAGATTTCTCAAGAGGCAGGTCAGGTGATCTGGTATTCCTATCTCTTTCAGAATTTTCCACGGTTTATTGTGATCCAAACAGTCAAAGGCTTTGGCATAGTCAATAAACCAGGAATAGATGTTTTTTCTGGAACTCTCTTGCTTTTTTGATGATCCATCGGATGTTGGCAATTTGATCTAGGATCATACAGCTGTTAAATGTTGGAACCAGGACTTCAAACAAAGTCCATGTCTTAAACAATTTACTAACTGACTTCTGGGGCTACTGAAAGGATTAAATAAGTTCATGTATGCTTAACTGGTATTGGCTTTAACCAGTGGTCCCCAAAGAGTAGTCCACACATCAGCAATGCTAGATATTTGTTAGAAGTGGTACTTAAATTCTTAGAAATGTTTCCCAGGTTTAGATATACCCGGTTTTACATGTTGATATGTTCCTTAGTTGACGTGAATATTAGCATTTATTCTGGTAGGACTTCACTTATACTCATATCAGGTGAGGAATAGTCCATACCAGCTGAACCTTGAGGAAAGATACCTTAAGTATTGTAGTTGTAGTTCCCTCCTTACTTTCTTGTCCGACAGGTATTTATGGACTCTGCAGGAAATTATCCTGTGATCTATCAGTGATGTCCTACATAGACCTGATGGGTACCAAGACCCTACCATTCCCAGGCTGGCTGTGTGATCTGTGCATGCCAACACTGGCTAAGTAATTTCTCCTCCCAACATAGTTGCTTCTTGGGAAAGAGGTCTCAAACTCCTTCCTTTTTGGATAATAGATGCTCAGCAATGTCCTTTCACACAGGAGATGCTCAGTAATGTCTCTTGATGATGAAGTCATCGTAGTTCACCTGCTGACAGCTGTCTTTTTAGAAAAAAGCACCTAACAGGAGCTCTAACTGTTACAATCACCTCAAAACCTTCTAAAAACACCAGCCTGGGGCCAGTCATATCAGAATATCCAGGGGTAGGAGAAGACGGGGAAGGATTAGGTGTGTGAGTAGTTTTGAAATTTCCCCAGGTGATTTCAAGATGCAGCGTCGATGGAGAACTCCTGAGCCAGAGTGAAAAAGTCACATTGCAGAGTGTTCACCTGATGAACACCAGATCAGCAGAGGGTCGCAGTTGGAGACCCAGTGGGTGAAACCCAGATGGGCTTCCTCGAAAGCTGCCCTCACTTCTTAGATTAGGCCTGTGAGCCAAGCTGGAAGCAGCCAGAATCCTGTCTTAAGAAGTTCCTGTGCACAATGGAAGGTGCAGCTGGAAGCACTTATGCTGGAAACCCTGACTGGGTGATAGTCCTGAAATTATTGCCATATGTCTCCAGCTGGGAGGGCAGGGCCCACGGTTGCCCCTCCACCCCCTACAGCTTCCCTTCCACCAGCAGCTCAGTCATCACCCATGGGAGCCCCCAATGTAGCTTCATCAAATGATTTTATGGAGCATCTAGATTTTCCTTGCAGGAAGCCAGGCCCTGGAAATGCAGGTAAAAATCTAACATCACCCCAGTGGAGTTCACAGCCTAGAAGGAAAAATGAGCAGTGAATCAACAACTAGAATGGGACGTGATAAGAGTCAGGATGGAGAAAAGCACAGAAAGATAATAATAATATGATTGATTGTGTGAGAGCTTTGGGGAGGAGGTTTGAGGGGGCTCCAGCAGTCTTCTGAGGAGAAGTTGTAGAAACATTGAGGCTTTTTTTTTTCCTTTTGAAATATTCATATATATATATATATATTTAAGTTTGCAATAATTTAAAGCATAAAGTTGAACACACAGACTTAACAAATATTAATATTTTGCCATATTTGCTTCAGATACTTTAAGAAAACAATTCCAAACTATTTCAAGCATAGTAGAAGTTCAGAGACTAATATAACAAACACCCATTTATTGAGGTGGTGTGGTGAGGAGCCAGGCTTCAGGGCTCTGCAGTGGGACATTGGAGAGATGACTTAACCCTTTTGTTGCTCTGTCTTATTAAAAAAAAAAAAAAAAAAAAAAACCTACCTCTACAGGTAATTGTCTGGATTTATTAAGGTAAAGCTCTTTAAAAGACAAAATTTCCTTATACACACTATGTGCTTAATAAACACTAACTGTTGTTATTTATGTGCTCATGACCCTGCTTGTCAAATCAACATTCTGCTGCATTTGTTTTATAAATTGGGCTTCCCATGTAGTGCTAGTGGTAAAGAACCTGCCTGCCAATGCAGGAGATAAAGGAGACGCAGGTTCGATCCCTGGGTTGGGAAGATCCCCTGGAGAAGGGCATGGCAATTCACTCCAGTATTTTTGCCTGGAGAATCCCATGAGCCGAGGAGCCTGGAGGGCTACAGTCCATGGGGTCACAAAGAGTTGGACATCATATCATAGCTGCTTTTATTTTATTTTATTATTTATTTATTTGTTTGTTTTTATTTTATTTTGTTTAAGTTTAAATTTTTATTTTTTAGTTTGTTTTGCTTTACAATACTGTACTCATTTTGCCTTACATTGNCACAAAGAGTTGGACATCATATCATAGCTGCTTTTATTTTATTTTATTATTTATTTATTTGTTTGTTTTTATTTTATTTTGTTTAAGTTTAAATTTTTATTTTTTAGTTTGTTTTGCTTTACAATACTGTACTCATTTTGCCTTACATTGACATGAATCATTAAAGATCCCTCTATGCACACTTCCCTGTCTGACTGCTAAGGAAGAATAAAGGTTAGCTAGGAGGTCTACGTGTGAACGACCACCGCAGGATATGGGGCAGGGGAGAGCCTGACTTCTGAGAAAACCCTCCAGTATGGTCAGAAAGGAAGGTGATAGAAGGAGGCAGGAGAGGAGCTGGGTGTGTCAGTGGGGGCCCTGATGAGCCCATTTCCCTCCAGAGAGGACCCACCCAACTCTTTTCTCTCTCTCAGGAAACCCCTGGGGTCCCTTTTAATGGCTCCTTTCAAAAAACACATAAAGGAACCTCACCCATGCTTGCTCCTCAGCCTGGAAAATTCCACCCTGTACAGGCTAGCTTTAAGAGAGGAGACTCCCAGGGGAGCTGCAGGAAGGGGGCTTAGGTGCCCTAAGTACCCCGGAGGCAGGAAATGAGTGATTGAGGGTTGTAGCCCAGCCTGAAACACTCAGCCCCCCTTGGCCCCAAGTCTGTTTCAGTGAACAGTTTTAGCTTGGGGTAGAACTCTACGGGAACTATGCACCCCACCTCCACCAGTTGGACACGTTTGCTACCTGAGCTGATAGAACCCCCCAACCTGTTGAGTAGTTAGCCTGATCAGAGGCACACATGGGGTTCACCAGGCACAGACATTTGTGGGAAGGTTTGGGGACAAGTGCGTACTAGCACCCAGTCTCAGTTGGAAATGTGCTCTCCCGTCACCCCTCAGCAGCGCCATCATTTTTTATCTCACAATGGGCTTTCCTCCCTGCCCCCTCCCCTGTGCATCTCCGGCATCCGCTCCAGCCCTGCTGAGGAACAGCTGCTTGGAGGCCCGTCTCTCATCAGCTGCCTTATCTCCCTGATGAATAATGTTCCCCTTCCCGCAGAGGCAGCCTGGCAGGAGGCCCACCCCCGGGGAGAAGCAGGCTGCTGACAGGGCCTGGAGTCTGGGCAGCTGTCAGAGAGTGGGGTGCTCCCCTGGGCCCTCAGAGGGTAAGGACTGAATCCCTGCCTCACAGAGACATGCCACCCGAGGCTCCACGGCCACGGAGAGCTGCACCTCACCAACCCAGCCATCCTAAAGCACACCTCACACCCTTTGGATGCAGTAACCGCTCTGGGTGCCAAGGAGACAGAGGTCCATGGCTCCTGCTCCACAGGGGTGGGAACTGCTTATGGGAAATGTGATTTGTACTTAATGGAACAGAGTTCTGTATTTCATAGTTCTGTGACCAAGCGAGCACATCGAGCCTCTCCAGGTCTCGGTTTTTCCCAACTGCAAATGGGCTGATAATAGTGCTGTGTAGATGCTGTGGTTCTCTGCTCAGACCCCCTTTGCCAGCTAGTGCACCAATCCCAATGCTGTGAGTGCCATGGTAACAGCTATACCTCTGGTCTTCTCCAGAGCCTTTGGCTTAAGGTATTAGCATCCCTGAGACATCCAAAAGGCTCTCTCCTTCTGCCACCTTCCCTCTCCCATCAGCTGAGCTGGTAACTGACTAATGCTGGGGACCCAGAAGCTGAGCCTCTTTCCTCAAGATGGGATAACTCCATGGGACTGTGCTCCAGAAATCTCTACAAATCCAGCCAAGGCTAGCCCTTAGCCATGACTACATCCATCCTCAGCCCCTTCCCCTTCCTGTCCTGCTTCTCTCATCCGCTTACCCGCTTAAGAGCACGCCCTTCCTCCTCTGTGGATCATAAGCTTTGGAAGACTGTTTCAGGCACCACTTTTAGGGGACCCAACCCAAGACAAGTACCCACTTCACAGGAGCTCTGTGTGAGGATTCAATCAGATAAAGCTTAAAAATACCCGTGTGGTGCCTGGCCCTCAGCAAGTACCAAATAGTGCTTCTGATTCTCATAAACTACTGCTATGTGACAGGATGTCACAAGGGAGCTCGGGCAGATATGACAGAGAGGTGGGTGTTGAAGCCTCTGTTCCAAGACTGGAGTTGGAAGCAGGGCCCTAGGAGGTCATTTAGCCAGACTGTCCTGTACAGTGAGGAAACTGAGGCCCAGAGAGGAGAAGCTGAGGTGTCGGAGGCCCACAGCAAGTCAGGAGCAGAGGGGGTGCTGACTGCGCCACCCTTCCCAGCCTTCGCCTCCCACTGACCCCCTTGCTCTTCTGGTGTCTTGAGATGCTGTGTCCCTGGTAGCTGTTGAAGTGCTGCTGACTTCAGATGGGCCAGGACCCTGGGAAGGGAAGTTGGAGCACACTCCCAATTCCACACGCATGACCCTGAGCACCTGCTAGTACTGGACACCTCCCGGGCCCTCAGAGGCTTGGTATTACAGACGGACATACCACCTCCTCGTCATTCAGAGACCTTACTGTTTTTAAAGTGTGTGTGTGTGTGTGTGTGTGTGTGTGTGTGTGTTGGTTAACTTTTATCCTGGGAAGTAAATAATACCAGCCCATTCTACAAGGAGCATTTTATTGACCAAGCTTTGAAAGAACAGTAAGATCAGATAGATGGGAAAGAACATTCCTGGACTCACGTTTTATCATATTAAATAAGAAGGATATTCCTAATTTTCATAATAGTCTCTCTGAATAGCCTGCTGTCCTTGTTTTCCCCAAGTATGTGTTGAATTACAAAGGTGAGACAGATCGTGGCTTCTGGATACAGCTGGAGTCCTGTGGGGTTGAAGTATAGAGTGCATATTACCCATGTGACCAACCCAGGCTTCCCTGGTGGCTCAGCAGTAAAGAACCTGCTGCAATAGAACCAAATATTCACTGTTAATTCATTTAATAAAAATTGCTGAGGAACTTTTAATTGTCAACTTGTGCTTCAATATAAGAAGCAAATATAGATATGAATATGAAAATCTGTAAAACTTAGAGAAAATTATGTACTGTAATAATAGTAAAGGTTCTTAAATAGAAACTGTAATATACTTTAAAAAAAAAAAAAAAAAAAGAATCTGCCTGCAATGCAGGAGACCCAGGTTCGATCCCTGGGTCGGGAAGATCCCCTGGAGGAGGGCACAGCAACCCACTCCAGTATTCTTGCCTGGAGAATCCCATGGACAGAGGAGCCTGGTGGGCTACAGCCCATGCGATCATAAAGAGTTGCACACACAGCTGAGAGACTGACCATGCACATCCATGTGACCAGAGATGGCCACAGTGGAACTGGAGAAGTAGGCCTTTTAAAATCAAGCCAGACACAGGATTCTGTGTTGGCGATGCGGCAATTGGACTTGAATCTGCACAGAGTAGACAGCCTCTAAAACCACATACTCAGATGTGTATCCCATAAAAAATGTCTCTGGGCAATGTGGAGAAGAGACTTCAAAGGCAGGGCAAGAACCCTGCCCCCAGAGGCAGTCTTGGACAGGTGAAGCGTTAACTAGGAGACCCTAACCTGTGAGCAGTTAGGAGATGCTGTGTAAGGAGTTTTCATGTGAGCCAGACACCCTGAAGGTATGGGAATGGAGGATGGGGAGGAATCATGAGGAGGTAGAATCTGAATTGGAATTTTTGAGGGGCAGTTTCCTAAGCATGGAATTCCCTTGTGACTCAGCTGTTAAAGAATCTGCCTGCAATGCAGGAGACCTGGGTTCATTCCCTGGGTTGGGAAGATCCCCTGGAGAAGGGAAAGGCTACCCACTCCAGTATTCTGGCCTGGAGAATTCCATGGACCATATAGTCTATGGGGTCACAAAGAGTAGGACACAACTGAGCAGCTTTCCCTTTCCTAAGCATGGACTTCCCTGGTGGTTCAGATGGTAAAGAATGTGCCTGCAATGCAGGAGACACTAGTTTGATCTCTGCATTGGGGAGATCCCCCTGAAGAAAGAAATGGCAACCCACTCCAGTATTTTTGCCAGGGAAATTCCATAAACAGACTGGAGCCTGGCAGGCTCCAGTCCATGGGGCCGCGAAGAGTCAGACATGACTGAGCAACTGACATACTTCCTAGGCATAGGGATTGCATGGACAGAGCACAGTATGAATGGATGGAAGATGAGCTTGGGAGCAGCAGGGCCGTGGACCCTGATGTAAGGACATTCGAGGAGCAAGGAGGAGACAGAGGTAAAAGGA